>JAUMHI010000065.1:9252060-9314360 GCA_032359435.1 Enteromius unitaeniatus
AATGAATCTAAAATATATGAAAGTCTAATGTTTATCAGTACATTACAGAAAATAATTAACTTTATCACAATATGCTATTTTTTTGAGAAGGACCTGTATATATATATATATATATATATATATACATACATGTGTATATTAGTGCTTTCAAATTATTAGTTGTGATTTATCACGTCCACAATGAAAGTTGTTTGCACAATATATGTGTGTGTTCTGTATAGATTTATCATGTATATATAAATACACACATACAGTATATATTTTGATAATATTTACATGTATTTGCATGTCTGTATTTATATTCATATATTTTGTATTATAATAAATATATATATATATAGAACATATTTTTCTAAAATATATGCATGTGTGTGTATTTATAATTATTAAATATACACATTACACATACATATATTATGCAAACAAAACATGTATTTTGGATGTGATTAATCAGCACTATCTAAATCAATCTATTTATTTATACAAAACAAAAATATATTAAAAATAAATTAACACACACACACACACACACACACACACACACACATATATAATTTAATAGAGCAAATTAAATACTTAATAATATATATATATATATATATATATATACACACACACATTAAAAATAAATTTAATGTTTCATTTATTTTATTAAATGCAGTATTTAAATTGAGGCAGCTACAGGAATCAGCACAGATTAAAAAATCTTCATCAGAATGATGAAGCTGAATAAATTATGTAATTCTAAACTATGTTTAAGTCTTTTACTAGGTACAGAACAGTTGTGTACTTATTATTTCGAAAGTAAGAAATTTTTCTTGAAGCTTAAAAGTCTTTGTGGACTCTCAGTAGTAGTTACCTCACACACCTACACACACACCTGCACTCCCCCAGACTCACCTGTGAGTAATGAAGATGTCTCAGGACAAAGCTGAAGAATATGAAGTGAGGATAAAAGGAAGAAGAAAAAAGCTGGTATTTTATTTTTGACTCAGGGGAGCCAAAGTGACAATCGTTGTCAGGCTGAAAAAATAATGAGTTGCGAATGGAATGTTTTTCAGCAGTGGCTCGTGTGAGGGCGGAAAGGAGGGAATTGAGGAACAAGAGGACGGGAACAAGGGATAAGCACGGCATTGGCTAGTTTAGTGACAGCCTCTGAAATAGTAGAAGCTCAGAAGTCGGCTTCCTTCTCTGCCCTCTTCCCGCCTTTCTGTCTATAAAGTAAGGGGATGCAGAAGTCAGTTCATGCAGGGACATAAATGACTGTTGTTGGTTATAAAAACCCTCTGGAGCTGTGTGGACCGCTTTGGCAATAGTGGCTCTACCTCCTGCTTACTCAGTGTGGGGACTCAGTTGTGTTACTGAGCAAGATCCTCCAAGAGAGACATGGAAATTTGTAATCTTGTAATCCTACAAAAGCAAACAGTGTTGATCATATGCAACTGAATAAAAGATGCTTAGTTTAATTTAAAGGAGTCATACAAAGCCAATTTTCCACTAACTTATATGATTCTTTAGGGTCTTAATGGAAAGATAATTTGTAATATAATTTGTTTTAAAAATTCTCAAAGATAGTGTAAAAAAACGCAAATTTTACCCTGTCAAAAACAGCTCTTTAGAAATCACTCTGTTCTGTGTACTTCCCCTTTAAATCTTCACGAGCTCCACTGACTCCGCCCCTCTTTTCCGATGCACTCTCAGAGGATCTTTGTTTAGCTGTATTCATAGTGAAACTTGCTAATTAGCACTTTATTAGAAAAGGCGATTTGCAAAGATTCATTAAAAGACATTATACTCACTGCTTCTTTAGGTGAGACTGGATCATGAATGATTCGCACGAACATAAACGCATTTCGGTTAATCAAGGTTGCGTCTCGGTCTGATGACGGTTCACTCAGGGCGGGTCTGAGCACCAGTTCAGTCTGTGTGACACGCTGCTGTCAATCAAATATTGTGGGAGTGGCCTCTGTCGGTGTGACGCCACATCAACATCCATTTGAGAATGGCTTGATTTCAAAAGAGCCAACTTATTTTTATTAAATTAAAAGAAAACTACTGGTGGATCTTTATCATTGTAGGGTGGTTGTGTGCACACACTCCCAACACACATTTCAGTCCAAACAGCTTGTAAAAATGCATGTAGCACCGGATGACCCCTTTAACTTTGTCTATATTAATACTATCCTTTTTATTCAGGATGCTCTATGTTTAATAATACACTATTGATACAGAGATTTTCTGACTAGGAAGTCTGTGGAAAAAAAATTCATAAATGTGTTATATATATATGTCAAAATATTTTGAATTACTACAGCAGCAGCGAACAACATTGTCTCTTTATTCTAAGCTCAAATGCGTCTGCCGTTTTAAACTCTCAAGTCCGTGATAGCAGGATTGATTCTGACAGTTTGCCAATGTTTCTATTTTTCATCGGCTGAAAAAAAAACATTCAGAAAATGATTCCAACTATATCGTTTCTCTGTGTCTTTATGCTTACAGTTGTGGTGTGAACGCTGCTATTCTTTAACACTAAAAACGATTTTAGAACTAAAAGAGAACGATAGAACGATTTACTATATTTTTATCATTATCTTTATCGTTAACATTCTTTGTGTGAATGGGCCTTAATGGTAGCTGCGGTGATGTAATGATTTTACTAATCAACAATTGGCCCTTTCTTTTAGAAGGCGTGGATTATTATTAATATTGAGCTTTACACTTTCTCCAATTCATAAGTAATAGGAGTCCACAGTCTTCCTATAGGCCTATATTAAATCTTTGATAAACAGCTACTATTCTAAGACTTCATTGTTTAACGCACATATATCGAATCAATTGCCTAACATCAGACATAAAACATGCAAATGCATGCAAGCATTGTTAACAGACCTTAAACTGCTTCCATTTCTATAACTTTAATGCATCACACGGGTATGTAAAAGGCCACTCGAGAACACCTCCTCATTCCATATGCAACAGGCGCCAGGGAAACAGATCCTA
This sequence comes from Enteromius unitaeniatus, assembly GCA_032359435.1. NCBI lineage: Eukaryota > Metazoa > Chordata > Actinopteri > Cypriniformes > Cyprinidae > Enteromius > Enteromius unitaeniatus. The sequence goes on from JAUMHI010000065.1 coordinate 9,255,061, forward strand.
GATTAATGGCACTTAGGCGTTTGCATAAATTCTTTATTAAGCTTGAGTGCTTCAATTTACACTGTGCCTAGAATAGTCGCTTTATTCATGTTCCAACAGCGAGAGTCACACCTGGACCCATGGCTCTGTCTTAAACTCTGGCACTGAAGATCTGCTCCTCTGGAACAGCCTGATTAATTCAGTGCGGCGCCGGCAGTTTCCGTGAGAGAAGTCAGAAGAAGAGATGCCTCAGAGTGAAGGGCAGCCTTTGCCCCCAGCAGCTGGTATCGCTAAAGACTGAGACTGCAAGAAAGAGGCGCAGTGGCTTTTCTCAGAATGTCATTCAAGTCTTCACCTTCAAATAAAGTAGAGGTCATTAGTAGAGAATTATCTCATTAACAGCCCCTCTTGCCGGCTCTCCAGGGACCAGTTTCAGTGGAGGCCAGGCCTGATATATGGATGGAGTTTTAATGTGCTCTATAAAAATGAAAGGGCCATGCAGTAGACTGGGCTGTAAAACTCAGTCCGTGACAATACCGCCAAGGCTTAGTAGATAAAAGGCATTGGCAGGCACTTGGAGCTGATTTAGGATTTGTTTCCTGTGTCTAAATCAAGCTGAATCATTACGGATGAAAGCTCAGGACTGGTCACAAAACAGTTAGTAAAGCTGATTGTCGCTCTGTTGGACGGCTCCCGGTCCTGAGCAGCTGTTCGATCGGAGGGGAGTTAACTTCCTCACAGTGGCTCAGGACTCAGTGTGAGTAAATAATTAAACATGGATAAACACAATCTAAAAACATCATGAATATTTTTGGAGGGAGACAGATTGTGTCTGTGAGTAAAGCTCACTGGGGAATGAATGCTGAAATTGTCATTTTACTCTTTTCATGGAGTGGCTACTACAATGCAGCCAAATAACTGAAACTGTTTTTATCCATTCTTGTAACTTTTATTTAAAGGGTTTGATTATCCAGTGCTAAACCTTTAGGGTAAACTAAAAATGTAGTCACCGGCGTAAAACATTGTCTTCATAATCAACATTCCAAGGCAGGAAGGCATCAAGGCATGTCCGAATTTAAATTCTGCTTCACTTCCTGTCTCCAAAGGTACCTTCTTCCAAGAGTCCTTCTTCTGATCTAATTTTGAAGGCAGCATAGATGTATCCTTCTCTGCCTTTAATTTCCCACAATCCTGTGCGTTCCATCCCGTGATGGTGGAGCTAAAAAAATAAAGATGGTGTCTAAAAGTTGCGTTTGGTGTTCAGTTTGAAAAATTTATATTTCTGAATAACATTTTGCACTTTTGATGCAATTTCTAGCGAAGAATATGTGTTATTGTAATAAAAATTTTTTTTTAGTTATCCCCAAAACTCAGTCAATTTTGTTGAAGAACTTACTAGCCTTAGGCTGCCTCAGAAGCCTGCCCAAAATTAGTTTCATGAGGCGCCTTCCTGCAAAAATGCTGTCTTTGAAGTCATTGCCTTATAAGGCAGAAAGTCAGCTGCCTAGGCTTTTGAACACAACCAGTTCTAAGTCAACTGAATATATCAAATATGTTTGACATATCAGACCAAAAACTGACTCCATTTCTTTCTTCAGTTAAACACAAAATTAATGTTTTTGATTAATGTTATTAACCAAACAGTTGATGTTAGCCATTGATTCAATTAGAATATATATATATAAATACAATTTGTACCGCCAACTGATTGGTTAAACAGCAATTTACAACATAGTATGGGAAACGCAACCCAGTCCTTTTACCATGTGCTTACCACTCTGGCCATAAAAAATCTAAATAAATAACATGAGAAGTTTGATAGCTTTGACAAATGTTATTTAGATTTTCACACTTTCATGTGTCACCCAAGTAAATAAAAATACAGCATCTACAAAACACATACTCGCTGACTTGTGCTGTTTATGTGTAACACCTAATCATTTCCACGGTGTGAGAAAAGTGTATTTTAAGTGTTGTAAAATCACTGTATTGCACCACCCTGCATACTCATCACTCCTCACCAGCTGTGGAGGGAACGTTTCTGTCGCATTGGACAGCTGTTTAACACAAACACACCATCTCACCATCTGCATGGAGAAACCTGTTGGCCAATTATACCCGTCGAGTGTGCAGTTATTGGTAGGTTGACAATTAGGCACTGATGCCATTCGTACTTGAGCATTAGGCACAGACAGTGATACTGCAATGCAGCGTGGGAAGTGAAGAACCAGGCTGCTGATTACGACCATTAATTAAGAGTTTCGTTTCTCACAGTCGCTCATTACAGTTACTCTAGACATTTGATTTTAGTCTTGTAATAGAGAAATGGCTTTCAGAAAAGGGCAGACAATTTGGAAAGCTTGCAGGCTATTTGTTGACAGTGAAAGAAGGTTAGCACCGTGGTTAAAAATTTGACTGTAAGTCGCCTCAATAATTTTATTATTTAAAATCACAGATAACCATTGCATTAATTAAAAAGCATGATAGCATTCCACAACACTATGTTTTGAGACCTTACACTCACTGGGCAAGATGCTTAAAAGATGTTGCTAAGTTCTCAAAAAATGTATTTACTGAAGGTTATAGATTAGAGAAAGTTGCTATATTACTATAAAAGCACAGTTTTGCCACTGAATAAAAAAGAAAAAAGGTAGTTGCACTTTTTATTTCACAATTCTGACTTTTTTCCTCTCAATTGCAAGTTTATATCTCACAATTCTTTTTGTCTTTTCTGCGACTTTTTATCTCGGACTTTATAACTCACAATTGCAAGAATATATCTCACAATTACGAGTATATTACAGTTCGGAGAAAAAAGTCAGAATTGTAAGATAAAAAATTGCAATAAAATTTTATTAATAAAATTTCATTTTATTAAGTGGCAGAAATTAATTACAGTATGCTACATGCAAAAAAGTAGCTTCTTGCTTTTAAGCTACTTCATATTTTTATAAACATGAAGGCTGTAATTTCCTTGCAATTTGCTTGTTTTTCTGCAGTATCACAGGTGATGCAACGCAATCAATGGTTAATTCACCAGCAATTCCGCTCTTGAACATTATTATTTAACATGTTTTTTAAATAATATATGCTGATGGCTTCATCAAAAGCATATATCATCTATTAACAACTTTATGGCTCACAGTAGGTCTGTCTTTTAAGGTGTGTTTAAAGTTTTCATTAAAAATCTAATTCCCTAGAGAGAAAAAGAATGGGATTTTTGCTTTCAGAACCCAACTGTTGCACTCTATATAATATTACCACAGTGAGCAATCAAGAAAATTGTCTCCGATTAGAATAAACAAACCTGCTATACCAAATAAGACTACATGGGGATGTCTATAAAAGACTAAATGAAGACAACAAATCTAAAGCTCCCTGCAGTTTCTTATCCTGATAACATATGTCTAGCAGCACACATAAACCTTTTGAAGTCTGATTTGGATGGACTAGTCAGGCTGAGGTTCACACATTCCTTTCCTTTCTCCCAACCTTGACTTTGATTTCAAGTTATTTTCTTATATTTTTGAAGAGTTAAACAGTGGGAGAGTTATTCAAGTTGTGTACTAGACATGGCTACAGGGTCTAAATAATAAACAATTTAAAAACAGAAGTACTTTTTCGGTAAGAAAGATCCTTTAATAGTGCAAACCCAGAACATTTGTATCTAGGGGTGCAAGAAAAACATGCCCCAATTAAATACAGTACTTGTCACAGTTACTGTTTTGAATAGTTGGAGATTTGCTGTCTTCATTCTCATTGGTAGTCGCAGCTTCGCTCCTTGTTTGCATATGTCGAACTTTCCTCAACTTTTGATGTGTTGCTGGACACGCCCTCATCCTGTTGCCAACGGTGACTGTCGCTCATGTCACTGAAAGTTGCTAGCTCTCATTGAAAATTAATGAGTTTAGGTCGCTTTGTCACTGCAAGACGGCAGGATTTTGAGAGGAAGACCAGATGCTTTTCTGTTTGAATGTAAATGAATGGAGGAGATGCCTCAGTATGCTGTCAAATAATTGACTGTCTTGATTAGTGAAGTGAAGTCGAGACTTTTGCAAACAGTATGACTACCGAGTTCATTCAGTTCTTTGCCAACTACTGACTGTCATAAAAACACAAGGGCCTTTATTTGTCATGAACATGAGTGCCAAGAAGTGGTTTTATGACATGAACCTCCCACCTTGGGAGTAACAACATGAAAACTACTTTTACACCACCTTAAAGGTCACATATAAGTTGGCTTGTGTCAAAAATAGTATGAAATGGACATCCTAATAAAACAGTCTTTAGCTCTGTATGATACAGTGTATTCTGACAACATAATGCATTGCTGGAAATAAAAGAGGGTCCTAGTAACCAATAATTTGCTGTTTTTAAGCCACATAACCTTTGATTTTGCTTTCAAGACTTCTCTACAAAAAAGACATCTGCTGAAGTGCTCCAGAAATCACTCTAATAAATGCATTTTCCTACATACTATATACATATTAGTATATGTGTGTGTGTTTTATACAAAAATAAATGGAATGGCAAGATAGCTTATGGAAATAGCTTTTATGAACAATATTGAATAACCCACGATGAAGATTATACAAGTTTTAATTATGATACAGTGTTGCCATTTAACGTTGTTATTAAAGCTATTTCATGCAACAAAAATATTCCAGAGTTACAATAGAATATAATGCATACAGAGTTGAAAAGAAAAAAAAAAGGTTTGTAAAATAATCAATTACATTTCTTCACAGCAACTGGGAAAATAATATCCTAAAACAAAGCATATGCCTGAAGCAAATAAACCAGAATAGCCTATTGAACAAGGCATTGTGAGAAAAAGAAAAAAAAAACAAGACCAGATGATAATAATATTATTCATACTAGTTGGCACTGAAATTAAAATACTGACAATTATAAAGAAAGTTTCACAAAATAAAATCAAATGACAAAAACTCATTAGCAACAGTATAGCTGACCCAAGAGATCAACTATCATATATCCTGCCCCTTCAGATACTGATCAGATACTCTTTGGTAATACATCAGAGTGCATTAGTTTGATAATATATTCAAAGTACCTGCTATTTTCATAAGCTCACAGAGAATCTTGGCCAGGCAGCAAGCACAGGACCGTAAAAATGTGTGGGCACAGGTGCCAATTGGGCAGGGATGAGGCAGTACTAAAATAATTCTCATCTCTTTAACGGGGCCAGAATTATGACTAGCGTCACCGGTGGCTGGCATCCGTTACAACATTTTCAGAGGAGTTATGCATTTAATCTAGTCTTATTGCAGAAAAGCACTAAATTTGGAGTTTTCCTTTCCATCTCTTCCCACTCCTGCCATTTTCGAATTCAACAGCCAGATGCATTCTGTTAATTAGTTTATTTTCCATCGTATTTTTTGGCTCCCCACCATCTAGCCCATGTAAAAAAAAGCTGAACTTTTTTTGCTTGAGATAAGGCTATCCTCTACCCACTGACCTCTTGGGGAGCAGCTTCATAAATGTATTAAAAAAAAATCCATGCTCAACTCTGGCCCGCGATATAGATATCATTTCAGAGAGGCTCTCTCAGCGGGGTTCTGAGGTCTGCTGAAGAATACTTCACCTGAAGCTGCTTTTGTACCACTGAGAGGGAGAGAAGCAATCTCCCTGCTGTCCTTTGGCAGAGTGATGCTGGACTGTGCTATCATCGCAGTCATTGAATCCCTGTGCTTGATGATGGTGTTGAATAGACAGATGTAGAATGTAGATGGAGTTGAGTGGGGCCGTCGTTGTCCTTCAAGTCCTGTCCACTCAAGTCTTTCCTTATTCTGCTGAATTTAAAGCACTTCCGAACAGACGGATTCTCGCACACTCACCCTGTCTTTCAGTCACTCGTTCTCTCACAGCCTTTTGTTTCACCCACTTTTCTTCCTCTCATTTTCTTTGTGCGATGTCTGTTTCACTTTCCCCTTCTTGTGCTTTTCTTCTTCTGAAGCTTATTTCTTTCTTTTATTGTTACTTTTTAAAGAGATAGAGTGAAAATTCTAACATCGTTTATTCACCCTTATGTTGTTCCAAACTTGTTTGAATTTAAGTGTTTTGTGGGACACAAAGGTTTTGAAGCTTTTAAGCTTCAAAATGAGGAAAACACACAATAAAAATGTTATAAAAATGGACCATATAACTCATTCTGAATTCATACAATAGGTTTGTGTGAGAAATAGACAATCTTTCCAGTCATTATTTACTGAAAACCCAGTTAGCCGTGAACCAGTCAGATACAACAATGAATCATTTAAAATCTTCAGTATTAGAGCGGATATTGACGTTTTTTTGTGTGTGAAAAATGACTTAACTTTCAGCCTGTTGCTCACACAGAGCTACTGTATGACTTTTTAATAAAAGTAGAATTAAAACAAAAATCACATTACGGCTTTGATTTCATTAAAAATGTAATTTTAATTAAAGGCTGTGACTGAATTTAATATGTGATACATGTTTCAGGACTGAGTTTGGACAGCCCTGTGCTAGATCTACAACAGCTGGTGAGTGTACAATGAAAATTAGGTTTGGTTAGTTAGTTAGCTAGTCAGTTAGATAAGACATTTTATCCAATCACAATGCTCTCATGGGCGGGATGGATAAGCCTGTTATAGTTTGCTTAAGTTTGTTAAAAACAATGTGCAGTCTATAAAACAAAAACCTTAAAACTAATGTTGAAATGTTTTTTTCTGTTGAAGTGTGTTACCTTCAGAAGAAACTTAAAGAAAGGCCAACCATTTGTGTTATTTTATTTTTAATGTCATGTTGGTTTATTGTTTGTGAAGTACAACAGTTTTGGCCTGATGTCCATTGAAATGGACAAGAAATATTTCAATTAAAGAATGTTATTTTTTACATTTGCTATAAATGGAACGTATTATATTAAAAACAAACACTCAAGCTATTTTAAAGTGTATTTAAAAAGTAACGCAAAAGTAACGTATGCATTACTTTCAATAATAAGTAACTAAGTAAAGTAATTAGTTACTTTTTTTGGGGTGTAACACAATATTGCAATGCATTACTTATAAAAGTAACTTTGTAACACTGAGTATTAGTATTATTAGCAAACCTGGAGTTTCAAAAATTGCTGTTTAAATGGCAAAAGCAGTAAATAAATCATGTAAAAAAAATAACACAGAAAATTTGATTTTGTTTTTCTACATTCTGATTTCTAAAGTTTTAAGTTTGTGTGTGTGTGTCTGTTTTTCTCATAATGTTGGATTTACATAAAATATATATCCCTTTATACATCCCTATATAAAAAAATATCCCTTTAATTATCTGTTCTCTGGCCTGCATCCAAGTCTTTCCACTAGATTCCAGCATGTCAGGCTGCAGTTGCATGTGGTGTCCGTGCCATGTGAATAGGTTTAAATAGATTCTGACAGGTCGACTGCATTGTTCCTGTGGCTGCAGAGCTTGGCCAAGCTCACGGCTGAAACCCTGCAGTACCAGTGTGGTCCGAATCTTCCAAGCCCCCCCCCCCCTTACCCAGAATCTAGTAGTCCTGGCCATCTGCTGCCAGCATTATGAGGCTGATGAAAAATGCGGCCTTGATGAACTACAATAATATAAAGCACTAACATCATAAGAAAGAAGCATTTCCTCCCAGTCTCCATCTGCTTATGTGTGTGCATTCATCATTTAGATTCTCATTAGCACCAAATTAACGTTAATTTCCTTATCGCTATGATTTAAATTGAATTTCATAATAGATCCGACAGCAAGCAAATGAACAATGTGATGCAATCAAATTATGCTGCTGTTTCAGTTCCCGTAGTTACGGTGTCCAAGGCCAACACTTCCTGATCCAATCAGAAGTCGGGTGCCGATCATGCACGCTCATTTAGGCTGGATGCAGGGGGGAGAGGAATTCAATTGGCTGTCAGCAGGAGGCTGTTGCAGTCTATTTTGGTGAGTAGTTTGGGACAAATCATTGTTCTCTTTTGATGAGAGATATTATGGAGTACCGCGGGAAGTTATTGTCATGGGGCAAATTAATAACACATTTCCGACTGACCTTGACTAGTGGCTCACTTTTTGAAACAGGATTATGCAAAGGCCCTGCTGGGGTGATTGTTCGCAGTTGTGAATATTCAGACTACAGTTTCCTTTCACTGGAAAATAATTAAGGCTAAATCTTAATAATGTGAATAGAACATGCTGATGATTTACATGCATTAGCACCAGTGGTAGAAAGCTCTTATTTCAAAATAAAAACAACCAAGAATGCGGGTTTTCTGGTAAATTCACACATTACGATGAAACACAGAATCCAGTATTTACACAAATTAATGAAGTAATACTACTCACATCTCTCTTTATATTTCAAAATAGCATAAGAAAAAAATAAATGATCATATAACAACATGTATCATATAACTACATGCAACGCTTTAATGCAATCATGCCATAATAGCTTGGCAGTTGCTCATTAACCTTCTGTGAAACTTTCACTCTGAAATTAAAGCAAATCATTCTTGTTTTTGTGAATCTAAACACAATCATCTAAGAAAGTAAGTCAAAGCTCTCACAGCTTGACTCCAAACCAGTTTTACTTTCAGGAAACATGTGAATTACACACATTGAAAAACAAAGGCGAAATTCAAAGACATCACGCCTCTTAGACAAGCTTACAATAGATGTATGACAGTTGCTGGTTGATGGTGTTTTTTTTCTCTTCACAGAGAAACTTGAAAGTGCAAATGTCAAACACGCTCACCGACTTTGCTAAATTAGACAAAGCAAAAGTTTGAAGACTAATATTTTCTTTTTTGTCAGATTTTTTTTCATGATTTCATAAAAAACAAAAAAAAACAAAAAACAATATAAGTAATACTAAATTGCAAATAATAAATATAAGTAATACATATAATTAATTATTATTATGTTTGAAATTGTCCTTGTTATATGTAATTATATAAGCACTGAGTAATATTAATTACGCAAATGTACTTACTATACTGTACGTGATCCTGGGGCACAAAACCAGTCTTCAAAATCAGGATATTAAATAAAGATCATGTTCCATGACCACTTTTAGTACATTTCTTAACATAAATATAACAACACTTCATTTTTGATTAGTAATATTCATTGCTAAAACCATCTGGACAAACTCAAAGGTGATATTCTAAACATTTTTAGATTTTTTCAACACCCTCAGATTTTCAAATAGTTGTATCTTGACTAAATATTGTCCTATTCTAAACCATACATCAATAAGAAGCTTATTTATTCAGCATTCAGACAATGTATACAAATCAATTTAAAAACAATTGACCCTGATGAAGGTCTGGTGGTCCAGGGTCACATATGGGTAAGGTTAGTTTGTCGTTGTTACTTGCATGTAATAATGCATAACTCATTGTTATTATAATATTATGTACATGTAACATGTGAATCAAGGACACGGTAAAATATAGTGTTGCTATTTACTGTTATTTAGCATAAGTCTAGAAATTAGTTTACCTGTTATTGTGAGTATATCCTTAAAGTGAACTTTTCTGTATCTGTCAGACACGGAAAGCTGGAGAAGTTTTGCTGATGTAAATATATATGTACATATTTTTACCTCACATCATATTGAAATGTAAAACCGAAAGTAGAGGAGCACTTTGACAGAAAATCACTTCAAGTTGAAATGTAAACAGATAGACCAAGCTGATGCTTCAGCAACAGGCCCACACACACAAACACACTCACAGTTTCCAGACTGTAACAGCTTAACAAAATTGCCTTTGCAGTGGCGACTGTGGCAGTATATGACGTTGGCCCTCTGCTTATTTGCTTGTGGACTTGTCCCTAGAAATTGCTGAGAACATAAACTTGTCACATAACAATCCCAGACTAGCTCTGATATGGAAGTTCCAAGCACATTCGGAGGTCCACAGACTCAAAAATGTTCATGTTTGAGTGATAGCATACAATTAAGTGACTAAAATCGCAAAGCCTCCTGCTGTCTCACCATTAATCCACCTCAAGCTGCCGAAAACTAGAGTGGCACATCCGTTATTGTGAGAAAACCAAAGCAGATTTGATTTATTCTCTCAGGCTGCTGTGGTTTGGCACGTACAGCATGAGCTGCACAATAAGATCAAGTCAGTCAAAATGAGCATCAGCATCGCTGCAAATTACCCTGCAGGAGTCAAACAAAGACACTCGCAGTTCGGCTGGCATCCTACGGGGGGCGCACTATGCCCAAACTGTGCTGGTGCCAGAGGTGAAAAAAACACTACACACGTGTCTAACCTGCACAGTCACCTGTCACTGGGGCTATTAAGCTGGTTGCACCCCTCCAGGGGGGTCATAGTTAGGTGTACTTATACGGGGGAGCTGGAAAATGAAAGGTGTGCGGGCACAAAACCAGACCTCACCCCATTAAGTCATTTGCAGGGCTGACAAAATGGACCAGACGACTATGAGCTAATGACGTCTTTCTGCTGTCTCTAAGGGCTGGTGTGTGTTTGCAAGTGTACGTTTGTGCTGCTTGCTAGTTACCACGCATGAGTGAGTGAGTTCACGGAAGAGAGAGAGGTAGCCGTACCCAGGGTAAATTATGTAAAAAGAGTAAAAACATGTATGAATGACAAAAAGTCAGCCCTTTGTTCATCAAACCTACCTTCAACAATTTGCCAATTTGCATAAACCCCTCTAATATCTGACCTAAAAGAGCTGTGGTGTCTCCGCTTGAGCGGTAATGCCGTGTGTGCATCCACACCACTGACTCTCCGTGTCTGACGGAACCAAGAGAGGTCCGCTCGCGGCGGTCAACTCGGCTGTCCTTTTTTCACAGGTAATTTGCTTCACATTTCCATATTTGGATTACTGCTGTGGGGCTGTGCTGGTGGCCTTTTGCAGGTTTTCATTTGAAATATAGCCGCCGCAGTTTTCCTCAGCAGGAGGCTTCCCACAGTGCTCCTCTCAGTGCTCCTCGATTACTTATAATTATCAGAGATTTCAAATCTCTCCCTGCTGTTGGCACGTTCCAGGAATTAATCCTACTGCATGCTAGACAATTTGATATTATTATTTTTTTAACAGAGGAGGGGGCCATATAGTTTTTAGTATAGGCCTAATTTAGCACACAATGTGGCAACTGATTAATGTAATTAATCATATGCTAATTGGACATTACATTTGGCTGAGAAATTTCCCACCAAATATTCATTTAAAACCGTTATTGTGTTACATGAGAAAAGCATGAAATAGATAGCATATTACAAAATATCTTCAGAAGGAAATTTTGTCAAATTTCTTTTTTAAATTTTTAATTTAGCTATTAACCCAGGCTCATTGGAAATACATACATTTCTGCAACCCTGCAATTACTTTTTGTGGTCGTTCAGAATTCAAATAGTGTTAACAAATGCAAAGGTAATTTAAAAACACATTCGCTGATGCAGCCATGCTATTGTTACTTCCTTATGCTGATTTTTCACAGGATTTGAACTGGTGCTTTTTACCACCTAAGTGCAACGACATATCACGTGAGTTACCGATTAAACCTACTGAACTAGAAAACTCATATATATGAATCTGTGTATGTGACAACGTTCAAAAGTATCAGTTTCCAAATCATGCAGGAGATGGGATGGGATGGTCATTAGTTTGGCTTTATTAATCAAAAATGTGCCTGTAAATCATAATTTAGCCTGAAAAGGAATACATGTTGTGGGTGTTCATTTCAACTGGAACCTGCAGCGATTCGTATGTATAGGTATGTTTTTTTAGTTTTGCAGAAATGTATGAAGAGGTACGTATTTCCAATGAGCCTAGGTTGGTAATTATAGATAGCTTACTCTGCTGGAATATTTTATTTTATATTTTCAGTTTTTGTTTTACCCACCTTCATATCTTTTCAAACCTGTGTAATGTTGTTTCTTCTGAGCAGCTAATATATTTTAAAAGATTTTACAATTATTTTTAGTGGTATTTTACATGATGTTCAAATCAATGGACTCTGGAATTGTCTTGTTCTTTTGTGTTGTGTAAGAAAGAAAATACATAAGGCTTTGTTTTGTCTCATTTTGAAACTTTGCAACTGTTAACTGTAAATTAAATTACACCTTTAACCTTTTTTGGACTATGTTCTATGTTATGTCTATGTAGAGCACAGTGAAGAAAAGACATTAGAAAAAAAAGGAGAAAGCAAATTAGGGATGGCTGCAAACCGGGCTTAAATCCACATGTATTCCACAACTCTCACCTGAACAGATAATTATTTTTATGATTGGCAGTAAGATGAAATGATGTTTGGAACAGACCAGTAGAGTAGCTCCAGTAATGCAATACTGAGAATGACCTCTACCGTCAGCCTGTTCCTACCCCATCAGCCATCAGCATCCTCCCTACAGACAAAAAATTAAAGGTCTAGACAGGTATGACAGAGACTGAGAAGGACCCTACAGCCAGAGCAAAAAGAACGGTAATAGAATAGGTAATCAAAAACAAGGCCTATCTATCCCATCCCATTCTCTCCAATACAATCACTTTTGTCTGCAACTAATCATAAAGAAGCAGATAAATCTGATGGTGGAGAAGCAAAGCCTTAGAAAAGTTCTATTCAGGCAGGATTAAAATAAGTGGAACAAACACTCAAAGAACAGTATCTCCCTTCAGGGCAAGCCTGCAATCATTTCAATGTATCATTTACTGTAGCAAATTTGGGCAAGTAACTAAAGATTACACAAAACTATTAAAACAGGATGAAAGATCTCATTGAAAGTGAATTTTCTTTTGCAGAGTAGTTTAATTTACTCACCCTAGAGTAGTTCCAAACCTGTATGAATGTCTTAGATATTTAGAAGAAAGTTTGTAAAAAGGCTGTTTTGGGTCAACATTGACTTCCATAATAAATGTTTTGGAAGTCAACGATGACCCAAATCATAAAAAAAATAAAAAATAAAAATCCATTGCGCTCGGCAGAGCAAAGAACTTCATACAGAATTAGAACTACTCTATGGTGAATTTTCATTTTTGGGTGAACTATATTTCTTTAGTAGTTTATAACCTAAATTACAAGTATTTTTTTATATAATTAAATAGATTTATTTTAAAATCAAAGCAATACTTTAAGCTTTTAGGTTTTCCCCTTCACTCATTTTTTCATACATGATTTAAAAATTTGTGCATATTCTTTTTTTTATCCTTCTTTCCCCCTAGAATTACATATATGATGATTATTGGATATGAAACATGTATAGACCTATTTACACCTTTCTAATTAATGTATATAAAGTAGTGTAAAGTGTACAAAATTCACATTTATGTTTGAACTGTCCCTTTAATACAAATAGAGTCTTACATAACCATAATCTGTGAGCTGTAATTCTGCTTTTGCATTCACTTTTCTCCCAAAAGCTATTCTGATATCTACCACATCCACAACGGATAAGGCAAGGCATAGAATGTTTGGCAAAAAATAAATAGCCTCAGACCTCCTGTGAGGAAGAGAGAGCCATTTAAGCCACGCGTTCGTTTCCGAGAGCAAAAAAAGCAACAGGAATTGAGACTCTTTCAGATGATACACCAGACGCAGCGTATGAGTGGAGCTTTGTGCGAAAACCTGCGTGCGATTATTGGCTGTGGGTGGAAATATGATTAAGTGCACTCGGAGTTCAGAAGCAATAAGCGCCCACATTTGTGTTGCTTCAGGAATATGGGCTCACAACCGCTCTGAAGGCTATGTGATTTACTGTGTGAAAGGTCAAGTTCAGACTGAAGAGAAGGAATATATTATACAAGTAATGTAACCTTATTAAGTATGAGTAATGAGCGTACACACACCTACTGACATTCATTCTTTTAAAGGGACGCAGCTATATGGATTGTAGGACCATTATAAGTCAAATGCACAGTTCAGGAAGACTTCAGTTCTCTAATTATCTATATCGTGCATGATTGTATCATACTTGGTCCTAATGTACAGTATAATGATACAAGTGCGTCTTAGCTCAATTTATGAATCTTTATGATCATCATGAGGGGATCTTACGGGATGGTCATTCAATATAGAGAATGTGCTATTGTTTCAGTTAGAGAGAGACGGATATAATCAAGCAAGATGATCTCATTATGTCATTGATTTGTATAAGCTTTGAAATTACACTGCTTGAGAGAAGGCTATTGACACGGAGTGTAATTATAAGGGTTTTTAGCTTGAATTGATTATCGCATGGATTTTGGCAGTGCATTTGCAAGGCTCTGACAAAAATGTCATATACCGTTTCCACTGGAAAAATAGCCTAGTCCAGAATCTCTCTTGAAATTAACAGAATAAAAGATTAAAGCCAATATATCAAATGACATTACTTTCAGTTAAAACCCTTGAGATGAATTACTCAAGATGTGTGTTTACCCGAGATTGACGGCTGAATCCTTTCCAACATACTTTGATGCTTTCCATGGAAAAACATTGTGATTGATCCTCAAATTGCCCTTTAACTCTCAAGATTTGTTCTCCAGGCTCCTGGTTTCATGGGGCCAGTGCTCATATTATTTATTACTGCAGGTCTTGGTCCCTGATTAATTCCAAGCTAATTGCAACCTGTGCATGAGCTATTGATTTCTGAGACATAACTTTGCCCCCGGCTGCAATTTAGTAATTGTGCAAAGACAAATGTGCCTAAAACCTAATCTGAAACTCAGAAAAATTACGACCATAATCACGTAATATTTTAGAGGCTGGTAAACACAGTGACAAAAAGCTGCCCTGCTTTAACAATCCACCCTGTGATACTGTAAAAATAAATAAATAAATAAAATAAAATAAAATAGGGCAAGTGATTTTACAAGCCTGGGGCCCTAGAGATGTGGAGAGATATTAAACAGAAATACTGAAAATTTCACACATAGCCAGGAGAAACACTTCCTGTCCAGAGAGGAATCAACTGTATATTAAAATGCATCAATATATATGAGCTGTTACATAAGATCACCTCATATGGGCATGCAAATTGGACTCTTAATGAATTAATGGAATTACGCAATCTAGCTTACAGCTCTCAAGTTAGTCCTAATAATAATATGTGACAAGAGGAAAATTCACAGCCTGCTTATTAGTGATATATCGATCTTTAATTGGATGCTGTTTTGCTCTTCAGAAATGAAGATAGGGATATTACTAATAAGACAGCAGTGAACATTTTATGTCTTTCATTCGAGATGTAATTTACATTCATTTTTTTTATTCATTAGCAAAGAAATAAATAATTACATTAATAATTTACTCTTGTTTCTGCACAATATGTGCTTCTTACCTGCACACATGGCTCTAATGAAGATGTCAGGCAGTGGTCTTAAACTGTCACCGGTCACTACGATCCTGGCAGACCTGATGTATGAATTAATAGGAAGTGCCGTCTTCTTTCACCTGGACTGGAACTTCCAGAAATACTGCAATCCTCATTCATTTTCCTGTAAATGTGCTGGCACATGACAGAAAGCCCAGAAACGAGCCATTCCCATAGAAACATCTTTAGCTGTGTCTATCAGGCTTGATAGAGTCTGATAGAGTTTGTTTGAGTCTGATGTCATTGTTTGCTATATGCTTAAGTCAGCTACAAATGTGTGGATCAGACCTCCATAATATTGTGTCTGGGTGGAATAAAATTAAGAGTAAAAGAAGAAAAGCATTCAGTCCATACATACACAGATATAGTCTGATATATTACAGTATAACTATACATACTTATAGTCTGCAAGCAGGGCAAACATTAATAATTTAAGAAGTAACAACATAATATAATACGACATAACATAATATAATACTGTTGAGTCTCTTATGCAATGCTGCGTTTATTATTTTAGGGGCAGTCATGGCTAACAATGGATAAAGAGTCGAACCTGTAACCCAAACATAAATTTAGACTTATCCGTAAACCTACCCTACCTAAAATTTATGCCTAAAATCAGTGGGATATGATAGCCGATTAACAAGGATATAGAAGCACCCAACCCTGATCATAAGCCTAAAACATATTTCCTGACAAATTATCTCTGAAATCCGATTGTTTGATTAAAATGTTGTTCCAGGACCAACAAGGATGTTGTCTTGTACTTGTACTTGGTGAAATCAGCTCACCTATGGGAAACCACACCTGGCCACATGTCACGTCCTTTTCTTATTTGATCAACATATGGTAAAAACAGTTATATTGTAATATGTTATTAAAAATTATAATTCAATAAGTCATCCGTTTATTTAGAATGTGTTAAAAAAGTGTCATTTAATCACAATAAACAAAGTTTTTTTCCTGATGTACTTACACTTGAAATGAGCAGCTTCTCTTTTCGGCATTTTTCGAAAATGACGCCTCCTCTCCCGGAGCCTCATGGGATAGGAAAGTGTTCATGGTAGGCCTACCATCATCCGGGTACTTCTCGCCTAATGAATTTTGAATACTAGGAATTCGGACATACTACTCGCCTCCCATACTGTTTTTCGCGTTCTATATAGTAGAGAAGTAAGCGATTTCGGACGCAGCGAGTGAAATCGTGGAAATCAACGTGCTTCATTCGGCTGCATTGCACGTGACTCGCACGCGAAGTAGGCCTGTGTTTCCAAAGAAGTGCGTTTTTGGTTGTAAGGGAAAGATAACCTTAAAAAACCTTAAAAAGAACCCAACATTAGCTGAACAGTGTATGCCCTCCGAGTTTCACAAGTGTTTTTGTTGACGGACGTTTTATAAACAATGTCCAGTTCTACGTTGTATTTGCACACTGTTTGATACAGAAGGATGGAGCAGTCTCAGCTATAAAAGATGATGATTGATTCAGAACTGCAGACGGTGAGTGAAACGGCATCAACTGTGTTTAGTTGGACATTCTTTAGCTCTGCCTACACAGAACGCCTCCAGGAGCTCGGCTGTTTCTGAGAGAATAGTAAAGCTGTATCTTTCTAAATCTATGCAGTACTACTCTATAGGTGCTCAAGATTAACATGAGATTGGGTGAAACTGTATCTGTTATGCCCCTTTTAATTTATTGCATTTATTTAATAATATATATATTATTTTCTCTAATTTATGCAATTATTTGTTATTACTTTGAATGATTATTAAGCATACCATATATTTAATCCCATTCATTAAAAAAAAAAAGTAAATGAATCGCCCTATAAAGAACTTATGTCAAGGGTTGTGGCATACTGGTTACTGCAAATGTTCACAGTGAGCCTTGGTGCTTATGTCCCACACTAAAATCAAGTATACATTTTTAAATACTGATTTTCTGAAATACATCCAGCCTTAAGTGGTCTAAACATACGTAGATAGCCACACGCATCATCTTCTGTAGATACTCTCTCAGCTCTTGTATTCCTCTGACCTTTTGCTGAACTTTCTGCCATTAGTCTGAGTCGAATTTGAGCAGAGTGCATATTTAAAAGTGTATACTCTTTCCTTTTCATCTTGTGCTGAAGTTTCCTGACAAGCCAGAGGGGATGCGAATCAACGTGATATCTGGAAAAGTGCATTAAAGTGATAAGTTTATTCCACAGGCATGAAAGGGAATGGCAAAATAAGGCATCTGGCTCAGAGTGCTGCGCTACTGGCGAAGCGAAGAGACTAATCAGACACCAACCTTCACAGAGAGAGAGAACCTGCCTCACCAGTGCAGACTGCAAAGATGACAAATCATAGACATACTGAGAATCCATATTTCATTTCAACAGGGACCTTAAATTATGAAGTGCTAAAAAGAAATAAGTTAATGCTGAAGCTGAGATTATATTAAAAACCAAGTAAACTATGCTATTTATTTCAACATATATATGTACAGATACTCAATTTAATCGACATAGATATGTGTAGATGCCCTATTTGACCGCTCTCTGGATACATTGACGCGGCAGCCATCTTGTATTAGTCAACATGATGTCGTTTACTGTCATAATCAATGAACAGCCAAAGATATGCAAGCATATAACTTGCTGTTGTAGACGCACACAGTCAATGCAGTCAAAAGAGAGAATTTAAATTTTTGGGTGGCATTCTAAAATACTTTGTACATGTGGGAGCAACCTGAACGCATGAAAGTGCATATCAATTGCACAAGTTTAGGTTTTGATTTGGCATACTGTTTATACACAGAAATTTACTTACATATGGCATACATATAATACACAATAAGTAGGATTAGAGTTGTGTACCATATATACACAACAACTTTGTTGCAAATGCATGTCAATAAATTGCGTATCATATGCATGTGAAAGCTGCATATTATATGCACGGCTAACACATGCAGGTCAAAGTCAATTTTTGTGTATCAATACCATGATTTTCTGTTCTCATTTAGCATACTGTACACATTTTCGTGAGGTCGGTTCTCATGGGTTACACTGCAAAATTGCAAGACGCAAACGTAACGGTCAAAGATGTTGGCTTTTCACATTTACATAGAAACACAGTTGAAAAGGAAAAATGCATTCTCTATGAATGGTCCTAAAACAGGACTGACACCTGTATTTTGCTCCTGTGTGAACCTGGCATTTGTTGTCTGCTATGCACATTCAATTATTATGCTTTGGACTTGGCAAAGGCTTCCTGTCTTCATCGCTAATCATTACATGTTTGATTTTATGCCACCCAGGGTCATTATAATCAGAATATGTCCTTTTCCTTGCACGACTTCTAAGAAGTACTGTCACCATTCATCCAGAATGCTTGTTAGATGCTGAGTATCACATAAAAAGCAGCAAACAATGAGCACATTCAGACACGTCCCCCCATTATACAAAGCAGTTAAGAACAATAACACCTTGTTTACCTTCTGAAACCACCTTGAATGCTGCAAATAATTCCGTTTGTAGCTTTGAAACATGTATTGAGTTCACTAACTGGAGGTTTTGTGAGTTGCTTTGTGTGTGGCAGTGTTGTGGTATAAAGAAGAGATGCGTATCGATTGTTTTGAATGCGAAAGATGTAGAGCGGATGCACTCTGCGATCCCCCATCGTGTTTTTAAGATCAGCTTTTCTCTGATGAGGATCCAACACAACCACAGGCACACCAAGAGCTGCTCTCTCTCTAAAAGCAACCGTACACCATCACGCTAAGCCAAAGTTTACTCCCCAGAGAGCAATTGACTACATACACATCCTCTCTTCTGCTGTCATCTGTGAGACTGTTCACAATTTTGCACTTTACTGTGATACTAGATAAAATTATGATGAGATTATTGAACAGATTCTCTAACACAGCTGTTTCATTTATATCAATAAAGTACTACTATATTTACCTCTAAACACTCTCAGAATCACCTTAGGATTAGTGAGAGGTCCGTTTAACGAAACTTCAGTGGTGGTGGTGATTGTGCATTAGCCTGAGGCTGATTAAATTTAAGGAATTTGTGAATCCAGAGCTGATTTGGCTGAAAGGGCAGGCTATAGCATGATTAATGGCCTTATCCAGAGCTGATTCTTACCCATTGGTGATTAGATAATCAGTCATCTCCATGTCACACTTGACTGCAGAAATGAGAGAATAAGGAAAGGAATATGTGTCATAGAATATGAAAATGAGGTGACATGGGGTCATTATGAGCTGTAAGACCAAGAAAAGCATTTTGCAGACATGAACCAAATGTGATCAGGCCTGTAAAGGTTCTTTGAAACTCTCCAGAGCATTTAGTATGCTAATTTGCTGCAGTGAAGTATAAGTTAATAGAAATGGTGCATTATTTGAACTTTCTGGTACAAATATTGCACCATTTCTACATTAAGTAATATATGTATATATTAAAAATACATTTTAAATATATCTCTACCAGTTGTGTTCAGGTTTTTACTGTGCAGTGTCACTTCCGTTTAGCAGGTGCTGATACTGGACTGCATAAGTGACAGTGCTCTGGGAGAGAAGCGTGATAAAGATAAATAACTGCTACTCGGGAACATTTTTTGCATCATTAAACATGGCAAACATATTAGCTTGCATAGAGTGAAGGAGAATCCCTGAGGAGATGGGGCTGAATCAAGCGGCCCACGGTGATCATAAAGGGGTATAGACTCTTGCCAATCCCTGTAACATCAAAGACGAGTGAGGAATTCACTTCACGCTATCTGAATAACTAAACAGAGAGTTCTTTGCATGTTCAAATGTACGCAGTTCTCTTAGTGTTACCAGTGCTGAGAGTAACCTCCTTAAGTCATATTTAAAAAAAATTGTTTAGCATTCAATGAGACAGGCAAAATATCTTACATTTTGTTCTGAAGACAAATAAAGCTTTTATGGGTTTGGACTGACATGGGGGTAAGTGATCTTTTCACTTTCACTTTCCCAGAGGTGGGCAGCAACTGACAACATTTTTCCATACGACAAGAAAGTGTAAAACCAATTTTTAGAAAGAAGAGGTTAAACAGGCGTCATGTTAACGATGCCAAAAATGTTAATAGAAGTTCATTATGGATGCTATGTCCAAAATATATGTCCGCAACAGATAAATAACTGCACATGAGTTCCTGCATGCCTAAAGGTCTCACCTCTGTCCTACTGCCCTTTTGAATCTCAGCCTTTAATAAACAGGACTGTTAGTGCTTTCATCAGACAGGTCAAGCGTCACCCAGAACCTGTTCATCTGGGACTGCACTGACAGGAACTCACCTCATTGTGAGTCAATATGGCCACTTAGGTCTTCCTCCAGGGCTTATATCTCTCAAAGATAGAAAACAGGTGCCCAAAACAACAAACGTAATGGGATTTTAGCCTCTCTTTTTTTTTCGAACACCGTAGTTTCTGCACCAGATGAGAGCGAAAGCAACCAGGCCTGGCCGTGCTGCAGAATACCATTGTTTTGAGTATATATTGACATTTCACAGGCTGGTAAATGAGGGAGACCTGGCCCCTGGCCTCAGTGCCACCGAGCGAATTAAATGCTGGACTGGGGGGCTGATGGGAAATTGATGTTCCTCTGTGTCCCTCAGCACTGTTTGTTTTTTCAGTGAAGGCAATAAGTTGGTATATGGGGTGGGGTGCAATCTCACTCTTTATACACATTGTGCAAAACAGGTGGATATTGTCTGCGGCATTTTCTAAATATTTAAGTTTATGCACCAATCAAGCTGCTAATTACAACAATGTATAAGAGTGCCCACAATAAAGAATAAAACTTGATTTAAAAATATTATATGATTACATAAAATTATATTTTAATGTGTTATTATAGTAACACATTAAAATACATTGAGGCCAAAAATGGACGTCATTCTATTGACCCTAATGCCATTCCTCGAGGGAGGAATTACATTTTCTAAATCTAAGTGGAGATGAAATATAATTTGCGAACATATTGCAATCACATTGAGTCAGGTCTGAGGCCAGGAGAATGTGATTTATCTCACCTCTGAGTGAGAGAAAATTGGAGAGTTGTACTGTGTCTTTGTCTCATGTGATTGGATTTCCTGGAGCATGAAGTGTGTAGGTACGTATGACGTGTTGTTAGAGTAGCTGATGTTATTGTAGGTGTCAGGGAGATGGAAGTTGGCAGACACATACAAGAGTTGGGCAGAGTTTATGATTCAGAGCTTGTGATCTACAGCTCTTTTGTCCTTGAGAAGTCGAGGTGAGCGTTTGCGCTGGAGCGTGCGCTTACATGTCCGTTTGTGAGTGTGAAAGTGGGTGAATGCGCTCGTTCTTTGATGGAAAGGCAGAGCAGTGTCTGCCCAGTTCTTTATTGTCTCAATCTATTAAATGAACTGTCAGTTATCTTAAGTCTGCATCTCTCTTCAGGACAAAAAGTTGTAAAAGTGAGTCAATGGAGAGGTTAGTTCAAAGACACACTCCTATAAAACACTATAGGGGAAAAAAAGAAAGAAAATGACACCTGGGTTTATTCCTCTTAACCAGACAATTCCACAGCAACCAAACCTAACAAACAGAACAATAGTGATCTAAATAAATGAATGATGCCTGTTAAGTACTTACAAATGGTTCTGTGGTTGCTCTTTTCTGCACTAAAGTAGCATTTATCATACAACTGCACCTGCGTAGCTGTAAAATTATCATCTGCGGCAAACAGCTTTAAGGCCAGAGAAGAACAATGAGAGCAATTAATCAGCTAACTGAGTACTTCAGGCTGTCTGGGTCACTAGGTGGGCCACCACACCTGTGCTGCCGACATGCTTGATGTCTTTCTACAGTCTAATGAGCAATTTGATGAGTGAAACCCATCATGATTCCAACTGTGGCATATAAAGGTGCAAGGCGCAATCTGTCACAGGGCCACCGCTCAAGCAGAGGTGAAACCAACCTCTCAGATATACAGCCACATCTTGTCTTTGAGAAAGGGTGCTTGTGATCACATTTTACATAGTGTTTCCCTTTTCTTTTTGTAATTGTAATTTTTGTTAAAGTGGTAATATGGTAATGTGCCTTTAAAACCTACCTGGTCTCATTGCATAAATATACCTGGGCGTACTTTATGAGGAGACACAAAATACATACCAAAAAATGAACACTACTGTTGTGACACAGTTTATTCATTTTTACACATATTGACAGAGTTTTGATTAATAAAGTGTAAGTTTAGCACAATTATAAAAAAAAATATCCTGTGACTTCAAAACAATATTAATATGCTGGGAAATTTGAAAACTGATGCTTTTGAATATTAGCATTAAACATATCCAGCTTCATATCTATAGGTTTTCATAGGCGGTATGTTTACTCGGCATACAGAGATGTACTTGAGAGACAAGGAGCTCTATCGAGTAGGTTAAGAAAAATTTTACTTAATAAAAAACACAGCATAATAAAAATATGCCAGGGTTCACAAACCTGTGCTTTAGCGCCACTCAGTGAACATTTGAAACTGCAGCAAAACATACTGTGAGGCATGTAAAAATGGTGTTGCACAAAAAGTGCACAGAGGTACATATTTTGATTGTGGGGCAGATATTTGATTACTGAAGTCTTATTTTGAGTCAGTTCCTTGCAATATTCTATATTATGACCTCAAAACACTTTTACCATAGTGCTTTTGATTTGTAAACTAACACATTTTGATGTTTCCGTCATATAACCAGCTCTATATGCATTGCATACATGCGTTTTTTGAAAGTAAACTTGCTTGGTAGTTCACCTGTTCACGGTTTTGCATTTCAATTTACTGAATTTAAAGCACTTCAAGACTCCCATTAAACAGAATCATGAAACTAAACATTTGCAAGGTTTCTTCTGCTTTTATCTAACATTTGCTTCTGTATAAATAGTGTAGGTGGTAAATTATTTTTAAATGTTATAACCATTTAGTTAAACATTAACTTTTCAACAAACAATTTATTTCCAAGCAGTTGATTCAACAACTGATATAATAAAACATTGCCATATTCATGTTTTATATAAAACTGAATACACTTTTAGTGGCATTCACTAGACATTTTATTTTGAAAGCAACTTAAAATCTGCATTGCATAAATTTTATAGAAGACATTTTAGTCTCTTGAAGTAATATGATCCACAGACTGTTTTTTTTCTCTCCCTAGATCAGCCATTATAATTTCTAAACCTTTTGCTGTGAAGGGTTAGACTACAAATTGACGTCATGACTAAACATCTCTATTATAAATGGAATGTAATAAGGTCATATGACAATACAGTATTTGATATTGCATAATATGTACTGTCTGATATTTTAATACATAAATCGTCAGTATGCTAGTATTCCATTCTGTTCAGCAAAGTTAAGCCAGTTGCTTAATCTGTGACTCGCTGGTTGTGAGTGAAAAAGAGGAGGCACAAATCCTCCTGAACATGTAAACATCCCTCTTATCTCCTTCAGTTACGCTGCTTCTAATAACAAAAGCTGAACTTGTGACTGTCTGAAAATCATAATCATAAAGTAAACAACCAGCAACCAGAGCATGGAACAGGCTTTATAACTACTGAATTCGTCGGCCTGCTTTCAGACGTGCCTCAGTGAAGAGTGAAAAACGCTAATCTTCAATAGCATTTTAGCTCTGTTGAGCTGCTTTTGAGGTGCAAAGATAATTTATGGATTTTTTTTATCATGATTCACAAACGCCGAAACTCTAGAGACCAGGTTTACATCTTCAAAAGGAGGTGAACAATAGACGAGAGCGAAAGCGCTGAGGGAACCCTGTCAACCCCACTGACTCTCTCAGCACCAATACCAATCGCGCAATTCACCCAAATGTGTTCATTAACAAAGGGTACCCACGGCGTTCGTATTTGCTCTCCCTGCAAGTCTGGTTGGTCTGGTGAGGGAAAAGGCAGCAGCTTCTTCCATTAACCAGGCATTGTAATCGGATTAGAGCTTAAAGAAATGTAAGATGGCAGACCATCTTCCTTTAGACTCCTCTGGCTATGGAGATTGTCGCTGGTGAGAGGATTATGGTTTGTAGAAGATGAAAGCAATTATTTAATGTCTGCGGGAGTCAAAAATGTAATGGGAACAAGTTGCGTTGGAATGCTTGTGCTATAAGCAGTGTTGTCAGCCAAGGAAAGACTGCAACAGGTTTGCATATGTAACCCTTTACAAGTAACTTAATGATGTATATTCAGAGATCGCTGATACATTTGCATTTCTTTTTCTCGAAGTAGATGACAGCTAAAATATAAGGAAGGACTGTCACTGTTTAGAAGTTAGTTTTAGTGATGATAATAATAGAAATATAACTCTGTAGAGAAGTAAATGTTTCATATTTTGATTTGAGATCATGTTAATGGGTGGTAAATGACAAAATTTGTTTTGCATCAAGCAACGGAGTCAGCAGATTCTGTTTAAGGACATTTGCGTGAACTTCAGCCTCACTGTAAAATAATAATAATAATAATGAACATATTTTAACATATCTCAGGGTTGTAACATTAATTTTACCATTTAATGCAACAAAATGGGATTATATAAAATTAATTAAGCCGATTAATGTTTTTTAAATCCAGTTGTCAGAGCAATTATGTATTTATTCCCCCAATATTTTTTATAATATATATTTATTTTGAAAACACATACTTGTCAGTATTATTTGATGAACAGAAAGTTCAGAGGTTTTTTTAATAGATTTTTTTTCTAATATTATAAATGTCTGTTTGTTCAGACAACATTTGTTCAATTTAATGCATCCTTAATGAATATAAGTGTTAATTACTTAAAAAACTAAAATAAATCTTACCAACCCCAAACTTTTAAGTAGTACTGTTTATAAAAGTTTGATATAAAGCATAAAAACATTTACAGACATTAAAGAAAAAAATTTACAACTATCCCAGCCTCCTCCGTTCCTTGGAAAATTAACGTGAGATTTTATAGACCGTTTGTCAATGTGATTCATACTGAGGGCAAACAATATCACAGGATGACAAACGTCCATGAGATAAGATGATATCTGACAGTAAATTTATTGGTAATTACAGAAAACACACATTGAAATTCCAAATGTGATGGGACATAAATCTGATCCACTGCGTTTCTGGATGAGATCCCAGGTTCCGCTTTTAATCATATGTTTGATTTATATTTCATAATGAATCGGTACAGTAGAAAGCACCTGAGAACAAAAAGCGTTCCAGGAAGATGTCAGCAATAAGTCCCAACTCATCTGGAAAATCTTGCACTGAAAGTCTAGATCTGATTCTTCTCTTAAAAAAAGAAAAAAAGAGATATTATCAAATTCCCATCAGAGCAGCCTGTGCATGGTCTTGTCATGGGAGAGAGAATCGCAGGAACAATG
Source organism: Enteromius unitaeniatus (assembly GCA_032359435.1). Classification (NCBI taxonomy): domain Eukaryota; kingdom Metazoa; phylum Chordata; class Actinopteri; order Cypriniformes; family Cyprinidae; genus Enteromius; species Enteromius unitaeniatus. Next base: position 9,280,755 of record JAUMHI010000065.1, read on the forward strand.
AGCCCATCAATTCTCTTAATTAATCCAAACTGGGGATTAGTCAGGCTGCTGCATTTTCAACCCATAAGCCCCCAATTCCTGAGACTTTTGCAGCCAGAGCTTTTCACCTTCTCACATAAACGCATGCAATCTAATCTTTTCATTCACCTCTTTTAGAATGAACGCACGCTGAACTACATCTCTTCATGGAGAAGGTAAGACTCCTCCTCCCAAACCCAACCTCCATGCGGCCAGCCTCCCCAACCTGAATGTTTCTGCTTATGTCCTCTTGTCCTTCCGCAATAATGAACCCCTCCCAGTGAAAGACGCGTCCCTAGTATCATTGAAGTCGCCTAAACTTTAGTTCCTGATGATTCGTGGTGTTCCTCCCTTGCTGCACTTTGCCAAGGTTGCACTATATCTGGTGCCGAATGACAAATCGCTGGCCTTCTCTGTGCCTCCTCTCCTCAGGGGAGAGGGACTCACTGTAACTTATCTCTGCTTTTAGCTCTCTGGGACATTGTTTCAAATTAAAGTGCTACAGAATAGCGATTCTTCATAAAAAGGCAGAATATGTCATGGCTGTGCACTTTCAGTGATTTTGTGGCGACTATGATTCTTGTGCATGTGTGCTTAGGTAACAGGTTGCCCAAAATGGAGATTATGTCATACTCTGCCCTCATCATCACCCTTATGCTGTTCTAGACCTTCATTACCGTTTTTTTTTGTGGAACAATATATAAAAAGGCAAAAAGCACAGTAAAAATATCACAGAAGTGGTTTATTTGATTCTTGTGCTGTTTTATTAGAAATCTTAAGTCATATGATTTTGTGTGACAATCAGACCAAATTAAAGTTGTTATTTATCAACTCACTTCTAGTGAGTTTCTAACTTCCAAATTGCTGTGAATGGATTAATGAATCAATTATTTTAATTCATTAATTCTTTATTATAATTTGGGTTTTGTTTAAAAAATAATAAATACTTCTGCTGAGTAAATTAGTTGTTCTATTTCTAAAAAAATATATATAAACAAAAAAACAATACTAAGAGCAACATATTCATTTAATTTTGGTGTTCTGCTACTTTAATAAGCTCATGTAAACATCTAAAGGTCTAAGTGTTTTAATTTGTGTTTCAAGTAACACATCAGACCGTCAATGTACTATAAACCTCTGTGGCTGTCAAATAAATTGATTGGCATACAGTACACATTCTCATGGAAGCTAGTTAACTGAAGGGCCATTAAATGCAAATGAAGTGACTAGGTAATCTGAGGACATTTGTTCTGTTGATTGTTTGCAGGGGAGAAACAACAGACCTCATCATGACTTGTTTATAAAAGCAATAATGCAACTGAAGGAGGACGAAGCGAATGTGACCTGGCAAACTAAATTAGGATAATTACAAACCAAACAGAATGAAGAATGACTATGGCTCCCATGCAGAATCCCTCATAAACAATTAGTATTCAGTCCTCATTATTGCTTCAGAAAGACATTTAGGATGAGCTAAGCTATTCATTTGAATGGTAAGGTATCTTTATGATGGTGGAAAATTGGGCTATGGATCCATTTATTTGACTTCTATTTATCCTGGCCATTGAGTAATGCATAATATAATTAGTTCCTCCTGTACCGCATTCATTATTGGCAGAACATTTAGAGTCACATAGACTACCTCAGCTGTGCGGTCTCTAAAGTCTGAGATTCATCTTACTGATAGCGTGATTACATCAGGAAATGATTTACAATTCACAGTCTGTGCTGCTTATTTTCTGCCAATTAACGTTGAGGGAATATCTGAATGCGAGAGAGGGTGAGTCTGAGAGGAGATTAACAGCACCGCTCTGATTTTCAAACAGGAGAAACAAGCAGAAGGTATTGAGCTAATGCTCAGCTCTTTGACTTTCAGTCCTCTCGAAACTCTAAAACAGACGTTGGCTGGGTGACAATAAAGTTTTGTGAAGATGCTTAAATTTTAATGTCACTGGCATGTGGCGCCATCTATTTGCACCAAGCTTCTGCCGACGACTCCCAGGGCGCCTGGGCCGGGCCGCTTGGCACTGCACTGAAAGAGCATAAGAAAATATAGCTGCAATTACAAAAAAGTGAGCTGACGATATCATCACTCCTCAGGAATTCTTTCTCATTCCCTCCATCTAGAGAACACAGCCTCTCCATGGTAATCCTGTATTAATGCGGTCGAGTTCACCCAGAGTATCAGCGCTTATAAGTACGGAGGATTTTCACACTCCCAAACTCTCTGTAACAACGGCGTTGTGATAATGAAGCTTATGGGATGAAAAAAAGAGTGCCAAAAAAGGGATGAACCAGCATGGCATTTTATAATTGGCCTTGTGGGTTTGTCCCGTTTCATCTGCATTTGATGTGGCACTGACTAAACGAGTATGATTTTCCACAATTAAGAACATCACAAGCTGTTTATCTTCTCACTTGTGGGCTGACTTGTCATCCATTTGATCATTTAGTGTTTTTTCCTCTTTTCAATTTTTATTTCTCATATCTACTGCTCAAAAGACCTTTAGGGCATCATATTTTCAGTCGTTAATTTGGCACGGATGAATTAGAAATTGGATAAGGTGTGTGTGAGCGAAGGAGAGGAGGAGAAACGAATAATTCATTGTCCATCTTTTCCTAAACAGGCGCATAACAATTATGTCATGGAATTAATCACTTTGCGCGCAGCGGGAAACCTTTGATAATTTGTGTATGAAAAGTCAGAAATGAGGATTCGCAAAAATAAATTAACACCGTTTGACCTCAATCTTCTTAACTTCAATCTAGTTAGTCAGTGCTTTAATCACTGTAATTAATTGGCTGCCTGGTTTATTCATTGCAAGGATAATGCTCATATTTTAGCCAGTCAGCTCCTTTAAACAGTATATCTCTTATATTAGTGACACCGTGCAAGGCTGGGAAAGCTTCACAGGAGAACGTGAATAATACTAGCAGATAATGCGAGCGAAACCTTTTGTGATTATGGAGGAAAGGGTGAGTGACCCCAGAGGTGGCGGACGCCATTTTCTGCACCTTTCTTAAACTGGTCATGGATACAGCTAAAATGAGAGGTTTAAATCGTTCATTTAAAAAAACAGCCTTGTAGAATGAAATTAAATCTTGCATGAACAAGTAAAGCAGTTAAAAGGGTGTAATACAGCAGTCAAAGGAATGAAAGTGAAAATGTGTTTGGAATGAAATGAAACCGTGACTGGAGGTAGAATGAGGAAAAAGGATGTGAATTACTATGGTCATAACAGTTTAATCAGAACTACGTCAGTTTAAGCAAACAGTGCAAAGTGTTTCTGGTTTAAGTTTCAAAAAACCACAAGTTAAGTTTGTTTCTCCTCTAAGCCCTGCCTCCTGAAATGGGTCAATTTGTACTAATCTTGTTGCTCTAAAAAAGTGAGGTGTCCTCTGGTTAGCCAGCTATCCAATACATTTTTATTGGCGGAATAACTCAAGTGTTTGGCGGAAATGTTACGCTTCTTACCATAGTGTGATGCCACGCCCCTGCACTATCACACCAAAACAATAAAACAAATGAGGCATTTGTTGCATCCGGTGGAGACATAATTACTGATTATCATGACTTATTACTGTCGGTTGCGTTGCCCCTGTAAACATAACACCATGTCTGCATTCGTGATCGGCGCAATATTACAAAGTGAGAGCGTGGATGTTTTAGGGGGATGTGTACAAGTTAACTTTTATAAAGAATACCTCTTTGAGACTTTAGTCTTTGAAACTTTACAGATCCTTACAGAACTTTATGCACTTAGAGCTTGTTACACTCTAAAGAGAAAGGGAAATCATATGACCCCTTTAAAAAATACTCTGTAAACTATCATATTTGGAAGATTTTCTGAAAAAAATTAAATACTTTCTAACAACAATACTTTCTAATCATCAATAGGCAGCCCAGCTGTTTTCAACATACATCTTGATCAACAAATCAGTATATTCAAATGATTTCTGAAAAATCATGTGACACTGAAGACGTCAATATCCATTTTAATGTAAAAAAAATAGTCGTTTTATAGAATAATTGTAAAATCTAAAATATGAACAGTTAATGAACAGTTTTAGATCTTAAAAAAATCTATACATTTCTTTGCTTTGAATCAAATTGTATGTATTTATTTATTTATTTCATAATTCATTCAAAACACTTAAAATAATGATTATTTTAAACCATAGAAAATCAATGGGAAAAACCTCTTTGTAATCAAGGCCACGAAATTAAGAATGTTTTTCCCCTCCAACCAATTAAAATTGTACTTTCAATGCAAAATTAAAAGACACTCAGTGGCTCCTTTTGAGTGGCAAAAAGCTCATTATGCTCTTCTTCAATAACACATCCAAGGTTAAAGAGTAACCGGTCAACTTAAGCTGTGAACTCATCTTGAGGTTTCAGGTCAGACCATTGATCTGAGCGCTTCTTTATTGATGAGTGGATGATCTGGTCCATCTATGCTCTTTTACCCAGAATGCTATGATTGATTTTACCTGTATTCTCTCATAGACAGCGATCAATGCTCACAGCTGATGAGGCTGGGATTATAGGACTGCCCCAGAAAAGCTGCACATTCAGTTTCCTCTTTCGTTTTTGACCCTCTTACTCATTTTGTGCATTTTGTCCACTTTTCTTTCACTGTGACACCTTGGACCTCGTAGGAAAAAATGAAGTGTTGGCGAGGGAGAAAATTACTTTGCACAGATTGCTTATTGTCTTGCTTTGAATTGACAAAGTGCAATGTCAAATGGGACGACGAGTCTCTCAAGAGAAGTGAATCTGTCATTGTAGTTGGACGAGTTGAAAGACTACATCGTGTCTAGCCACAACACAATATGTGGAACGAGCCCAGACATCCATAAAGGCTTGACAAATTTATATTTATGGTCTGCCTATGCATGGGGCCATTTTTCACTTCATAAATGCCAAAGCAAAACACAACGACTCTCCGAATTATAAATATGACCTTGCGAGTGCTCTAATAAACAATCAGCTGTTTTATTTCATCTCCAATGCCAAAGGAAAGGGGTTTTCAATCTTCTTCCTGTTCTGTTTGTCATTCGGCCTTTGACCATTTAGTGTCAAGCTGAGAAGCACATAGAAATGGAGCACATATCACTGTTGCGTTTGTCCTGTAAAAGCTCTTAAGCTAGCGTGACGTTGAAGCTCTGTGCTATTTGAGAGCTAAGCCTGCTCTGAATGCCTACTACTGTTATATCCCTGTGTGGCATGAAAGCCTTTTTTCATCAGAGGAAAGTGAGAAAAGTCAGCAAAGTACATTTTTCAATTAGCCGGTTGCACAATCACATCAGTGGTTTTCATCATGTAAAGTTGGCGAAGATAAAGAAAACCTAACTACAGCAGCGTCAATCAACAGTTTAAAACACATTATTTTAAACTTAAACATAGTCCATTTTGACTGTTTCACATTGTATCACATATAAGATTTTATTTTTATTTTACTATATTATTATGCTGTTTAATGAATTAATTGTGACAGATGGTTTTATTTTCAGCTACACACGCACACATAGAATTATGCATTTCTAAGGACTTAATTTGAACAACTTTAAAGATGATTTTCTCAGTATTTTACAATTTTATTTATTTTTGCACCCTCTGATTCCAGATTTTCAACTATTGGCATCTCAGCCAAATATGTCATATCCTAAAAAAACACTACATCAATTCAAAAGCGTATTTATTTATTGTATAAATAAACTGACCCTTATGACTTGGTTTTGTGGTGCAGGGTTTTATATGGTCATGAGTGTTTGCAGTTTGATTGTTGTTTATTTATTTTTCAGCGTCTTGGTTTTCATTATATCTACCTTGGTGGATACGTTTTTGAAAAAATAAAATTAAAATGACTGACTTAATCGTTGGTTTATCTTTCCAAAGAAATGAAAGATTACTACTTACAAAATACTTTTTAATGTTTTCTTCTCGAACATTCCATTTTTAGAGTTTCACAGACAAGGCTTAAGGTAGTCCCAGACTAAATTGCATCTTTGAGCTGTCTAAGATGAAAAAATCTTGCTCTGACATATCTTAAAACATGTCAGTGTCCTTGTTCTGTGTTAAGATGTACACCTGTAATATTTTCTTATAAGGTATTTTTAAAAAAAAGTTGCTTAAATATCTTAAATTTAACTAATGCCTAGTCCTGGTTTAAGCTAAGCCCCATTTGTGAAACCCATTATGCCTTAATGTAGATTTTTTCATAGTCGTCATCGACCCAGCGATCATGGTTTGGAGTTTACAAAAAATGAATAATTAGCCTTTACACAGAAGGAAAATGAGCTCACAGAATGAGCTATTTAGCACAGCCAATCCAGTGAGGAAATACGGTGCAATAAACATAAATAGCTCTTTCTGCAGAAATCCTTGTTGACCACAGAGCGTTCCCTGGAGTTAGGGCAATAGATGCCCATAAGAGATAGTTTGTCACCATGAGGAATAGACCAGCTAATGAGCCTTCTCATAATCCTTTGGCTTGGGACTAATGGGGCATTTAAGGAAAGACAATGCATCTTGCCACATACAGCCCAGCCTCTCCGTCTCATCCTCATTTGTGGGAAGTCATGTAAAAGTCACCGTGCAATTAGCAGCCGTAACAATGAGCAGTGCCGCTCCGTTAAGGTATTTACTAGCTTCAGTGGACATGGAAATTTAACAGTCACGCTGTCGGTGAGAAGAACGACGAGGGTTGTTAATTTTTTCCGAAGATGTGCTCTGTATCCTGAAGGTCCTTAAATGCATGAATTTTTCATTTCCTTTACTTTACATATTGTGACAGTTATGTTTTATTCATACCAAGATTATGAGCTCAATGTCAACTAATTTAAAACTCCTTTCTTCATAATGTACATTACGGAATGAACATGGAAAAGTAATCAGTCTCAGGAATCCAGAAAAACCCTCTGAGTAAGCATTACGCCAAAGCCCGCTAATCTCACACGCATAATGTAACAATAACCCCAAACGAATTTGAGCAGCCCCATGGACCCAAGCGAGAAACGATTCGTCCTCCTGGCCCAATCACAACACGGCCTCTGTGCATTTCTCATCTCGACTCTTCTCTTGTGACTTCGGTAAGAAATTTGTTCTCTTCAAACCTAACTAATAATGATAGTCCTTAAAAGTCATGCTTCATTCGACTGCATTTGTCTTGACTAGTGAGCGGTCGGTTCCAGTGGGCCTGGTTGTTGGCCAGTGGCCCAGAAAAAACATATTCATCCTCATATGCTATCAAAGATGGAAGAAACTCTTACACTGTGGAGAATCTTCTAGAGAATCTTCCTGCTGTTTAAAGCAGCGATACTCTCCACTTTCTTGTGCAATAATGTGACCTCATCAAGGCGGTTCTCTCCTGTATGTGTGTTTAATGAATATTTATGCCTGGCAACAATCACATTGTGAGAATTGCTGTGGGCTCTGCCACCGCCAAGCTTGGTTGATCACGTCGACCACAAGCCATCATTTTCATACCTTTTGTCTCACACCTGCTGTGCCTCACTATAGTGCCAACTATCCAGTCTCCCCACTGTGACAGATCCATGCATGTGTCATGTGAAAGTCACAAGAAACTGACATGGGGTTCAACTGGAAATGTGTCCGTAATCAAGGTTGATTGCTTTGTTTGTCGACTCACGAGGTTGATTGATTTCGGTCTTTTGTGTGTTTTTGTTGTTGGCGATTTGGCGCCCGGCTTTAAATTACACTGACAGTATTCACAGGTAATCAACACAAACATAAGTACATGTAGTTTATGCATAGTGCTGTTAGAACGTGTCAAATGCGTAATCCCAGCAGGCCTGGGAGTTAAAGGAATTATGTTTAATTAGATATAGAGCTGCTGCAGAGTGGGAGGTGAGACCTCTGGTGGATAGTGCCTCTGTCTCTTTCGTCATGTTGGGTGATAATGAGACCCATGGTATTTCATGTTCCATAAAGGTCATTGAAGTTTAATTTGTACATTTCACCACAAATTCAGTGGTGAGTCAGGGGGTCTGAATGACACTCAATTTCAGCTCTCCTATTCTGGTGAAAATTAACCAAATGTAATACCTAGTGAGAGGGATTCTAGCAGACGGTCATTTTTGCAATTATCTATGCGACTGATGTGAGAGTTTTATCTTCATGCTGCATATTTTAGCTGTCTTTAGAATCAAGATTTTAGGCTCTGATTAACAATCATGAAATGTACCTTTATTCTATCTGTTAGCTGTTGAATGGATGGAACTGATGGTCAATGGATGAGGGTTTAGCAGACATGAGATGTCACCAGAGAAAAGTCTGTAATTTCACTGCAAGATAGAAATATATATTGTGTGACGAGGCAGCCGGCCTCGTAGGCCAATCATCGCCTCCCCCGTACTTCAGCGCCACCCTTCTCCAGGTTCCCGACAGGATTGGGCGGATGAGAGGAGGGGCGCAGGACTGTGCACGTCTGGCGGCACGTGATGAGGCGCACCGGAGTCTAATGGTGCCTCATCACCGCCACCGTTAAAAGGCCTGTGCGCGCCCCTCCTCGGGAGACCAGTCTCTTTCCCCGTGCATGCACACTGGTATCCTCGTGGGTCCGGGAAGGAGGTGACGGAGCAACGCCGGAGCTGACTCGGGTGGAGCGAGCCGTCTGGTACGGCGCACCGCGAGGAGAGCGAGCCACGGGAGGCGCGAGAGAAGCGCCGGAGCCGCCCCCAGGTTAGATGCCGAGAAAGGAGCAGAGCCGCCAAGAACGCGAGCAGCCGGAGCTGCCTGAACTCCGCCCCTTCCCGGAACCCTTTCCCTTCTGCACTGCCCGACCCTCACCGAACCTGAGCAGCACAACGAGGACACCAGTTCCCCTTTTTATTTGGACACTTTTATAACCCTTTTGTCACTTTTGTTTATGTTTATTTAATAAAAACAGCCTCTCCGAGGCGCGATGTCACTACCACTGTGTCTGTGTTGGCTCCACCACGACAATTGTTTAAAAGATATATAACATATGCAAAATAGATAGGGTGAATATCCATAATTCACTTGACAAATAAAAACAAACTGATTGTTAAATTAATCATTCATGGATTCCTGGTAGAGAAAGGTTTCTCACGTGGGTGAGCCTCACTTATTGTTCTATAATATGACATTTATTTTACCATCTCAATTAAAAGCACATAAAAAATTATCCTCCTTGTGGCTTGGTGAATTAGAAAGCAATTTTATGAGCGACCCTTCTTAAGGTCTCTTGGTGAGGGCTGATTAGAGGAAAGAAGCTGATCACAGGCTGTTTGGACGTTGTGTTTGGAACATTTAGGGCCATTTTGTTCTTGGGAGAAAACACTGTTAAATTATTTTAAAATAAGTCATAATATGAACTTTAAAACTTAGATTACATACAAATGCAAGCATGTGGAAATTATCTGAAGAAAGTGGGGATATTATAAAAATTAGCATTGATGAATATTAATTATGTGACCTGAACTGCTGATGCAATGGGTTGGCAGAGGCTCCTGCCTGGTCTTAAAGTGGCTGTTTTAGGTGGCTGCCTTTTTTCAAGATCTTTACAAGCCCAGTTTAAAGCCTTATTAATACCATAATTGAGAAATTATAAATACACTTATTTAATGGCTCAGGGCATATTTAAAATAGGATAGTCCTTAGGCCATTAATATAAATAGAGCAATTAGCTTGCACCTAATTGGTACATTTTGACTTTTTCAAAGGCCATACTGGCCAATTGTGCCTGCTGGCCAGGATAAACCACAGACATATGTAATTAGTAAGATTAAGTTCACACATTTGTTCTTATAATATATGATCCATGCGTCTTTAAAAGTGTTAATTATTACAGATTTTGCTTTTGGCATTAGAATTCGTAAGAAGAAAATAGCACTGGAATACACCTACAGTATACTGTACACCCACATCACAGGAACCATCAAAATAAAGTATTAGCACATATTTACCAGACAGACTGATTTATAAACGACTCGTGTGAAGCAGTTCGAAGAATCAGTCTGTCTAAACCCTGCCTCTCTGTGAGCCCTCACTGCTGTGATTGGTCAGATGGTGCAGTCCTTTATGATTGGTAAAACGCTACAGTGGTCCACAGAGCTTGTAGCAAAACTATACTTTCTGACATTACTAGAGGTGCTTTCTGAGAGAATACGTCAAATAGTTAGCAAGGGTTATCGTCGAAAGTGCTCACAATTTGCTTTTGTAACAGACAGTGAGACAGACAGACAGTGAAGCTGCATCTATCACAATCTTTAGACTACATTATGCACACAGCTGAACAACAGAACTACAGAAACGCAAGTTAGTCGGTTACTATGTGGAGGGTTGTTACACAATGTAACATACACAAATACATATTTTGAACAATCGCTAGAAAATACAATCATCAATTATTAATCATACTTACACGTAGAAGTTCATAGGAGCAAGCCGGTCTAAATAAACTGGGCACTAATCTTTTAAGACCTAGTGTTTGGTGAATATCGTGTTGTACTACAAGATTGGAAAAGCAGTCATCAGTAAAATGACGCAAACAAAACACAAGATTGTACTGCTGTGGTGTTGTTGAAAAAATAAATGTTAACCACTCTTTCTTTGTAGATTCATCTTTCGGAAGGGCATATAAAACAAATTTACTCTGACAGGATACAGTGTCTTCTTGACATGAAGTGTTGTTCACGGCGTGGGCGGACATTATGCAAATATGTTACTAAGTGACATAGATCCGTAACAGAAAAAGATTCAAATTGCTGACGACTCGTTTAGGTGAATGTGAGCCGACTATTTTTTGATAGACAATAACTTTATTTATTGTGCACTGTCGGCGTCACAACTTTGCAGAAAGTTTATGTTCACTACATGACACACTGCATGAAAGATCATATTTGAAGTCATAATAGGGCACTCTCCAATTTTAAATGGTAAAAAATCTCATCAAACTGAAAAAACACCCATTTCTTGCAGTGACCCTATAACTTGACTAGTGTCCTTGTTCTAGTTTTAATAAAGTCACACATGGATTGACCAACCTGTATCTGACCATGTGTATGACAAGCGTTTCAGAAAAGTGTTGCTGACATTTCCAAGTTTCACAGCACACCCTCTGAAAGGATAGAACAGAAAATCCCACAGTTATAGGTTTTTATTCCAATGTCTTGCCTGTTTTATTATTTGATGACAATGGATTACTTTGAAGAACTGAAGGAAAGGGAATGAAACAATGATTCTCAAGTCTTTCTATCTCTCACTATCATATACCTTCTTTACCTCTCAGAGCCGAATAAAGCAGAGAGCGGTCTGTATCAGCAGTAATAACCTTGAACATGTCTCTGGCTGCATTAACAGAGTGCGGTCAGGCTTATTTGCGGCTGAGCCGGCTACTGATTACCTTGTCAAGCAACTCGAGATGTGGAGGCTGGTGCCTTGGCAACTTTAAAGGTGTGGGAACGTTCTCGCGACTGTTTTCAAAAATAGCGCAGACAAATTGCCACCTTTGCATTCAGGAAATTGTCAGGCAAATTGGCAGGCTTTGTGTGTTTCTGTACTCTTCTGTGATGGACGAAGTTAAAGATCACTCTATAGGGAGTATTTCCTTTTATTTATTTTTCTTTATGTCTAAGTGCTTTAAATGAAGGATCTTAAAATGTTAAATGGAAAAGAAAACCGCATTTATTAGCAAAACGTGTTGGGGTGGAGGATTTTCTCAGTTTTTCTTTTAGGTTTTAAACATTTTTATATTAAACAAAACTATTAGAACAACAATCATTTTTGTAGTTTGGTGTTACGATTCAGTGACTGATTAGTTTGACTTTGACAGAAGGAAACTTAGGAGCGAAAGAAAATCTGTCATTCATTATCGAAAGACCAAGAAAATTGACTATTCAGGTATTAGTTTAAACAAATTCAGAGATAAAAGAATACGCGATTAAAACAAAAGTTTAAAAATATTTGTGTAGAAACCGTTTTCACTCAAAAATTGTAAAGTAAATTTAGCAATTACAAAAAAAACTGCAAGAAATATGGAATTTCAACGTAGTATGGTCATTATAGGGTTATGTTGTTCCAAAGCCATAAGACATATTTTTGATGATATCAGAGACCCATCTGTCTCTCCATAGACAGCAATACAACTGAAATGATCTTAGATCCAGAAACGTGGTAAAAACACCAGTAAAAAAGTCCATGTGACATCAGTGGATCAACTTTAGTTTTGTGATGATAGGAGAATACTGTTTTTTTTTGTGCAAAGAAAACAAAAATTAACATCATATACTCAACCATTTTTCTTCTGCACTACCTCTGGAGATGTCGGTTCCGTCCGTAGAATCCCCACAGGCCTCAATGCTGGTTGCACAACCCATGGAGGACCCCAATCTGGTTTCAGTCAGTCTCGGAGTGAGACGTCAGCTTCGGTATGGTCTAGAAGGGCGCATGCATTCACAGTCTGGTCTCGAAGGGTGTATCCACTTCCTGTCTGGTCTAGAAGGGCGTATCCATCCCCTGTAGGGTCACTAAGGGCACATTCAATCTCGGTCTGGTCTCGATGGGTGTATCTACTTCCTATCTGGTCTAGAAGGGCGTATCCATCCCCTGTATGGTCACTAAGGGCGCATTCGCTCTCCACCCGGTCTCAAAGGGCGTACTTACTTCCTGTCTGGTCTCGTAGGGCGAATTCAACCTCTGTCTGGTCACGAAGGATGTATTCATCTTCTAGGCGGTCTAGAAAGGTGTCACCTCTGGATATGGGTTGTAAGAGGGCTCTGTCGCTGTCTGGCCGATTCAGAGGGGCTCTGCTGCCATCCACTCCGCCCTGGAAGATGGCCTCGTAATCTGTCTCGCCCAGGTGGGCATTCCACTCGTTGATTGTCCTGGTGTTTGATTGTTTGTTCCACCCCTTGACCTACTTTCATCTGTATAAAACCCCCCTGTGTTTGCATGTTTGTACGGTTTGTTGTTGATGTCACTATTCATTTGTGTTCCTTGTGTTTTGTTATTCTGTCGGTTGGATTATTTGTGTATTATATTTGCCTGGACCTGGACTTCCCCTCTGCTTTTCCCCAAGGACTCTGTTGAACAGTGTTTTGGACCTTTTGCTGTGTTTTCGACTCTGCCACTGCTTTGCCTACATTATTGTATCTGCCGGTGAACGATCGCTCTCGTTTTGACTCTGAGCCTTTAATAAATAACTATTCTGCATTTGAACTCGCACGCCTCATACTCTCTATTGTAACAGGAACGACACAAGGGTGAGTAAATAATGACAAAATTGTCATTTTTAGGTGAACTAACCCTTTAAAGTGAAGGTCTTTAAAAAAAGTCTGTCCTGCTTTATTTCATATTCACCTGACCAACTTTACCTAACTTATCATCCTTGAAGATTGGCCTAATTTGTAAACAGTCACTTTCTCTTTCATCCTTTCTCTAAGGAGTCATAATCATCTGGCGGCACACTGTGTGGCTCATGCTCTCTAAGAACTGGGTCAGACTCTCAGTCATGCACTCTGGATTACCTGTGTGTATCTAATTATATTCGGTATGATATATTTACTCGATTTTACTTAAATGACAAAGCCATACAGGCTTCCTTAATCCTATCATAATTTAAATCAAACAAGCATATTGCAAATACTGAACAATCTTGTCGTTTTATATTTATTCAGTAATTTTACATCAGACTTTGTGCAAGAGTATTCTGAGAGTCTGTCTAGGGGCTTTTTAGTGCAATATAACTAGAGCTCTGGTGTGTGAGTGAGAATGTGTTTGGCCACGGATCCTCTGAAAGGGCTGAAGTGAAATGCATATCATCCGTGACCTTTCACTGGACAGCGGAGAGCCGTGATGTCATTAGCACCTGAGGCAGTGAGGCAGGCTCTCCGTGTGGCCGAGCTGTGTCTGGGTGAGGACAGGCCTGCCACTAATGATGGTGTTTGCCATGCAAAGGTCAACGGAGAGTCCACAGGAGGGTTTGAAAAAGAAAACTTGTGGCAAATATATAAATCTGCAGATTAGGAATGGTGACTGGGCATTTGAGACTAACTGTATTGCTGCAAAGCCATGGAGAACTTGTGTCAATTATGATGTATTTATATAAAGAACTGCTCAATGCCTTTTTTGTTGCAGAGACATTTTCAATTGGCTTGGCTCAAGACATATAAGTGATAAAAGCTTGAGCTGTAATCATTTGTATTATATTGTTGCAAGAAAAATGGAAAAACAGACACAATATTTATTTGTAATCTCAAAAAAAATTTAAAAAATTAAGCATCAGTTTTTCTAATTTTCACTAATATGTCAGGAATGAAAAAAATATGCCCAGTCTATTCTAAGATGTTAAATGCTATGGTGATATACTATTTTTTTTTTTTAGCCATATTGTAGTAAATAAACACTTTACTGTAATATGGTTCAAAAACACCATAGTGTTCACTATAAATTACTATAGTAATTTTTTATGTATAAAATTTATACATACTGTATTGTTTTATTTAATTTGGTTTACCAAGGCTTGTATTAGTTACACCAAAATGCTAGTGGTGCTCCAGTAAATTAAAATGGTAAATTCAAGCATGTAAATGTAAAAAACTGCATTTATTTTAATGAGTTTGTTCTGGATTACTGACAGGCCATCATATTAGATTGAAAAAGAAGTCAGCTGCCATGAGATGGGTTTCCCTTCATTGGAACTGAATAAAAGGAACTGTTAGAAGCTACAATTGAGGGAACGTCTTGATTGCTTTTTTTCATGCTAAGGAAAAGCAGACTGGCACAAGCTCTTCCTGCAGAGCGCTGGTGATGGAGAGAGCGCTAACATCTGGCTCAGATCACAAACACAGTTACCAAGAGCTGTAATCTGTCATCTTATGCAAAACAAACAGGACTGAATTCACTAAACAGTTGCACCGTTTTGGATGCAGTATTTCAAATCTTTTTTTTTGTTTCAAACATTCTTACTTTCTGTGTAAATGAAACTCATCTATTGCACCTTGTTCACAAAAGCATTACGCTAACATCACTATGATTTGAATTTTAGGAAATGTGGTTTAGACCGTGCAAAGTGAAGACCTTTGTCCTAAGTCCTTTGCAAACCTTAAACTTTCCATGAAAGTAAATTCATCTCCGGAGCCAGTTCTTCATGCTTCAATGCTAAGCCAGATTTTCAAAGTGTTTTTACCCGGAAATTTGTGGTCTGAAACCTTATCCTCTGCAATCTCTGTCACTCAAATCCATGTTGCGAATGGCATATGAGAGGAAGAGCTTATTCGTTTGATTTGCACAATAGAAAACACAATTTCTTTTTCCTTGAGAGGTTGAAATGGCCTGTGATGAAATGGGCCGAACGGCAGTTTGAAAAACAAAGACAACTTCTCATCTTGCTCGTGTCAGGATGCATCATGCTCGCTACATCATCAGACAGAATGATGACTGGGTTGTTAAAATTTTGCAAATGAAAAATATTACAGATGAAAATGCATCAAGCTTCTCAGATGCAATCTGAACAAACAGCTCACAGGGTGGTGACAATGTTTAGCTGGTGTTATTGTGGGAATAAATCGGCCTTCAAACAAGCCAGGGCCAAACTTGCCTTAGTTAAATGCTGCTAAACATCAATTGTTACAATGATTAGTAAACAAAATGTTTGGAGATGCCAGAAAACTAGTCAAATAAGTTAAGTATAATCACAATCTATTTCCACAATAAACCATTGCTAGATTTTTTCAAGCTAAATTAACATCTGCATTAATCTGGATTTTCTTGCTTTAGAACTTAACACATTTCATGACCTGAATAACTTAATTCACAAACCGTGAGCTAATATAGATGTGATCTTATTTTTCATGTGCCAGTGCCTCCGCTCAACACTAACCTGACCTGAGGGTTTATATTGAGTCCAAGGCCCTTTTTCTCATTTAGTGTTGTCATAAAATTGTCAAGGTTCCCCTGCAGTGGGAGAACAGGTTGCAGTCTTTTATCCATCTGTTTCTGAGTACCGAGCTCAGCACATTAAGGGGTGAGATATGGGTAACAAGAGCATTTCCCAGTCTCCAGTGAACCATAGTTCAGAAACACAGAGCTTACCTGAACTCTTCTCTTCAAAAATAAAAAGTGTAATGGATATATTTTTAATACAATATAACATGAATTCCAGTAATTTTTGGAACGTTTTAAAAATTGGAATAAAATGAAAAATTAAAGAATTTCAAATTATTCAAAATTGAACATAAATAACATAACAGATGTTTCAATTGAGAAATTTGACGATTTTATGTGATGCGAAGTGATGTTGACAAACAAGTTTTGGGAGGAGCTGTGACGTAATTATTAGTTACAGCTGTTTCCAATCCCCTAATCAGTCTCAGCCAATCAAATTCATACGCCTTCCCCTTAAATAGGCCTCCTCTTCCTCCCATCTTCATTTTGTTACGCATCCCTCCTCCACTCCCCTTCCGGGGGCGAGCGGGAGTCGAGCCGGACATCATGCTCAGCCCTGGTTAGGGTTCTACCCCCTAGGGCTCAATCTTCTAGAGCTCGGCATTTGCCAACATCCAGGCTTGCTCCCCGGACAGCACGCCAAATATGCTAATTATGATCATAAGGAAGACCGAACTTGTGCAATGAGCTTATTTCAGATTTGATTCCTGCTACAGGTCTCAAAACAGTTGCGACGGCATCATGTTTACCATGGTACCATTTACCATTAAACAACGTATTAACAAAATGAAAAAGATGGATATAGCCTACGTTGAATGCTAACCCTAAAAGGTAAGGTCTTTTTTTGCCTCTTTTAAAACTAATGTTTAGTTTGTGGTTCATTGTTGAATTTATTGCTATTGTTTTCTAAATGAGCAGCAATAAAAACAAACTCAAATAAGAAATGAAACTTATTAACTAAAGTTGCGCTTTTAGATCTTGTCATGTGACCAACATGCCAATGCCAGTCTGATACCTCTATCTCTTCTTCATTTCTCAATTAATATCAAGATGCTAGAACTTGGTTTTCCATTTTTATTTAATTCTGACACAATTATTTATCACTGACCATGTTAACAGTGAACATACTCTTTTGCATTTTTAGGAGAACTGATGTGGATTCAATAAAAGAACTTGGGTTCAAGTTCTTTCTTATTAATTTCATTTTTAATTATTTACTTTAACATTTAGATGACGATTTAAAGCATTTCATTATTCTTCGTTATGTCTTACAGATTTGCAGTAGAAAATGGCAAGAACACTCCCTGACCCTGATGGAGGAGCTCTACATGCTCAGCGACTGTAGAGTGAAGTAGGGTTGGATTGAGACAGCAGAGCATGAAAATGACTTTCCCCAGGCTCAAGGGTAGACTGAAAGAAAAGAAACGCAGAGGATGTGTAAGCCACGTCAGGCCTCTCTGCTCTGCAGGAGAGGACGCATCAGCCAGGGAACTGGAGCAGCAGGAAAAGTCACAGCGAGACATGTCTAGAAGGCACTTACACCTGTCATGAGCACTTGATTAACATTGCATTTGATTGCAGCTGTTTGCTAACAAAGATTCAGCAAAGTGAAATTACATCATCAAAAGAAATTACATCAATATGACCCCTGGCAACAGAACTTGAAATAGGTGATTCTGATGGTAGAATTATTTATTTAGAGATACATAGAATATGTGCTGCAGGAATGAAGACAGATATGGGATTGTTCTAGCCTTTCCCTATATTTAATTATTAACTTTTGGCTTGTGGACCATAAAATAAATTGGATTTAATATGGCTTACTTTTTTACACTCATACATGCATTGCAGAAGAAATTATGTCATTGGAACTAAATGACAATGTTGTAAATTAAATTTAACTGATTAAATATGTTCTTTGCCAAGTTACACAAATAAATTATATTTTTGTATATCCAATTTAACAAAATGAGATGGCAAATTTGTTTCATATATGCCATATAAATAAAACCAAATATATTAGTTATTCTCAACCTAGATTGCGTTGCATTCATTTTATAATTCCAATTTTAATTATAGATATTAATAGTTTAAACAAGCTATTTGGTTAAAAAAAAAAAGATTGGTCACATGACACCAGTGTTTCGCATCAGGGACATCAAACCAACAGCAGCGTCGTGTCAAATGACTCTTTTCATTTTTTATTGAACGCATTGTGAATCTGCAACAATAGATCGGTTTCACAGGAAAAAAGAGGGAAATTGTGTTTCTTAGATGGCGCGGTTTCTCAACGGTCTGTTTCTTTGAATTATGTTAGCACTGTCAAAATAATTGACACATCAGAACTTCTTTGGCACTAAATTAAAACATTTTGTGTTTGCTTAATAATATAATCTTATATAGGTGTCAATGAATATTGATGTTATATTGAACTAAATTAACGTACCAATGATAAAAATAGTACTCGAAGCTAGACATGCGTAATCAGTCTCAGACAACAGCATTTAAACAGCAATTAGGCTACAGGAACATCTTTGAATTCCACCACTATTTTAATTCTTTTAGTTGAATTACACCCATGGTTGTTAAACATCTCTTGGTATGCAGTGAGAATCCCAGCTAAACTTCAATTAGGTTTACAAGATGCTGTGTGCTTGGTCTGTCACCTGCTTACCGCTGTGTGATGTAACCCTTTATCCTTTACTGAGGAGAATTTGTATTCCACGAGTCCTCTGAGGTTTTCTGTAGTTTTTATTGAGAGAGAGAGAGAAAAAATAGAAATCTCACAGGAGCTCATTATGTCAAACCTGATATCTTCATCTCTATCTCTGATGCCCCCTGAGGAAATTTTCCACATAGAGTCTCATGTATATTATCACTATGCTGGTTTGATCCTGTTACGCTAGGATATTATTTGAAGCACAGTTGACTCCATCAATATTACATCAGACAAAAAGATCACATGCAAAGTCTATCCACATCAAAATGTACCTCTCACTGACAAATATTTGAATGTCACCCTTTTCTGAATTTCCGAATTTTGCCCCATGTACATGTAGGTTGTGAATTATAGGGTTTTATAAAGCTACAACAGATATGACTGGCATCCAACTGGTTGTTTTTACTGCTGCTGGTGGCAGGCATGTGGTACAGGTCCTTCAGAGGTTAGGGATCTAAAGAATAGATGAAATGAAACAATTCTCAGAGGAATTCCTGCTAACACCTGCTTTTTCATGCCTGCCCATGCACTGTGATTAGTGAGAAAACGATACTTCCTGACCAGGCTTGTACCATTGCACCAGACCCATTGTGCTCAGTCAGGGGTTCTCAACCTTTTTCAATCTACCAACCTTTGTCCAAAAATGAGCGTTCTGTCGTCAATTTTTTTTAAGAAAAACAACCTTGGAGATAGTTTTTGTATGGACAGTGGAAGAATTGGATCAACATTTTTTATGTCCACAATTCTTGCAAGGTTTTGACTGGTGCCGTTCGTACATATCTTATGAGGTAGCTAATTCGTACAAATTCTTATGACATCACTCATGAGAACTCATACAGTGTTTAATAAACTGTACGTATTTATGAGTTGGTAGTCCGTATGATCTTGTATGAATGACTTAATCAAACCTACCCATCACTGGGGTTTTAGATAGATCATATAGAATTGTAGGAGTGAGGTCGTACGAATGAACCACTGTGTGTACAAATTGGTCGTGTGACTGTGTTGGTTAGTATAAGAGAGTTTTTTGGCAGTTGACGAAACATTCACCTTGTCCTATTTTTACATCCATTGAGGTTGCATCCAT
Organism: Enteromius unitaeniatus; assembly: GCA_032359435.1. NCBI lineage: Eukaryota > Metazoa > Chordata > Actinopteri > Cypriniformes > Cyprinidae > Enteromius > Enteromius unitaeniatus. Next base: position 9,300,510 of record JAUMHI010000065.1, read on the forward strand.
TTTTAGGCCTTGCGAACATGATTATTTGGGTTTCTGTGATTTATATGTGTATTTGACACTGATACTGCCAATTTATCTGATTTGTCACTAAAGTAATGCTATCCAGCTCTGTCTGTCTAAATTTTAAAAATGCATTTGGAAGCATTTTGTAAGAATGTGTTGAAAATTCCAGACCAACATGTTTTGCGCACTGTCACTGTTTATTATGATTATGGCTACATAATTTCCAGCTGAGTAATTTAATTTTATTTAAAATAATTTAAGGTGAAAATGGAAAAATAATACATTTTTAAGGTAACGTTTAATAAAAACTGTACATTTTTCTAGCAAATTTGTGATGTGGCCAGTGAAATCAGAACTTCTGGTTCAGCAGAATCGTTGAACACGGATAGATCTAGCCTTTGTTTATGAAAATTACATTCTTTTAAATAATAATATAGCATAGAAATCTTCCCCAACCCATCAGAAGAGGTATAATTTTATTTTCTGTTCCATGCTCTGTGATTTGGAACTGGCTGAAGGAAATGAGAACACCTGAAAAACAAACTGCATTAGAATATTTGGGCTTGAGTGAATCATAAAGATTCAATAAAGCGTAACCAAGAGCTGCTGTTTTGTGTTTCTGGTTCATGACAATACTGGCATATTATATTTCAACATTAGCTTTTGTATCACACGGAACCACCTTGGTAGTTCCATCGCCTTCGCAGGCGTTCTCATTACACCAGACCACCTAGCTCTCAAGTGTCGGCGGATAATTGTTTAAGAGCTCTCTCCTTTACCTGACAGATCCATTAATGGTTCCATTTACAGTGAATGGGCCATTCAGCCCAGTCAGAGCTCATAGAATGAGCTAATGCCACACTCTATTCAACAAGTACAGTAACCCAATTTAATCTTTGGTGCTGTTGGCCACCAAGTGGTTCCTTTCTTACCTCAGGAGAAAGTCTTGGACACCCTGACCTGTCAGTTCAGCACTCACTTCAACTCTTCTTCTTCGTGTTTCTTTTTTCAGCATGCTTAGGAGGGAGGTGAAGGTCGAGCAGAGGCTAATGATGCTTCAACACAGAATGTTCTTTGAGATCAGGCTCTTCGACTCGCAGCCTGACAGCCTCTGATTATAGCAGTGATGGCTGGACAAGTGAATGAATCACTGGATTGTGCTTGTGGAGCAGAACATTTGGAGATGTTTCCAGCACATAATCCGTTAAAGAAGTTTCCCTCCTCGGAAGACCTTGAGTGTGTCGGTGGAGGACAGGCAGGGTGGTGGTGGCTGCTTTTGTTGGTAGAGCTACTGAGAAAGCTCTCAACTGAGTCTTGTTTGATATGAAGGGGCTCTTTTAAGTGTTTGAAGTTTGTTTTTGAAGTTGGTCGAGTTCACCTATTCACTTTGCAATAAAGTAACAGGTTAACCCTTATCGACTGTTTGCTTTTGGAAAGTATAAAATGTTTGGCCCTGAAAGAAAAAAAAAACCTAGACAGATGAGAAAATAATATATATATTTGAAAAACTCTGCCAACAGCTAAGCACTTATTATGTTTGAACTTGAAAGTCTTTTATAGAATGCTGTAAGGTCACGTCACTTCAAAAAGCATCAAATATTAATCAGAAACCATTCATAAATTTGTTAACTCCTGGTCAATTCTTTGTATGGTAAAAAAAAACTCTTCCCTTAAATTTCTTGCTTTTTTCTTTTTTTTCTGGTTAGATGACTTAATTCTCTGCAAATAGCCTTGCTTTTAGCTGCTTTCTCATTTAGTGGTATTTCTGATGAAATAAGTAGTTAAATTGATTCCTTCAGTCTGTTATAATGTTCCATCATGGATAGTGTCAGCATAGCTGCAGGCAGTCTATTCCATTCTGCAATAAATGCTTTCTTCAATTAAATGTATTTTTATTATTATTATTTTTTACAAGACATACTTAAATCTAAGTGTTATTCATTATCAAGTCAACAACAGAAGAGCAGGCGCAGACCTGAGAATGGTTTGGTTTGATACTGTCTGTACAAAACTGCATATTTGATCAAAAAACAGTTCATGGTCAAAAATGATTACAATTAAAAAAAATAATAAAACTTTAAAGGGTTACTCCACCCCAGAATAAAGGTTTTGTCATTAATGACGACCATGTGGTTCCAAACACTTAGTTTGTCTTTGGAATGCATCTCAAGATATTTTGGATTAAAACCACGACACATATGTTTTCTACGTGCACTTACAATTCTGTTTTAAACAGCGTATCAGCTACAGCTAACACAGAATAGCATACACTCTTTGCATCCAGCGTATATATTCTCCAAAATGCCATTCCGGTGATGCAGAGAGACACAGGAGATTTATTGTTGAATAAAGTCAACTTCATTGTCTTATGCATATCTTCTCCAATTAATACGGATGTCCAAACTTAACAAACCATGTGTATTTGAGCCAGGATTTCAGCATAGTTAGATAAGAAAGAAAATGGTTGTTGTCTCAAGGACAAATCGCAATGCTAATCATTTCTTTCCAGTTATGTAAAAAGTCTTTGTTGTGAAAAATCCAAATAATGATTGAGCAACGATTCTCTCAACTTCTTTTCGAATAGATATCTGTATGAAAAACGCTGCATGCTGAGGCATGCAGGTCAAAAATGCATCACGCCATCCTTTATGTTCTTCATCCCATGTGAAGACAACACCCCTTCCCTCTCTTCTTCATCTTTTGATGAGAAAATAGCGTTCTTTTGTATGTGGAACATCAGTCCTGACAGGCTTCGTCTCTTCTGTATCTCTTATTAACTCAGCTGTGACTTTTTTTTATGTACTATCCTACTTCAAAGCATTGCATAGTCAACACTTGGCGAGTGAGAGATGGGATCAATGGCGTCGGCCCACTACCTTGTTTATTACCATAAATGTCAGCCGGGCACTTCATTCTCAGTTGTCCTCTACCTTTGGCTGACAAAAATGTCAAATGTATTTACAGTCATTAAAATCCGATGATTCTTGGTGAAGAGTAGAACATAGTAGATTTAGTAGGAAAATAACAGCATTTTATAATAAAGTGTTTTATTTTATATGTAATATACTTGCATACATACTTGCAGCCAAAAAGACCTATTGCAACCTGGGTCCTTGACAGATACTGAATATTGAGTGCTGAGATATATAATACTCATATTTTATGGATTTTGAAAGGTCAGAGCACTTAAAGGTGCGCTCCATCATTTTTGTCCTCATTAAAAGTTTTACAGTTGAAGAAATTATTAGTAGTTTTGAAAAATACCTTTAAAATAATAGAAATTACATTCACATAAAAGGGAGACTCAAAACTGTTATCAATAGTCTTTTAGAAATATTTATTTTTGTCTTTAATTTGATAGGACAAGGAAGAACTTTGGGAGAGAGATTTGAATATGTGTTCCGAAGATGAACGATGGTCTTGCAGGTTCGGAACGACATGAGGGTGAGTAAAGGCCGATTATGTTTCTGTGTTGAACCTACATCATAATATGTGTAGTACGTCATAGCCTATAGAGCACAGCCTAATGTGCACCTCTACAAGATTGTCAATTCTGCATGGACCACAAGCACTGTGATTAGTTTACTATAACGACCTCCCTCTATATGTATTTGAGTTTTGTTAAATATATTATAATTAGGGCTGTTAAATGACTAATAGTGATTAATCACATTCAACATGTGTACTGATAAATACATAATAAATCTACACAGCACATGTACCTGTATGTATTAATTGTTTGACAGCACTAATTTTAATGTTACACCTTGTTATTTAAAATAAAATAATGCAAAGAACAAGAGTCTTAACACTTATAATATAGCATAGCACATACATCACTTAGTTGTCAATGACAAACAATGTTGTTCTGGTATAGTACAAGCCTTTGTGGAGATTAAAGGAATGACGTTTTTTCCTGTTCCGTTGTTGTCGTCTCATTTAAACAAACTACAACACACAAAAAGTGACACAGAGCCTACGGTGTAAAGGCTGCAGCATAGGTCTGATGCAGAACTATAAGACACCCTTAAATACTGAGCAAATTTTATTATTGGGTGAACTACTGTATCCTTTTAATAATTTTGTAGAACGATAAAGTTTTTTTTGGTGTCATTCTTGGATGAATAGACAGTCCAAAAAGACAGCATTTATTTAAAATAGAAATCGTTTTAACTTTGTAGATGTCTTTACTGTCACTTTTGCTCAATTTAGTGCATCCTTGCTGAATAAAAGTCATAATTTCTTGATAACATACTTTTAAACAGTAGTGATTTGGAAACATTTTACAAAACCGCTGTTAATTTCTTTGTAGAACTTTATAACTTGGGGAAAAATGAGCGCACCTTTAAAAACCATGCTAAGTAAATACTGAGTGCGAGCTAAAACCCTTAATGTATTTGTCAGAACCCCTCAGCTGAAATAGCTGTCAAACCAGGCAGTTTAAGAACATTTTTGTGCTTTCGCATCTACTTGCCTCAAATTGGCTTCTGCTTTGCATAAGTGTTCCAGCTCAGCCCACTCTGCACATGCATAATGAGAAACTCTAAAATGCATAAATCGAATTTGTTCCCCTCGCTTGCTGCAGTTTTGCATGTGGCATTGGGTTGACAGCCATCCTCGTATGCTTGAGGCCGGTGGTTGTTAGAGTTTCCAGCATCGTCTTGCCCAGTAATGCTGAGGGGAAGCTATTTTGCTAGTCTTCAGGGTTCTGTTTTAACAAGAGCAAAGGGACCTTTTTTGGAGCAAGTTCTCTTATGGCTACTTTGTAAGGATGCAAGTTACCGAAAACTCTGACAGTCTGGATAAACACAGCATGGAGTCAGTATCACCTGGATTTTGTAGCCTGCCTGTTTTTGATTCTGTTTGAGTATAAAAACTTAAGAGTGCTAAACTATATGTTACCAGAGGCAGGCTCTCAATAGGCCAGTGAATTTCACAGTTGATGGGGACATTCTGCTCAGACATTAAAATGCTGAAAGGTATATATTTATGACATAAACACACACAAATGAATGCGACACATTCAGTCAGAACTGACCTCTCTCCCATCTGCCCATGCACACACATACTGTACACTCTCCTGCTACTCTTTAAAGTGAACATAAGGGGAAACCTTGTTTACACTTCTTTGCATCAGCAGCTTTCCTTAAACTTCAGCGAGTTGATGAACGTGGTTAGATGAGAATATGGCGGGTCCCGGTGCTCCAGAGCATAATTGCCCACAGCTGTGAGAGCTGTGTAAAGCAAGGCTGTTGTCTGTACTGAGTGGCTCTTTTGAGATGTCGATTCTAAATTGCAGGGCGAAATTAGAGATTCATTCACATTTTAATCAACATAAAGCGCTCATCAATCACACTGAAACTTTGGGCCATCATTGCAGTTTCTTGGGAAGTCTTTCTTTATAGCAAATAAAACCAGCATGAACATTGATAATTAGAAGAGGGTTTTAATGATAAATGTACTCACATATGTGCATAAATTTGCTTTTTCAGAAATAAATATTTTTGATACTTGCAGTTCACTTTATAAAAAAGTATCTTGACTACATCAAACAATATATGACTATAAAAGTGCTAGTAAACATAGTACAAATACACACAAATCTGTTAATTTGTTATACAGGAAAAATTAAATATTTTTTAAAGGCTTATTGTAACAAAAAAAATTGAATAAATTACTGATGAAATTAATATTTAACAATTAGCAACATGTACATACGAATTGCATTTGTTTTAGAAAAGTGCTAAAACCATGTTTTATTTTTGTTTATAATATGACTATTTTGTTTATTTATTTATGCACTTTGGAGTGTTTTACGTTGAGTTTTATATGGTTTTGTTAATGTTTATTTGATCACACATGGGATATTATTTATTTTATTAATAATATTTGATAATTTTGTGACGTGCAGTTAAAAAACAAACTATACTGTCACTAAAATGTCATTCTGTAACATTGCCACTGTATTAAGTTTAATTTAAAAGTTGTTTTACTGTAAATATATTTCTGTATATTATTGCTATTACACTAACCCAGTTGTCTAATCTTCTCATGTTCATTTGTTAAATAATGTTCGTTCCTCTATTATAGAGATACCTCTTGTGACATGCTTGGAAGAACAAATATCTTTGGTTTAATTGGCATTTAAACAGAGACTGGCATCAATTACTCTCAGCGTGTATCACGTAATGAGCGCACCGACCCATGGTTGTGTTCTGGTTGGCCACCCACTAGAGAAGGAACCACATGTTTGACGGATGTGCGAGAGGGACCGTCGGATTGTGCTGCCTTATTGTTAATCCTGAGTGAGAGGGGCAGATGCTATCAGAGCACTGTGATCTGGGATTACAGAGAGCTGAAGGCAACACAGCACCCCACTCAACTGGGATCTTCTCTCCCTCAAACGTTTTTCTCTGACTCACTGCCTTATCTTTACTTATATCTTAAGTTTTCCTTAAATTGTTTGCTCTCTCTCTTTTCCCTTTTCCCTCCGCAATCTTTTGCTTTCTGCCATTTTGATGTGCTTTATTAACATGACAAATAATTGTGCTTTGTATTGCTGTTCTTTCTGACCCTCATTTTTTACCTGCTGCAATCCTTCAGGTGGAACACCAGCATTACACGTAGTCTGATTACACGAGGGACATACACTAGCAGTGCGTGTGAACAAAGACTGTGCTGAATGCTACAGAAATGTCTAAGAATACACTGCAGACTGTGAGTAATGGAGGCATACCTAGGGCTAGTGCTCTTGTGTATTGACATACATTGTAAGTTCACACATTCCTTTGGTTCTTCATAGAATATGTAGCCATATACACATTGACAACTCTTGAAATAAACAAGTATTGGTAATAGTAGTAGTAGTAGTCAGCAGCTATATAATATATTATTAAAATCATTTATTTTTTTATTGTATATTTTCTTTTGTTTGTATTTTTCTAGATTTTTATTTTTATTTATTTATTTATTTTAGCAGAGCTGGAACTGGTCAGGCAATGGAATGAAAAACTATGGCCAACCTTCCTGGCTACTCAACAAGCCAAAGATTTCTGGGAAAATGTAAAGAAAATTAGTTAAAAGGGCTGAGCCGTACCATTCCGAAGTAAATCGAAAGGACCATAAATAATGGATAACATGCAGTTCTTGTTGCACTGTCAAACAGGGGGCACAGCAGAAGTTTGCTCAAGTTTTCAATTTGGTTGCATAAGAAGCATGAAACAGCGGCTGCATAAAAAGATCTTAAATCCCTCTATATAAATCCCAGCATAAAATCAACCCATATCAAAAAAGGGGCTGATGTACAAACAGCACAATAGAAATAATATGATTATGCACAGCAGGGGCCAAGCCTGGTTCTTTTCTTATGTCTGATTAGGTATAGCAGAAAAGGAAATTGCCATTGACACCTGCTAAAAACTCAACAATTAAGACACGGATAAACATGAGCATTTACAATCACTGACACAGAAGATAGCCTTTTAAATGAAAACATGTTTGTGACTTGATGCTATGACAGGCAGTGTCACTTCCTGATTCATTTTACAAGTTATATACCAGGAAAAACAAAACCAAACACACACGTTCAGACACATTGAGCTGTAGTTCGAAGTCGAAGATTTTGGTTCAGATCTAGCTTGCTTTGTAACCTGTTCATTTACTGTCTGTTCTGAAACAGTTGTCTCTGTGCTTAAAGATGTCTCATTATAGTTACATAAAGACCTACCGTTGAGGCATTTAAGTTGTACGTAAGGGATATGTTAAAAAATTATACTTGATGATAAAATTATGCTGGAGTCTCAGCAGAATTGCATGGCTTTAGAAGCATAGCTGCATTTATGTTTATTCAGCATCTCCAAAGTTCTTCCTGCAGAGCTGAAATTCTCACAAATGCTAGAAGTACCTTCTCATATTTTATTCCCACTGTGTCTCAGAGTGTTTGATCAGCAGAGAGGCTGGAGATGAGCAGAGGAACATTATTTATGAGGAAGTGTTGGCAGGACCCTGTTCCTGGACCTGGAATCTGCCCCCTGTCCAGGTTAAGGTAATGTAAAGGAGACTATATTCACCCAGGACTAATTACATTACAACCCTGATAAACAGTTTGTACTTTGATAAACTTTTTTGCTGGTGCCTATAGTTTTGCACTTGCTGCCTTCTAATAAATATTAATGACTCTGAAAGAAATCAGAGATGCATTTTTTTTCTTGTGCCTGTCCTTGTGAGTCAAGGTTGTGGTTCTTCCTAATAGAATACAACCTGTTTAATGAAGATATGAAACTTGAAATGATGGTCCTGAATTGTGGGAAAACGGCATCATAAGCCAAAAACCAAAAACAAGCTTTTCAAAAAAAGGATAGAGAGTAAATCTAATTTGTTATAAATGCTGAAATTATAGTTTTGGTACCACTTAACAATACTTGGAAAACATTAATTTGTTAAAATTAGTCCAATGCATTAGATTTGATTAACTAAATGTTTTTTACAGCCAAATCTATGGTTCATTTGCACATTGTTTATTAATTAATTCATAATACATAACATAATTCATGTTACTTTAAACAATTTGAAATAGAAATATACAATATTGGTAATGACTAGAAATGTTTCTTGAGAACCAAATCAACACAGAATGATTTCTGAAGGATCATGTGACCGAAGACTGGAGTAATGATTGCTTAAAATTCAGCTTTGCCATCATAAATGACATTTTAAAATGTTACAATGGAGAACTCATTGATTTCTACTTGATTTAATCATACTATTTGGTTATTTAAGTAACAACAATAGTAAAATATGGTCTGCCTAAACAAAAGACTGTGATAGGTTTTCTTGTCTTTATTATCTGTACACATTAACTAAACAAGTATGTGTACCCATTCACGTCACATGGGAGAACACCATGAAGGAAACCGCTGTCCAAAACAAACTAACAAGAAAAAAAAAAATAGGGGAAAATGCTGAATCTTTGAAGAGCACAAAAGATCTTTTGCATGCTCCACAGTTCAATTGGAAAAATATTCTATGGACTCAAACCAAAAAAAAAGTGTGGTGTGGGGGAAAAGCCACAGTAGACCAACATCAAATGCTCATCATGGCTTGGAGCTGCTGCCTCAGAGCTATCACTGACAAAAATTTTTATTAAGTTTATCAGAGATAAATTAGTTGTGTTCACCAAAGCTCAACAGATGTTGGATGATCCAGCAGGACATCAAACCAAAGTACAATCAACAACAAAAAAGCTTCAACAGAAAAAAATTCTGTTGTTACTGAATGTAAGAGTCTCGACCTCAACTTCACCGAGGTACTGCCGGTAGTTTGAGAAACATGATGGATGTGTATTTTATGCCTTTCCCCTCAACTTCTCCTGAAGCCATTTGCTCCAAGTTCACTCTGGGTTTCCCATTTCCTGCTTACCACTCGCTGTGCCATTATTTATATATATATGAACCATAATGGATAAATGATAATGTGTATTAGTTTTTAAACCCCATCCTCTGCCTCGGTAACGATGTTTGAAAACATATATCTGCTTCCATTTATAATGCACAAGCACTAATGCACATATTCTGTTTCGAAAAGCAGGAGCTGGAGGGGCACGGGAGACGCATGCAGCCGTTTGATCAGAGCTAATGCGCTGGAAGCTGCTGAGGATGCTACCCTTGCCGCTCTTTTTCCCAGGAGAGACAGAGAGCGAAGAGAAGAAGTTCCCAGCGGACACCTGCAGAGCATACCTCACCTTCATCCATCAGGAATCTCCCCTATGAGTTAATGCCAGCAGGGAACCATCCTGACAGGTTTGGCCTTAATGGCACATTTTGTAGTGAATTGAGAATATTGCAGGAGTGCTCGTTAACTAAGATGTGTTCCTGCAATGCTTTTGTGTGGCGTGTTTACACCTCAGCTTGGTGACATGTAGGCCAACCTGAAAGTGAAAGCCAGTTATGAGGGTCAGACCCGAGATTGAAACTTTTGAAAAGCTTTCAAACCTCGCGGTTCCATCAGAGCCCTTTGAAATTGTGTAAAAGAGCTTGAATATAGCACTCATATGAATCAGTTATCGGCTTTTACCCATAGCTGAACTGCACTTAGTTTCATTGATTGCCATTTTTGTTAACAACAGTCCATATTCACATTTGAGAAGTGTGCATTGAATGGATGACACATCTCAGTACTTCCTTCATACAAACTGTCCTAAGAAACTTCATAGCTTTGTGTTTTTCTCAGCCTTGCAAGGCCAGATGTCAAGGGAAATGTTCAAAGCACAGATTATTGGAGCCCCATACATTTCATCATATAATAGGAGGCCTTGCAGACCTGGATAAATAAAATGTGTTTGTGTGTAAATAATAAAAAAGGCTCAAATGGACAAGTGTACTGGCTGTGCTGTAACAAATCTTGTTAAAATGGCCCTTTGTATAGTGTCTTTTTCAATGATAGACATTTTAAAACTCCTATAAGAATATCGAATCACCTCCTGATCAATGCTGCTATACATGTTTGAGAATTTCATTCATGTTTGATTAATGGAGACATTCAGCATTGTGTTTTTAATATTTGCTCTTAGTTGAATTTGCATGTTTTTTTCTGCTTTTTGGTCTTGCCTGGAAGCAACTATCCACTACTTTATTTCCCAAGTTGATGATGGGATGTACCATTGTTTCCTCTTTTCTCAAGGCCAGAAGCTTCAGCTGACACCTGCATGATTACCTGGAATGCTTTGTACAAGTACTAAGCTGCAAAAACTACTAATTCCAGTCAGTTCCATCTGCAACCTATCTATTAATATCCACCAGAGATGGATCAGGGGGTAATATTTTGGATTGCGTATATAGATGCGTATGTTGTCAGTGAGTTATTGCGTGATGAGATGCGACCTTGCTTCCTGAAGCTGCTTATACTTGCTTTGAGGCATGTTGGCAATTATGTCAACATAATTCATGGCAGCTAGGACTTCAGGGAAGAACAATGAAACCGGTTTAACAGATTTATTACCTCACAATCTGGATTCTCCATTGTTTTGCTTATCCTCCCTCTCGAGACCATGTAAAACAGCCTCTCTTGGAAGATGCTTGCAATGCCAGATGTTTTATAGAGAGGAAAACCTTGACACTACAGAGTGCGCAGGAACAAATAGAGGTGCAAGGAAGCTGGAGAAGACCTAAATCACATGATCAATCATGTGAGCGGTAAATCACTCAATTGTTGAAATACATTTTATCACTGGTGGAAGTGTTACTTTTTAAAAGAAACATGTGCGACTTTGTTAGGTTGCGATGACCTTAAAAAATGCATTTCCTAAAATCTTAATGCATTACAGTGTATTAAATACAGGAAGTCTATCTGTGGTAGTCGAACAGTGGTCTGTGATAGGTAGTGTTATTTTCTATTTTTTTGGAACAGACAACTAGTAGTTCTTTGGTAAGAAACGACAACTTTTTTCTTAAATTTTAACTGGCTTGTTTATGCACTTGCAAAATAACTTACACATACTTAACATGCGTTCTTATGTCACCCCTATTTATGATTGCTTTTAACGCTTCAGAGTTCAGTAGAGATTATTATTCAGAGCATGGCCAAGCTTGAGGGAATTCAGTATTCTTGTGCAGTAAACATTGTTTTGACATCATGACAGCTGTGAACCGAAGACGCCTGCAGCAACTTTGCGCCGGTTGCACAAAACTTTATCTCTGCTGTGCCAAACAATATTCAGCCCACTACAGCAGATGAAGCCATGCGCGGCAGCACGCTAAACCTGTAACTGCTGCTCAATTAAACACAAACCCTTGACATCTGAGTGAATGAAGGCTGACAAATGTCACATGGCAGTGTGGTGCATGACTACATCTGAATTCACTGATGCATGAGAGACAAAAAGGGACTTCACCAACCTATCATTAGGAAATGGGTTAGTGGACTCACACTCGCAAGACCAGATGCGTAGTTCGGTCTTCACAGCTGTCTGATTGTCGTGTGCAAAATGCTTGTGAAGAGTTGAAACATAATTGGTTTTCTTCTACCGTACACCTACGTACAAGCTCTCTATTTGGCTCGAATGGACGGCTCGCTTTTCTGCTTTAAATGTTCTTGCCTATCGCCATGCTGTAAACCTGAGATAATGATGCGTGTTTAGGGCTTGTTAACCACTTTTTTCCCTGGAAGAAATTTTCCAGTATTTTCAGGGCACTCTGCTCTCATTCATGTCATCTAAGGAAATAATTTTGATTGTGGCACACTTTGAAGCTGAAATATGTAATTTTTTTGCAATCTTGCAATACGTTCTCCTATCATGCTTTAATGCATGGATGTAAATGCACTCTGAAGGAATGGGAAGTATTGTATTTTATTTTATCTTATGCTTTTACAGTGCAATTCGAAATACAGTCATTTACTGTAGGAAAATACAACTTATTAATGCTTTTCCAGTCTTCATTGACGTTTTAATAGACTAAAAAATTGCCGTTCGAAGAATTTATTTTCTGGGAGCTAAAAGTATTGTAGACCTTTAGAAAGGTCAAGAGCGTAGAAAGGGAGCAAACACACCCACTATCCAGAAGATCGATATAATACTTCAGTGTGTACTGCTTTTCTGAGCCTATAGCTCACCTGCAGAACATGATGTTACACTTTGTTATTATTATATATACATATGATATAAAAATCCAGTTGCCTTCTCACATACTCAAAATCGCCTCAACTGTGTTGGAGTTGGAGTTAACAAGTGGTCACTATAGAAGGGTAAGTGGCAGATGTGCTTTAAACAACAAGTTCAGTTCTCTAATAAGCTTTAAGGTTCGAATAATTGTGTTAAACTATGTTTTTTCTTAAAACAGTCTCACTCCTAAAAGAATCGCTTGTGATGATGTTAAACTAATCCCCCGGAGCAGACAATAATTACGGTTATTGATACAATTGCTCTAACAAAGTTGTAAGCAATTGTAATGCTAATGTAATTGTTTAGTCATCAGTAGGAGTAGGAGCTCTAGATAAAACTAGCTTATGCATAGGTTAGTTGCTTGTTCTCTAATGAGGGAACGCACAGATGGAATTTGTTAAAAAGGAGCACGGCTAAACTCAGAAACAGTTTTCTCGAGTTGTTTTCTTTACAGCTCATTTTGCAAGCTGCACATATATCCTTAAGCTGCTCGTGGATGGTATCACAGTTTACTTGACATCCTCAACCCTCTTCCAGCACTTTCTCACATGCGGCAAATTTGCATTAATTAAGCAAACTCTGTGATTCAACCGAGGTGCAAGAATGCCGTGGCAGGAGGAATATATTTGAATCAATTTCAGAGAAAGGAAGTAAACAAACAGACTTTCGGAACTCATCACTTGCTCATGGTGCAGAAAAGCTGCTAGACCTGTGGTAAGATTAGTGTTTTATAAACGTGCCCTGGTGTCTCAGTCTGGTTTTCAGTGATCATTGCTGCAGTTTAACGCGTTATGAATGGCAGCTTTATTTTGGATCCCATATGGGTGTGTGTTTTAGAGTGCATAGACACATCAATTATATGACTGACTGATCTAATTACTACTTAAGTTATGTTAGATTTCTACTAAACATTATACAATGTGTAAAACATGCTTTATGAGGCTCTGTGCAACGTCTCTTGGCCCATTTGCTAAATTGAGTGCTGAGATTAGATATTTACTCAGAATAGAGTTTTTGTGGCAACACCACACTAATATGAATCTATGTAATTCGAATAGTTAATTGACAAACCTACAATACACCAGGCAATGCAAATACCTTTGTAGTGTTGTCACAGTACCAAAATTTCAGTATTCGGTACCAATACCAGTGAAAATCCACGGTTCTCGGTACCAAAGCAAAACACAAAAACA
>JAUMHI010000065.1:9332192-9343482 GCA_032359435.1 Enteromius unitaeniatus
GTAATTTTACTTAAATTACATTAGTTATGGGAGCTATGTGTTCGAATATTTCAGCAACAATTTAAAATTTTAAGTAATCTCAACATTTTGGTTAAAATCAAGTAAACATACTAGTATTTCTATAGTAAGGAATACTATTTGGTTTTACAGTGTGGAAGAAATCTGGTGTAATATCATGGGACATTTTTGTATAATAGAAGAAATCTGTATGTAAGACATAAATATCCACTAAATGTGCAATATTACAATTTTTACAATATTACAAACGGCATATTTTCAGTTTGTGCTCTTGCTTGTATATGCAGACAGTGTTGGGTAAATTACTCATGAATTGTAGTATGTTACACATTACATTATGAAAATTGTAGTTAGTTACCTAATCTAGGATGCTCGTTGTATTCTGACAACTTTTGGATTACTTTTAGATTACTTTTTAAGGATTACCGTAACATTCTCAGAGATGTGAGTTCCAGGGTGTCAATGGTTGTTTAGTGTACATTAACGTGCTGAGAACAGCATTACCTCGACCAGATCTTCTGGAATTTGCTTGATTTATGTTATTGTTATATAAAATAAAATCAAGCAGATAAATCAAGCTAAATGTTCAACCCAGGCTCATTGGAAATACGTGCCTCTACATATATTTCTGCAACCCTTTATGTATCATACTGCACGTTTGCGAAGTGAAATGTCTAGAAGGTGGCGCTAAAACACAAGTTTAATACGTAACCATGGCATGTTTGTAATAGGTTGGTACAGGTATGTATTGCAGTGTTTTTATAATGCAGCTTCAGGTACGTTTGTGGCAAGATGTTAAAAATGTAAAAAAAAAAAAATCATAACATAACAATTTGCAACTAATTGTGTGAAAATTACTTTTGTGTATAAGGGAATAAAGGTTTACTGCCTTTAGTGTTCATTTCAACTGGAAACTGCAGCGATTCGTATGTATAGGTACGTTTTTTCCGTTTTGCAAAAATGTATGAAGAGGCACGTAATGACTCTAGGTTGCAATAATAAAATAATGGTAGCACTTTGATTTACAGTCCTGTTCCTCGTTAACTCATGCCATGTAGGCTTAATAATAATTACAATAACTAGGTAACAACTATTGGTAACCCTAAACCTAACCATAACCTAACCTATGTACTGTACTTGGTATTACCATACATTTCTTAGGTAGGTGCACTATTACGTATAAGTACACAAAAAAGTACAACCAAAATAATTTACAATAAAAAAGACATCATTGCAATAACCATTTGCCATAACATTCCTGTTTTCCTTGATTTTCTTCAGTGACTGTTTTATTTTGCTCATGTACTATTTGATAGGAACCAACAACAGTGGCTAGCTACCACTTCATTTTAATCATTCAGTATTTAAACTTCCTCGATAGGCAATAAAGAGTCTTAAACCATGACCGTATGCCTGAGATTAAGCGAGCGAGTCGGGAAGTACTGCCCATAGACATTATCAGACCTGATTTCGGCTGTGTTTGGTTTAACATAATCATATATCAAGCCATTCTCAATCTTTCTCCTTGATCTCTGGCGTGCCGGAGCAATGAAAATGGCACGAAAACTTTCACCACTAAAATAATTCAATATATCACCAGGACACAGGCCCCAGCTGATTTGAATCACGGGCAGCTGGGGTGGCTTCGCATTTTAAGAATCCATCACTCTGTCCTCATAAAGCAGCAATACAGCCCACACTGCCTCATTTAAGAGACAATTACAATTCATTTCTCTGATTGACCACTACGATCATTCAGCAGCTCCCTGTTGTTAATCTATTTACTTCCCGATGGGTTCCAGCACTTTCCATTGAGAGAACAAATGCCTTTTGCTATTTCCATATGAAAACATGGAATTTCTTTGAGCTTTCCCCCCAAAATGCTTCATTACACTCAGATGTGTTCATTATTTTGTGCTTCCTTGCTATATGTCAGCAGCTCTGTGACTAAATTTAGTTTCCTGGTGTCATTTCAAGGAGGAAAGTTAATTGTGTTTGTTTTCACAGAGGACATCACTCAACTGATTACTTGATGTTAGAAACTTACAGCCCTTGTTAACTTTTAGCTTCAGTGATATTTTGTTATTATTATTATTATTCGCATATGTGCATAGACTGACGTGTAATCTAATTTAAGAAGAGATATTACAGGGCTGACAGCAGAGGGACAGAAATTTCTTTCGTGTTGTCAGCTATTTTCATAATTTCAGCAGTTACACTAATAGAAGGGTGATCAGGGTGCTATGGTTTGCTAATCAGTTTATATGCTTTTCATAACGCATTACACGAAAGCAGTAAATCTGAACAGACACAATTAAAATGTGATTTCTGCTGGGGGCAATAGCAGAGTTGGCATAATGGATATCTATGATCAGGGTTAATAAGGAAAGATGGGCATTGAAAAGACTTCAGCAGAGGTATTATCTGGACTCGCCTATAGTACTGAGATTGCAGAGCAATGATGCATTCAGCATCATGAAAGTATCCAGTTATCATTCTTAACTATTACTAGAATGAGGGTGATATCATATTCTTTGCATATTTTGGTAGCAGTATTAAGGTAAATATAGTGGGGGACTGGAATATCCCTGTTGTAATTATATGAGTTTATTTACCTTAATAATTGTTACTGCTCCTGTTATGCCATTGCCAATATTGCCTTTCTTGCAGTGTCTAAAGTAGCTTTATAGGAAACTAATCAATCTGCAAAGTTGTAAATCTCTTCTATCTTCTACAAACATATTTATTTAACATAGTTATTTTACTGACGGGTGCTTCTCTAATGTTGGGGGGTTTGAGTGCAGGACACACAAAACGCTTGCTCTTGTAAAATGGTTCATTACCCAGTTTATTTGGACCAGCGCCTCCACTGAATCACAAGCTGTAAATATATGATATATAATAGATGCTTATATTTTCATTGAGTGTTCAAAATATAGAACTATGGCATTGGGGCTAGTAATTCAATTATAACAGACTGGGCCATCTGACCAATCGGAGCAGAGTAGTGTCATGGAAAGGAGGGGTTTAGAGAGACTGAATCTTAGAACTACTTCAATCAAATAGTTTGAGAATTGCTGGAAAATGAAGTGATATTAAACGCATATTTTGAGAAAACAAAAGCATTTTTTCACCTTGCATGTATGTAAACCTATTTAAGGTGACTCCCAAAACAATATTAGGAGCCTTAAAAATGGCATAATATGGTGTCTTGAATTTTTATATATATATATATATACACTTTATATATATCAGTTTAACTAGATTAATTGATTGACTGAATAAACTACTGATCAATCTTTTGATTTACATTTCCATCCATCCATCCATGCATCTATCTGTTCGTCATTAATTAATTGATTGATTGTTTCACTCTTATCAGGGGCTATCAGTTTTCCAAAAGCATTGTTAGTGAGCTATATTCGTTTGTTCCATTGAGCTTTGTTAGTAACAACGGAACTTGTGACTATAGTTGCTTTTGGGAAATGCACCCGTTTAGTAAAATTAAATGATACAGTTCAGGCATATTCAAACTGTGGCTCTGGTCTGAACCTCGGCTCGGTTCCAACCGGATTGTGAGGCATAATGGCAATGACAGCACCATTTTACCATTTGTAAATAAACAAAAAAAAACAAAACAATGGAGCAGTTCACGCCACAAGCACTCAGGGATGTTTATTTTAATGAGCTGTGGATGCCTGCAGATTACGCACATGCGTGTGCTTTCACCCGGATGCAAACAAGGCTGATTACGTCAAATACGTTAAAGCTTGCATATGCAATGTGTTGAGATACTCTCAAACTCTTGGAAGATGTTAGTCACAGGAGAAAAGTTAATTATTTTATTTTTGCATAAAAAACATGGACTGTTTTACCTGTGTTTTTGCTACGTTTGTGGATAATTTTAGTTGTATTGCTGTCTATGGAGGGACAGATGGCTCTCTGATATCAACGAAAATATCTTCATTTTTTTTAACGAAGATGAGTACCTTATTTTTTGTACCTTATGGGTTTGGAACGACAGGAAGGTAAATAATTAATGACAACATTTTTTGGTGAACTAACCATTAAGAGTTATGAAAAAACAATTCTTGAAACATTCAAAAAGTAAAAAGTAAAAAAACAACAACAACAAAAAAAAAAACAGTTTTGACCAATAAGTGTTGAAATTTAAGAATTATTTGGTTTACCCCTGTCTGACTAGATATAATATACATTTATTACATAGTTGAAAGTTTATCCATGATTGATTATTAGTCTCACTTGACACAACAGCTGCATTGAAAATATGAGAAAAAAATTATTTTGGTATAGAGGTAAGAGCTAACAAATTATTCAAATTTACAAAGCAAATCGCTGCTAGAGGAAACACATTTATGTAATTGAATGTGTGATTAAAATCACGTTAATGAGATGTAGACGTATTAATATGAAATTTAGCTCTGGTCTCTTCTACAGTGTATCTCTGAGAAAATATGAAAAACCTTCAGCATCCCCCAGATATCAGTGAGTCTAAACAGGTATATATTGTGTTGAGTATGCTTATCATTCAGGCAGATGCAATCTAACTTCCACTCTGCCAACAAATATCCAAACAGTCCCGCAAAATTTTACAAATCATACTTTTTATACAATCTCATTTAGAGTCCCTCTGAAGAGCCCAAACAAAGGTTGAGCACTGAACAACGCAGCACCCCCATCTGGGAAAACAGAATGAGAAATACTGTCTGACAGACACGACACAGACGTCCACACACATTTACTGAACAATGAGCAAAATTACTCTGGCCATATTCCATCTGATTTGTGTTTACATGTTTTCATAGTAATTTTGGTAGTGTGTGTTTTCCCATGCTTGCTAATTCCAAACAGTCTAGAATGTACGGAGACTGTGAGCAAGTGCATGTCTGTATCCATTGGTATTTATGAAACCATTCTCTTGCCCTCATTGATTGATATGCTGAGCACTTGCCTCTGAAACAAAGGCTGTCCAACCTCCCAACCCCCCAACACTTATTGCATTTAACATTAAATAAGCATTCAAGAAACGTCTGCTGAGAAATCTTCTTCCATGAAACACCATCTGTGCTGCTTTCTTCACCCTTTCATTTGCCGGAATACATGACAGGGAGTGACACAATAAGGAAAAGCAGAGAGTGTACCACAAATCAGGTCCACTGTGATCTGTGACCAATTAGTGTACGTGCTAACATTGCAGCTTCTTGCTCTGGTGATATTAAAGACTTTTTTTTTTTTTACAAGCAGCACAAACATGACATTCAACTGGATGTGTTTGCATTTTAGCTGCAAATTTCAAGGGTAAACTTAGGTGGGGTTAAAAGAGCCCATCAAATAAGTTGTATAAGTTGTGCCGTGGGAATTTGAGCAACAGAAGTGCTGAGATTTGCAGGAACATCTTTAACCCGTCTTTACTCTCCAGCAATGAAATTAGCACACCACGGTATGTAACAATCATATTCCATATTTTAATATATTCAGATGAGGAGCAAAGGTATAGGGTTCAGGGCAGGACTATTGGAGAGCAATCAGCATTTTTACTGAGAAGAGGCATCAGCAGAGAGACCTTTGCCAAAATGGGGAACATTACATATTCATGCCCTTACAAGGACTACAATAAGAAGAAATTAGCCTAGGTAGAAGGATTTTTTGCATGCCAAAAGATAAAGTCAACTGTTTTGAGGGGTGTTAGTTTTTGTGAAAATGTAGGCAATAATTAATGCACTATGTATTCAACGATCTAGTGATTTAAAATGTTATTTTGTTATCCAGCATCAGTGAGAACACATCACTCACACTTTTTTATAATATTAAATGACTTGATGCCTAAAAGGATTGGTCACCCAAAAAATGCTAATTTTTTCATTAATTACTCACCCTCATGTCATTTCAAACCCATAAGACCTTTGCTCATTTTCAGAACAAAAGTGAAAGATATTTTTGATGTGTCTACCTGTGTAGACAGCAAAGCAACTACCATGTTTATGGCCCAAAACGTTAGGAAGGACATCAATAAAATAATCCATGTGACATCAGTGATGACAACCAGAGTTTTATGAAGCTATGAGAAGGCTTTTTGTTTGCAAAACAATCAAAAAATACCTTATTCAATAACTTCTCCACAACAGCCTCACAAATTATGTGTAGTATTCTTGTAGCTTCATAAAATTAAGTATGCACCACTGATGTCACATGGACTATTTTAACGATATCCTTACTACCTCTGGGCCTTGAACCTGTCAGTTGTACGGGTCTTGATCTTGCGGGTTTGGAACAGCATGAAACAATGTATTGACATAATTTTAATTTTTGGGTGAACTATTCCTTTTAGTATGTGAATTAAGGAACACTTATGTAATGGTGACTCAACACTGCTGCTAAATCTACTGCACAAAAGAAACAATGTAGTATGATTTCCAATGAACAACTCTAACGGGTCTTCTTTTTAGGTAATCAAATCCAAATGGTGCGCGCAGTGCATTATAATACTGAAAAAATCGCTCTTAATGCAGAGGTGGCCAACTTCGCTCCTGGAGAGCCACAGTCCTGCAGAGTTTTACTCAAAACCTAATCAAACACACAAGAAACAGCTAATCAAGGCCGAAGGGTTACTAGAAAGCTTCAGACTACATAGAGTTTCTATCAAGGAGTAAAACTCTGCAGGCCTGTGGCTCTACAGGACCGAAATTGGCCACCAATGCACTAATGAATCAGTTATTTTTTTAGTAAAGCACAAGCATACAGTGCAAGCAGCACAGTGTGAACTGATAACTAATGAGCAGGATTTTTACTTTTTTAATAGAATAAAATAGAATCAAGCACATTTTTATATTCTCTACAGAGAATGGTGCGAAAAAGCGAAAACATCCAGTGAGCGGCAGTTCTGTGGGCGAAAATGCCTTGTTAATGCCAGAGGTCAGAGGAGAATGGCCAGAGTGGTTTGAGCTGATAGAAAGACAACAGTAACTCAAATAACCACTCGTTACAACCAAGGTATGCAGAAGAGCATCTCTGAATGCACAACACAACGATCCTTTAGGCAGATGGGCTACAGCAGAAGAAGACCACACCGGGTGCCTCTCCTGTCAGCTAAGAACAGCAAACTGAGGCTACAATTCACACAGGCTCACCTAAATTGGACAATAGAAGATTGGAAAAATGTTGCCAGGTCTAATGAGTCTCGATTTCTGCTGCGACATTAGGATGGTAGGGTCAGAATTTGGCGTCAATTACATGAAAGCATGGATCCTTCAGGCTGGTGGTGGTGCTGTAATGGTGTGGGCGACATTTTCTTAGCACACTTTGGGCCCCTAAGAACTAATTGATCATTGTTGCAATGCCACAGCCTACCTGAGTATTGTTGCTGACCATGTCTATCCCTTTATGACCACTAAAATTTCCCCCACAGTCACCAGATCTCAACCCCATAGAGCATCTTTGGGATGTGGTAGAACGGGAGATTGACATCATGAAAGTGCAGCCGACAAATCTGCAAAAGGGGGTCCAACCCGGTACTAGCAAGATGTACCTAATAAAGTGACCGGTAAGTATATATATATATATATATATATATATATATAGTAAAATTTTATTTATTCATGTAATGGCAAAGCATTTTCAGCAGCCATTATTTCAGTCTTCACTGTTACATGATCTTTCAGAAATTATTTTAATATGCTGATTTGATGCCTAAGAAACATGCTGTATAACCTTGTCTTGTAACAATATACATATCTTTACTGTCTCTTTTCATTAATTTAATATGTTCTTTCTGAATAAAACAACTTATTCCTTAAAATGAAATGACTTAACCAATGTTAGTGTGTAAAGCATATGCTTTTTAAGAAGGAGGTCCATGTATACTATAGCCCTGGAGCTCAAAAGTCTTCATTTGAAATGTATGTACATTGGCCTCAGCCTGGCCTCTCTGCATTTCAGGTCACGGTACATTTAAATAATGTCCCATTTCATCACATAAATGTCAACCACAACATCAAAAAGCGATTTGAGCACTTCCTTCAAAAATGCCCAAGGCCATAGTAAAACAGATTTTTATGTGCTTTTTTAGTTACACTTAAAATAACAACCGTTTATTCCAGGGCAAATTTACTCATTATGCTGGACATTTTGCTATCTATTTTAAAGGAATAAGAGCTAGAGGAAGATGCTAAAAGATTAAAAATGTTTCTCTTGTGACAGGTAAGGCTATGAATCATGCAGCATATTTCCTAAAAGAATGGAATCATGCATTTATAGAAGCAATTTTCAGTGGCACCAACCCTAGATATGTTGTTTACCATTCTGTGGCAGGATTGGGCTTGTATATGATTGCCCTGTTACCTTGACTTTATTTCTACATGGATCATAGGAGTGTGGGGTCTTTGATGGCTTGGCATTAATAACAGTGGTCTGTAATGCAAGGGAAGCAGGTACAGGCCATTAAGGTCAAGTGGAAAATGTTCAGTAAATGTTACCAAATGGACTATGGACTGTAGCAGTTCTGAACAACTCTTCAATGCAGTAATTACACATTGTCCCCATACAATGGCTGTCAAAAGAGCCATTATTTAGGATAATAGTGATGTTCTGAAGCGTTTGCTATGTTAACATTTAATACATAAACTTTTGACCTACAGTACATAGATTTCAAATTTAGCACAACAATGTAGCCTTTATAGTTGGAGTCTGGCTCACAATTGAAAACAGAAAATAAACCTTTTAAAAGAAGAGCATTTATGTCTAGCAATGACAGAGAGTCAAAACTAGCTTATCTTATAGGCCATGTCTAGAGCGTCTGAGATATAACCCTGAGCTTTACTTACTGTAGCAGGCTGACACACCGTTGATTTCTTCATCATTTTTGAAGGCCAAGTGATCTCACATTCTGCTCTCACATCTGTAAAGCAGGACTACGTTGAACCTGCAGCACACACACACACACACACACACACCATATGTTTCCCCTGAGACACAAAGACACTGTAAACCTGCTGATACTCCAGCAAGCTGAGCTCATCTAAGCAGTGTTGGGAAAGCTCTGTAACTGAAACCTCCCGAGCTAACATAATTTATATGTTAGCTACCGGTTAAGAGTTTAATTAGGATTATTTAAATGGTTTCTTATGCTCACCAGGGCTGCATAAACACAGTAAAAACAGGGATATTGTGAAATATTGCAAAATGTATTAAGAAACATTGTTTAAACAGTGAAACAGTGTTTAGTGCCATGTGATACTTCAGAAATCATTTTAATATACTGATTATGTATTATAATTTTTATTGCCTAGGTAAAGGTAGATTTAATTATTTGTTTATAATTTATCATTGTACTTTTTACTATATATATATATATATATATATATGTGTGTGTGTGTGTGTGTGTGATTTTAAAAATATTTTATTTTGTAATATATTTCATTTTAGCTATTTAGTTGTTATTTTTTATAGTAAGGATATCACTTTGTGTTGAGAGCATTACACGTGAACAGATCCAATTGCTTTGCCAGATGAATATGATGCTAAAATGACATTTTGTTTGATTGTTTTTGTTTGTTTGAAAGTTAAACTGCATACACTCATTATTAGATGCATTTTATATTCTTTGCTTCCTAGTAAATAAATTACAATGAAAATATATGCACATACTTTATTATTTTTTCCTGCTAAAATGTTTATGCAATAATTTTAGTAAAGCAGCTGTAGTGTATCGAAAATAATAAAAACATGTTTTTAGAGCAAAGAAACACAAGAAATTCACTCCTCCTAGTAGCCCTGAGAAAAGATAAGAACACTAAATCAACCTCACTTCCTTCTCTCCCCCGCTTCTCATTTAAAGACAGGGACTAATTCATTCAGTCTCTGTAGGACTTTCCCCTTTCCATTTTTTTGAGAGGGTGGATAGGCTTGGAACGTTTAGTTCAAATTTGAACCATAAATTGTGGTCTGACAAACTTAGCTTGTTAACAAACCGCCGTCTGCTACAATTCAGAGGTGTTTAGATAAAATTGCACTTCAAAGAAATTCAATGAACCTGTATATGTTGCGTTCACTTGCGTGCGCATGAATGTGAGCTTCTAATGTAAGTCACATGTAAGGTTAATTTCCATCTGTTCACAGCAGTTTATTTACATACAGTAAATCAAGATAAACAGAGAAAACGTGCAAAAATATATTGCATTACAGTAGGTATATCAAGACACAGCCATGTTTAGAAACTCAGTTTCGTTGCCGTCATTTCATCCAGATGTGTAAATAAATGCTTTCTTTACTTTATAAACATGGAGCTTTTTAATGTCATTAATCTTGTGTTTGATGCCAGGTCAAACAGTGAGAAGGTTACAAGCAGCTCTGGGTGTTGATTGTGTTTGTAATACCTGTCCTGTGTCTCATGCCTGTGTGTATGTTCGCTGTCCATGTGCTTGTGCCAAATTTTTAACTATCAATATAATGTGATCGAATGCAAATCAAGGTTCATAAAGGGCATTTTTAACACTATAAAACAAAATTATGATGGCAAAACAATATAAACATAATGCTAGATAAATCGGAGAAAATAGTTTAAAGAGAAATATGAAAAATATGCAAGCAGCAGACACTGTCAAAAAAGGCAATAAAAAAAAATGGTGCCCTCGAAAAAACTGCATCATTTTCAATATCAACTGTCAGAGTTTTACAGCAAAAAAAATCTAATATTGTGATCATGCACACACCTTGACAGTCAAAACTATAATGCATTGATGCATACCGCGTGATAGTCCGACATAGTAAATAAAAAAAATAACAATTTAATGCGCTTGCCTTTCACACAGAACTAGGAAGTTTTTATAGTTTACATTGAACATTATACAAAACTTTGAACGGTCGAAAGTTACAAGTTCAGCAGATTTCAATACTAATCTGAACCGTATGAAAGAGAAAAGACAGGTTCGTATAGATTTTTATTTAACTGTGCTCTGATTTTAAAGTTGCAGTGATAAGAGTCTTCATGTCATCTCTCCCTCAACAGGTGTAATTCACGTTTTGAGGTTTAAAACTCTGCTCTATATGGCATACTTATTTAGCCATGATCACTATACAGTTGTACATCCTTTATCATGCTAAACACTCGTCACTCCTGCATCATTAACTCTGGAAGCGGCCGTGACGTCAACATCAGCACCAGCAGTCTTTGCAGTGTGCCTGTGTTTAGTAACGTTGTGTGACTGGTTGGATGCGGCATGTACACTTGGGCTTGTATGTTAACTAATTAGTCTAT
>JAUMHI010000065.1:9348329-9368577 GCA_032359435.1 Enteromius unitaeniatus
GTAATTACAGAAACATACACCGTAATTTCACTTTACTTACGTAGTTCTTTGCGGGTTGTAATCTAAAGCGTTACCGCTACTTCTACTAAAATCAAAGAAGCCAGGGTAGGATGAAAGACTAATATAAATCTTTTACCCAGCTATCTTTAATTCATCTCCAGATTAATTCTAAAGATATGAGATGTTGAGTGTATTCAGCAGCTGTACCTGAGTGATTTAGGTTCAGTGCTTTCCTCAGCTGGTGTTTTCTAAGGGGTTTCTTTTATTTCAAAGCTTCCCTTGAGACCTTCAAACCATTCTCCCCTCTTTATAACACTTTTTGACATTCTCTCTGACTTTCCTTCGTCCTACTTCCCTGGAGCCTCCTTGCTAGCGTTCATCTTGTTTTTCACACAAAGCCTCCTTTTATCCAGTGGTCTGGTGCCCACCTGTTGCTTATGTTCTCCATATCCTCTCTCTTTCTCTTTTATGTCAATACATTGATGACTTGCATCACTTGGAGCAATTTTATCACTGGAGGTCAATAGGCTGTTATACTGCAGGTTGCTAGTAGGCGTTCCGGCTGCTAGATGCCCAAAATTTATCCTTGGTAACGTGAAAATTTGATCACAGGTTAAAATAAAATGGAATTTTAATGTCAAGCAATCAGTTTTTTTTTACTGAAATACATTTTCATTATGCAGGGGAAAATTAATGTATGTAATGTAATGTAACAATTGCAATAGTGCATAATACACATGCATCTCAAAAAAATAGAATACCATGGAAAAAGTCACTTTTTTCTCAAAAAGTGAAACTTTCACATATTCTAGAATCATTACATGTAAAGTAAAACAAAAGTAAATGATAAACAAAAGTTTATTATTTATTTGTTTATTTTTTGATGATTGGAGAGTCAAATCCAGCATCTCAAAATATTAAAATATTTCCTTGATATAAAATCTGCCTGTGGCACTGTGGATGAACAGTTGAGCCTTCAGCTCTTCTGGATTGTTGGAACTGTTTCTCATCTTTCTCTTGAAAATATCCCATATGGGTTTCTGGGTCAGGTGTGTTGGCTGGCCAATTAAGAACATTAAACTTGTGGTCAGCAAAGCACTTAGAAGTGGTTTTGGCTCTGTGGGCAGGTGCTAAAGTCCTGCTGGAAAAAGAGCAGCTTCCCCAAAATGCTTTTCAGCAGAATTAAGTGCACCAAAATCTGCTGCATTGACTCTGAACTTGGATTATGTGCCTCAACTGTCTTGATGCAGTGACTCCAGCTTCAGTCCACTCCTTGTGAAGCTCTCCCAAGTGTTTAAATTAGCTTTGCTTGACAGTATTCTCAAGATTGTGGTCGTCCCTGTTGCTTGAACACCTTTTCGCACCCAATTTCTTCCTTCCAGTCATCTTTGCTTTAATAAGCTTTGATAAAGCACCCTTCTTTCAATAATGACCTTCTGTGACTTACTGTCTTTGTGGAGGGTGTCAATAATTGCCTTTTGGACCATTGTCAAGTCAGCAGTTTTTGCCTTCATTGTACGTTTCAAAGAACAATAGATACCCAGAATTTATAGTGAATGGTCATTTAATGAAACTCAAATGTAAATATTCCAATATTTCAAGATGCTTTTAGAATGTTTTACTTTGAATGTAATTAATCAAGAATATATGAAAATTTGACTTTTTGAAATAACTTACAAAAAAAATAAATACATTTTGACTAAAATGATTATGAAACTCTGTCTGCCCAGTTTAACAGACAAGGCTTAAGCTAGTCCCAGACTAAATTGCATGTTTGAGCTGTCTCGGATGAAAATATCTTGCTCTGACATATCTTAAAACATGTCAGTGCCATTGTTCTGTGTTAAGATGCTCACCTATAATATTTTCTTATAAGGCATTTTTGTTAAAGTTGCTTAAATATTTTAATTTAAATAATGCCTAGTCCTGGCTTAAGCTAAGACCGGGCCTATGTCTAGCAGTTTTCCATGCATTTTCCATCCATGTAGTTAGGAATAAACAAATCATACCAAATCAAACCGAAGTCTGGACACATATTATGTATTCACAGATTCCCATTGGAAGTCAGCACATCGCATCCCTGCTTATTTGCAAAAGTCAAACCTTTCTGAGTCTTTTTGTCAGTGCACACGTTCAATCCCGAAGTTGCTGTCATTCATGTTGCTGCAGATCTCTGTCACATCTAGGGATTATTAAAAGATTTATGTCCCTCTCTCAACACAAATGCATTCACTATAACCTAGAAAAACTTGAAACACCTTAGTTGTGTGTGATATTGATCCAGTTCATCCTTAGAACCTATGTGACAAATCACACTAGTGTAGGTGGAGAAGTTCCTGTGGGTGACTACAGTAACACATAATGCAACACTTTGACTGCTTTCTTCAGAGCCTTTAACAGGAACAATTCTGTCCCACAAAATGTCAAATATAAAAAAAAAAAAAAAAAAATCATGGCTTGCATTTTTCAATCTTTAGTCGTGATTTAACTAAATTATAGAGAGAGACAAATCTATGTGACTTTGTAGTGCAGCGAGAGGCTTAACAAAATAATAATAATTAAAAAAAAAGGTCAGCTGACCAAATAAAACAAGGAAAGGAAAAGGAATGTCTGTCTTGTTTCAGAATGATTAAGCTAGCAGAAATGTAAGCATAGTTTTATCTGGGCTAAACAGGATTGGAAAGAAGTCCATATCTTGTTAGATAAAGGGTGAGTTAAACAGTCCCTTTCTCTGTTTACTCAAAGAACAGAATGGCTGGCTGTCTTAAAGACCTCCTTCCCCAAAGAATCAGTCTCTGTGTATCAGGATCTAAGCTCTGTGTCCTAAACCGATAGGGAGGAAATGTAGATAACAGATATTTAAACAACCTGAACAGACAGAGAGCTTGTGAAGTCGTAATAGCCTGTAAGGGGAAGGCTTTTAAAACAAAATGTGAACAATTCATTTGCACTCGTACAGTAAATTTGGTATTATATGTATGTATTTAATATACATATACCTATACATGCACACTACTCAAAATTAAAATATAACCAAATGGCAAATATGTAAAAAAAATGACTACATGTGATTTGCAAACTACTGTACATGTTATTTAGTCAGTCAGCCAGTCATTAGACTGTCCTTTCATAGCAGTACATGGAGGCATGTGATAAAATACACTGCACGTCTGGGAGTGTTGAAGACGGGTTATCTTTAAGGACATACAGTTTGGCTGATAACCTTTATCTGTGGAAACCAGTTAGAGAAATGTAACCTTTCAATCACAGGAAGAACACATGTTGTCAGTGCAGACCTCGTAGAGTTACTTCACGTAACTGGTCAAGTGCTGCTTGAGGGTTCTCAGAGGTTCCTCAGAGAGGCGAGAGTCATGTCTTGAATACCATCAATACATCTTACATATATTGACCTTTGAATCTGGGCCAAATCAACCCTTCGGATAATGGAAACTGTAACACCAGAGTATCTAAAGGAGTTATTGCAAGTGGAAGAAACCAAAACCACTTCTCTTCATGGTTGTCATTTCATTTGTAATATTCTTTGTATTTTCTGGGCTTTGAGTTCCCCTTGACTATCTTTCTTTCAGTCTGTTTCTCACTCATTCTTAGATAGGAGGCGTTGATGGGATGGATCCAAGGCCTACCTACATACAGTAATGAGATAACTCAATCATCCCAGCCACGACTTGAGCTTACAGTCATGTAAAGAGCATTATCGACTCATTTTCACACATCCGCAGTGCCAGGTGCCCCATCTGACTAAGAGCAACAAAATTTCACACTTCATCCCGACGTGTGATTGCTCAAAAACTTTGTTCTGGTATTTGTGCGCAAGTTTCAGGACAGGCTTCTTTTCATCTTATTTATTTATGTTCTTTTTTTGGTCAACACATTTTCTTCACATGTTTTTCTGGATGACATGTGAGTGAGAATGTGGTTATCTAATGCCAACACTGAGAAAAAATATCTTTCACGCAGTCTATTCTCTAAGTCTATTCTCATTAGTGGAAAAACTATCCACTGTCAATGCATGCATATATATATATATATATATATATAGAGAGAGAGAGAGAGAGAGAGAGAGATATCAACTATTATACAGATCTGCTCCTTTTACTGTAATGTTCATAATTTGTCAACATTTGTCTTGATATGATAAAAAGCCCAAACACCTCTGTCATTTTTCCATCATTGATTTACATTATAATGCACATAATGCCTTGTATCGAATTCCTCAAAGACAATGACTGCGTATTTATTGGCAGCTTTGTATCTGCGTGTATTGATCATTGAGTCAGTAGCAGCCCAAATGTGCTGTCGGTTCAGCACTGCGTTGCTTGACAAGTGCATCTCTCTCTCTGCGGGGTGATATCAGTGTAATTGACTGCCCCGTTCTCACCCTACAGCAGTGAATAATGCGTCTGCAGCTGACAAAACTAGAGGTGTCAGAAAAACGAGTCCCTCTTCTTCAGCACACTTCCCCATCCCCGCCCCCCCATAACTGCAATTCAACTCCCTGCAGATGATGATGGCTGTTGCAAAGAGCAGTAATGCAGGACTGCACCACCTTCCCTCCTCGGTGGCTTGCCAGTCTGCCTGCCTGTGTGTCCCTTTGTCCTTGCAGGCGGTGGAGGCCCGTAGCATCCATCTCTGTCAGGCAGGCACATCTCTGGGCCTCCCCACCACGTCACTATTAAATGGAGCTCTGACAGTATATTGACTGGCTCCGCACCAACCTCCATGAGAGAGCCGAGTGAGAGGGAGAGATACTAAAGACACAAATTGAAATGGGAGTGAGAAGGAAAAAGTTAAATGAAAAAGATGATGAAGGTATCATATCTCTCGTGCTCCCAGCACGCACCGTCACATGTAGGTGAATTGCTGTGTAATTTGGCAGTTGTAAATTAAGCAATGAGTAAAGAGGGGCTAGCCACGATAACATAGCGATTAGTGGTTTATTGCTTTTATAAAATGGTGGCAAAAGCAATAACTCTTCTATCAAATAATATAGTTAAACTATACTACAACTTTATACTTAAGCTACTTGTTGCTAAATTGAACTTGTTTTACAAATGATGAACACTGTTATTGAACTGAACTTTTAGCTCAGTAATGAGACTTTTGTCTTTTTAGAGCTGCTTTACAAGAGATTTTAGATTTGTTTGCATGTGTTAGCTAATATAGCAGTGCGCTGGTACAGTAGCTTTATATACTCTCATGGTGCATTTAGCACTGAAATGATTTCTAGCCAGATATTTGCTTTGTTTGGGTGGTTTACACTCTTCAAAAAAGTGCTTCATGGCTCTTTGGCAGCCTTAATGGTTCCTTAAAGAACCTTTAATATCCAAAGAACCTTTCCATAGCACAAAAGGTTCTTTGTCGCTCAGAAAGATTCTTTGTAGCACAGTAAAAGGTTCTTTAGACTATTTAATAGTTCTTCACAGTCAACACGCTGGGAAGTGAGATAAATTGTTCCAGAATTCATTCCAGATTCATTTTCTATTAGTTGTGTTCAATTATAGTGCAGTGCAAAGTAATCATTTTGAGTTGTATTAATTCTTTTGTGGTGTTTGTTATTATAATTAAAAAGTTAAATGTAATAATTAGCGTTGTAGTAAATTGTAGTATAGCCTATATAACAAAAAGCAGTGTTATGTTGTGGATTGGGGAAAGTTGTTGTTTTAGTCCTGTCTGCGTGTGTTCTGGAGGCAGCATTAAAAACGATTAACAGTGACAGTGCTCTCCTCTCGTATTTATGTTTAAGAATGTTTAAGAACAATGCTGCAAATAATTTTTAAATTAAATGAAATTGGAATTATTAAATGGAAGTTTGGCAACAATATGTTGTTAACTGTACCCTGTTTAAAAAAAAAAAAACAAAAAAAAAACATATGCTGGTTTAAGTTGGTTTTTCGCTTGTTTATGATGGTCATATGTGCTGGCAAAAGGAACAACTTACAACAGCAACCCAGCTTCAAAATATACTTAATCAGCATGTTTTTTTTTTAAACAGGGTACAATGTTTCAACACATTGTTGCCAAACCTCCACAAGCCGATTCTCTATCCCTGCTGTCCAGCGGACATGTAATACAGCTTTTTTTTGCCGTACATTGGCTATTGTGAAAGTTTTTAAGTAATCACAGTCATAATCATTATAAATATCAAATATGTTTGATATTATCGCACAAAAAATATTCTTGTAGCTTCATAACATTAAGGTCGAAGCACTTACTATTTTAATGATGTCCTTACTACCTTTCTGGGTCTTGAACATGTCAGTTGCATTGCTGTCTATGCAGGGTCAGAAAGAACTCTGTGTTGTGGAGATGAACAAAGAATTATGGGTTTGGAATGACATTGTAATGTTCATTGACTGTTTAGTTCTGTTCTTGGTTTCGTTTTCTTGTCTTCCTGTTTTGGTTTCAGTTTAGTTTCATTTTCATGTGTCAGTTCCTTTCGTTTGTGTGATTATTAGTTGATTGATTTCCACCTGTTTGTCCCCAGCTGTTTTCAGTTTAGTCTTTAGTCTTTGTGTATTTAGTTCAGACCTTTTTCAGTTAGTTTTGTGGGTGATTATTGTTGTAAATGTCTAATGTGTGTTGATGAATTAAATCTACGTTCTTCATTTACTCATTGGTGCTACTAGTTTGGCTTCAACAACCACTGAACGTGACAGACATGAGGGTAATAATTATTGCACGCATTTAAATTTTGGGTGTACTATCCCTTTAATATAGTATGGCGTCATGGTTACTTCAAATGGCAAGTGTGAGAGCAAGTGAATGTATAGCTTGTTGACAGCCTTTGGATCGTTAATATATTGTACCTTTACACAAACACAAACACACACACACACACACATTCCCGGGGGGCTTGTAAAAAATCAGCTTTAATGGTTATGCAGTTTATTTTCATTGAGAAGACACTATTTCAAGACCCTGTTCAGCCTCTTGAGTAAGCTGCTGTACACATCAACAATATTTCATTTCAGAAATAAATCCCCTTCACATGAATATGACGGTGGATATAAACTGTCTTTTATTAAATTGTCCAAGAAAATGTGAAGTTACAATAATGCCATGGCTCCGTGGAAGCTCTCTGAACTGTCTGAACAGAGACAGTTTGCCATTATCAGGAGAGCTGCAGTCTAAGTGAAAAAATCCAGCACTGACGGAAAAATAAAAAAGGTAAGACACTATAACATCACAGCATTTTTTCGAGAAAAAGGCAGATGACAAGCACCAAGCACAGAACATAGGCATATATAGGGCTCTCTCAAATTCATAATATCATGTATAAAAATATCAGTATGTATCTTTAATGTGAATTTAAATTTAAAAGACTGTTAGATGATTGAACATCTTGTCTGCCTAGTGTCCTGTTCCACGGTTTAATCTGTGAGGCTCAGGTAGGAGTCTCTCCAGGCAGTAGAAGAAGCACTGCAAGCTCCAAGTCATAAAAGGGAAAGTCCTGTGTCTCCCTGGGGAGGCAGGAATCAGAGGCCAGCATTTATATTCCCCCTGCATGCCCACATCCATCAATCAGCTCATCCCACGGCGCCTCAGTCTCAGAGGCCGCTTGCTTTCCGAGGCCTTTGAGTGCATGTATTGAAAAAATCCTGTTAAAAGAACAAAGGAGAGACGATGTCAATAAATCTCCAAAGATGGATTGACATTCACTGTTTTGGATCAAAATTGAGATGCCGAGAGATGATTTTGACATTGGTGATTTTCTGTTCTGCCTGACAACTGACCACATTTCCCCCTTCATTTTTTTGGTTTTGGCAAAGTGTTTGCTGAAGGATAGCAGAAGAGGAGGTTTAATTTGTGTAACCAGATGAAAGAGAGATGACAAGGTTGACCACGGAAACCTTTTTGCTCAGTTGCTGAGCTTGTTGCTTTCAGGGTTTTTATATTCAGACAACCAACCTGAAATGTGACCCACAATGTGAAACGTACATTTTACTTCAGATTTTCTGACTTAAATTTGGGTATGTTTCTCAGAGCTGTTTAGTAGCTGGGTTTCCATCCAAAGTTGTGAATTTAACTTTTGCACAAAATTGGAATGTCGCATAAAACATTTGTGAATAAGCACTGTTTCCATCCAAAATGTCAAAGAGAACATAATCATCACTTCCTTGGAACTAAATCACCAATAAAAGTAGGATAAGCCACTGAATATAGTAATTTTCATATACAAAACGCAATAAGTGCAGAGGTGGCTTTCGGAGGTGGATGCCTGTTGTTTCAGAACACAGTCATTTAACAGTTGTGGGAAACAATTAAATAGAAAGAATTTGACGACATACTTTGCTTGGGCATTTTAAAATGACCATCATGACATTTCAGATGCTGTGGAATGAGATTGTTCCGCTTGTTACTCAGGTTTTGCCATCCCATAGCGCAAAGACACTTTTTTGATGCCCATGGAGAAATTTATTTGGCAAATGCATTTCCATCTCCCTTTATTCGCATTAACCCTCAGTCAAAAACCACCTAAAATGAGCGTAAACTTTTATATATATATATATTAGAGATAAACCGATTTCAAATTTCTTGGCCGATTC
The DNA here is from genome assembly GCA_032359435.1 of Enteromius unitaeniatus. Classification (NCBI taxonomy): domain Eukaryota; kingdom Metazoa; phylum Chordata; class Actinopteri; order Cypriniformes; family Cyprinidae; genus Enteromius; species Enteromius unitaeniatus. Next base: position 9,356,897 of record JAUMHI010000065.1, read on the forward strand.
CGATTTCCGATTTTACAGTAAGTGTGACCTGCCGATTACGATTTTTGCCGATTCCGTTTTTTTTTGTTTTTTTTTTAAGAACTGTAATGAAAGCATATGATATTCATTTAAATGTATTTTATAATAAAATAAATTATTAAACTTTACAGGATCTTCTCACAACAAAATAATTAAAACTAAAAAAATAAATAAAGTGCTTGTAAGGTATAAAATAGGTTCCAGTATATAACCAACATTAGTATAGTTAATTTTTAATCATTTTAATAAAATAAATAATAAATCAATAAACATTACAGATCTTCTGACAACTAACAATTTACTAACAATAACTAAGCTTACTAACAAATAACTACTTTTCCTCAATGAGTATTATTATGGAAGAATTTTTTTAACATAAATTACATGACTGTATCACAACAATAACTTAGCAAATATTGCACTCTCTTAAAACATGTAGAAATAACAATGCTAGTACTAAACACTATTACTTGAATATCAAAGGCAAGTTTGTCTTGACAAAGAAAAGCATTTCTGCATTGTCACCAGTTAATAAGGGACAGTACAGGCTGCTGACCTGTGGCTGACAAGCTTTGGCTTGGACTCAGTGCGCAAGCTTTAAGCCGAGTTCAGACTGCGTGATTTTAGAGTACTCGTGTCACAGATATTTTCATACTGCGTGACTATCTGGGGTATCATTCAGTCACTGCTGTGTTCACACTGCATGATAGATCGGTGACAGGGGTTTTCACGCTGCACGACTTTACAATAAGAAGGATCGCAGAAAACTTGGTCTCACTGCAAAACACACGCGAGAAGTGACAAAACAATGGCAGATGTGAGCCTGACCGGCCGGTCATACAAATAATCGGCCGAGTCCGATCACTAGCCGGTCAATCGGTGCATCTCTAATATATATATATATATATATATATATATATATATAAAAAATTCAATTTATTTTAAGGGATTTTGTTCAAAATTTTGCATTTCCATCACTAATTTCTGATGCAATGCTTCAAAATATGTATAAAAAGGGTGATGGAAACATAGCTAATAGCTTCAGAAGACGTCAATATACAGGAATGGAGTTGTATGCGCCACTTGGTGTTTTTCATTTTGAAGCTCAACGGAAATGGTCGCTAAATTGAAAATGGGATTTCAAAATTGTGTTCAATGGAAAAATTAACAACATACAGATTTGGAATAACGCAATTGCACTAAACTACAACTGGAAGAATAAAGGAGCAGCTATGGGAATGAAGTCATGAAAAAATTATACATTTTTGATCCATGATTTATTTATGATCTTTTATCAGTTTTCTTTTGAACTCATGCCTTTTACCCACATCTATCACTGCTAAAGTTTCCACTGGCCAGAACTTCATGTGGACCTACTTTGCAGAGAGCTTAAACTGTTCTCCAGATCTAATCAGCTGGTAACAGGCCTCCAACACTGTGCACTGTTGACTTGCACAATGTATCACCAGAGCTCTGAATAAATAATGATGCATGGAGGTGTTTTGAAGAAAGAGCTTACAAGCTGAATTGAGACTCTTTATACCCCCCTCTGGCTGTTTTAGCTGTATCTGCTGAATTGTGTAAAGCATCTCTGCTGAATCACTATTTTATAATGGAGACTCGTTCTTAAGAACTGCAGAAGAAGTTTCAGCAGGTTTGACTGGAGTTACAGTTTTGAAATAAACCATCGACCATAGATCATATGAGTGTGTTTACATGTACTGTAAAACAACAGTAACAATCAAATATCAGGTCATTGTGGCAATGTTTGCATGTTTTGAGACAAAAATATAAAACTAAAATGTAAAAAGTATCTCCAGTAGCTGAACGTAAATGAAAATAGTCCTAAAAATGTGAAATTAGAAATGTTGCTTTGGCTAACTATCTGAAAAAAAGTATAATATATAAAGGCGTAAATGATACTAAAATGACATTGACATATACACACAATATGTTCAGAATTGGCAATTGGATTTAGATTTTCCTTATTTTACATGTAATGGTGTAACAATTTGATGCATGTAAAAAACAACAATATATATTTTAATAAGCAAAAACAAAACGATTAAAATAAGACAAATCTGTTCATACTTACAATATAATTTTTATATTACCAATGTTACTAACCCAATTTTATCACGTGTGTTTTGAAAAAGCTGTAGATTAAGGGAAATAACGAGTGAGAGATTTACAGGGATGTTTCATCATATTTTTGTTGCATCATGTTGGGATTTCACAAGTCACACTGATTCTCTACGTGAGAAGAAATGGAAGAGCTCTGGGATTTGACAGAGACCATGTGTGGGAAAGTAAAGGAAGAAAGAGCCCCAGAGGTAGAAAGACAGCAGCTTCCCTGGGTCAAAACGTCATGATGACGAGACAGAAGGTGGGAAGCTGTCACAAGTGGCATATCCAAATACAGTATCTGGAGCCAAAAATCTACTAAAATATATATTTATTTGACATTTTGCCCTCAAAAACAGTAATTTCAATATCATTGCATTTTTGCTATGGCTGTTGAGTTACAGATGTTAACTAAAAGGTTGAACAGTGTTTTCAGGCCAAGAGTGTTTTTCATAATAGCCATTTTTAATTATAAAATTTGTTTATCAAAGCGAAGCTTTGCTATCTTTGTGTGTTACCCATTACATTTTTAATGTTTCATGAGTGTTTCATTATTGTCATAATGTTTACATTTAGCTAAAAACTCTTCTATTGTGACATGCACTGCTATATTGGCCAACATATCTTTTTTCCCTGAGCAGTAATGGTAGAAATGTTAAACTTTTTTGCAGCCCAGACTTCTATATAGACATCTATATAGAAACTGTCTTTCAAAAACAAACCTACACTGAGAAATATGCACTGGAGAAAAAAGATAACAACAATCCCTCATCTCCCCTTAAATACAGTATATTTGTGTGAGCGTGTGCATAGTTTGTATATGAGTTTGTATAAAGATAAATAAGGTTTATGATGATTTGTTAAAAGACAAAAAAGAGAGAGGAAAACCAGAAAGGGAGGGGTGGAAGAGAAAGAGAGCTGTCAGGAAAGGATGAGCGGTGTCCTTCGGCAAAGTGGGAGCTATTTTACGACTCACTTGACAGTTTGACTGCTTGTTTCATTCCCTCCGACCATATTCCACCTTCTCTCTCTCTGTCTGTCTCTCCCTCTCTGGCTCACCCTCTTCCAGTGCATCTTCAATCAGAGGCTTTTCAGTACTGTCAGAGGAGCTGCCAGGCCTGTGATCGTGTCTCTCAGAAGGCCCAGGGTAGACGATGAAGATGACCCGGCCTCCACCCTCTCTTCTCCTCCAAGGCCAGACAGCATAGAACCGGCATGCACTTTCAGACTCATCTCTGCCGTCAGAAGCGAAGCTCGCTTTACAGCGAGGTCACAGGATGTTCAAACCATCACAAGTACAGTGTAATAGACTCTGGTAAATGCATTATCTTTCTGTGCTCCGTCTTTCAAAACTGTCTGAAAAAAAAATCACATATAGTATCAGTGAAACCTGCAACGTTTCAGATAAGATGTCTCAGACCTGCTTTATGTTAACCGAACAAACCAGACCTTTGGCTATCAGTATGAGGTCTGCTACATGTTACAACTTCTACTATGACATTTTTGGAAATGAGTCTAGACCTTGTGGTCAGAATTTCCCTTCATTCAAAATTAATATGAGCTGGCATGCACATCAAACAAAACCCAAACCCCTAAATGCAAATGTTGTATTTTTTGGTAATAGAAACATAAATGTTTACAAGAACATTAATGGCCCTTTTTTGTGGTTTAAATCGAGTGTGAAATGATCTATTTTCCCCAAACTGTGACGAAGGCATGTTGCCCTTCAATGACCCGTGCCTTAATGAGCACAAATGGAACACTGTAAGTCAACTGATTTAAGTGGCAAGCAGTAAACTCTCCCTTGAGCCATACAAACCAACAATAACAAGATTCAGTAATGGGAATCAATGCGTGGCTTATGTGACCTGATAAGTAGCTGTTCAGCCGCAGGACAGAAGGCCGATACCGTGGCGCTCGATGGCTTAGTCTCAGTTGTTCTTTCTCTTCCTGTATGCTGAATACACAGACAACACAAATAACAAAATCATTATGCTACAGCTTACTCTGAGTGGGATGTGTCTTTTTGTAAACATATTTTCTCCACAAAATATGTATATACAGTATATGTATATAATATAATGTATATATAATATGTATATAATATGTATAAAATAAAAAATATAATATATATAATAATGGATATAGATCTGTTCATTGGATTGGATTGCTTTCTCATTTTGTAAAAGGTAGATTGGAGAATTATTTTACTTATTAGGGTGTCTTTATATTTTATTTTTTTACATTGCGTTTAAAGTCAAAGTAAATAATATTTAATTAAAAACTGCTAAAATACTAGTATTATAAATTTAAATTTCATATTCATTTGTTTTTAAATTTTAGGAGAAAAAATAACAAATTAAATTTAATTATCTGTTTCTAAAGTTCACTGAGGCTTAGTCATCTATCACGTTTAAGTATAGTAAAAATAGAACCAAACAGGATTAATAAATGCTGCTAATTTAACTAAATATGACTACAGCTGTTTTACAAAGTAGGTGACAAACTACTTTTCTGACAAATAGCCATGTAGTGTGACCAATTGCTATTTGTGACTAATGAAATGCACTCATCTGTCTCTCAAACAAACAGAACATCTTCGTTCTTTCTAGAATTAATTCAGACAGTCCACTCACTGTATCTGTATATTGAATTGAATTTGTTGCATTGAAACAACTAATTGACTATTAGCAAAAAGATTTATTGAAAGGTGACCTGACCAGTCATAATGCTGAATCTACAGTTATTTTTTTCTTTACGTAAATATGAAAAGGTGATTGTTTTATGTGTGCCACTTGAACTGAGGCAATACAGTAATCTTTCCCAACACATTCAAGAGAATTTCTTAAAAAACAAAACATTTAAAGCTGAGACCTTGTTTCATACCAGAAGTAACGTCTCAGGTTACGTATGTAACCCTAGTTCCTCGAAGGAATGAGATGCCGCATTCAGAAGACGCTATGGGGAACGCCCTCAGCATGACGGCTCTGAATCGTGTGTAATCAGCCCAATGAAATGGTGCTACGTGGAAATGGATAGGCGGGTGACGTCATCGGCCAGGAAGCATAAGAGCACATGGAATGTGACCAGCATTCAGCTTCTGTCATGAAGCAAAACATCGGTAGGGATGCAGGAAGTGAGGTCAGCTAGACGTTTCGTTCCTTCGAGGAACTAGGGTTACATACGTAACCTGAGAAGTTCCTCTTCAGGAACTCGAGCCGCGTCCAGAAGACTCTATGGGGAACAAGATGCCCACTCCTCCACACTTGCAAGTCCCTAACCAGTGTGTGTGTGCCTACTCACCAAAAGCACCGCAACACCAGGAGTGGCTCGCAAGTCCAGTCCTTAGACCTGCACAAAGTGTGAGGGATAGACCATCCCGCAGCTGCACAGACCTCTTCCAAGGAGACCCCTGACAGCAGGGCCTTGGAAGCCACGACATCTCGGGTTGAGTGTGCTCTGACTCTTAGCCTTGGCGGGAGACGAGAGGACTCATAAGTTGTTAATGGCATCCACAATACAACGCTCAAAGTCTGCTTGGTCGCTGGAGACCCCCTTTGGGGTGGACCGAAGCATACGAGCAACTACTCGGACTTTCTCCACAGGCAGCTCTGTGGATGCAGGCCAATGGGTATAATTAGCTGCCATAAGGCCCAGCAACTGCCTGACAGTGAGTGACCGGCCTTCTTTCACTCTTGCAACTGCAGTGAGGATCGAGACTACTCAAGCAGGTGTCATACGAGCCCGCACCGTGGTCAAGTCCCCACACCACGCCTAGATAAGTGGTTCTCTGAGCTGGAGAAAAAACACTTTTCTTGGCGTTCAGTTTGAACCCCGCGGGGTAAGAGTGTAAGGCCAAAAAGGAAGCACCAGAGATTGGTACTACAATAGCGGGACACGCAGGTGACGATTACTTCCCTCGAGAAGAAACCTTTAGATAGCAGAAACAACTCTCTCTTGAGAGAGAGCAGCCCCCACCTATCTGAGCAATCAAAATATTACCTGCACTGGCCGGGTGTCGAGCCCAGGTCTCCCACAAATTCTACCACTGCGCCATTAAGGCACTGTCATGAGCCCCTGAAAGCGAACCTCAGGAACTTCCTGTGAGAAGGATGGATGATACGTGGAAAATCTTTAGATCTATCGTGACAAATAAGTTCTCAGACCTGATTTGTGACATGACCTGCTTTATAGTAAGCATTCTGAATTTCATTACTGAGCGGTTCAAAATTATGAGATCTAAAATGGGCCTCAGCCCTCTATACTTCTTTTGAACTATGAAGTATTGGTTGTAGACCCTGCATTCTTTTCCATGAGGAGGCAACACCTCGATGGTCCCCTTCCCCAGAAGAGTTCCAACTTCTCGTTCCAACTTCAGCCTCGAGAGACTGAAGTTGGTAGTGAGGGCTGAGGCCCAGTTTAGATCTCAGGCAATTGAACCATTCAGTCAGTCAGCTGGAGGTCAGTATGCTTATACTGAGGTTGTGTTCCAAATCAGGTCTGAGGACTGATTTGTCATGATAGATTTGTTACGTGTGCTTCGCATACAGACTAATTGAGGTTTGCTTTCTGAGGAAAGAGCTTACCAATGACGGTCTTTTCTTGTGGCCCGGTTCATCTTTTAAAATAGTAGATGTGGCCCTAGCTCCGTTACGGCTTCAGGCTGTCAGTATCTTTTACTACAGTGGGCTGGCTAGATCCTAGCCCCAAAAACGGAGCGAGGCTTACAGGCATCGAGATCCTGTCTTTGCTCACTTGAACATTTGGGGCCAAAATGCCAAGAGAAGTGTGCTTTCTCCAGTTCAGAGAACCACTTATCCTGAGCGTGAGGCCCGGGGAGTGGAGATTGCATCCAGATGTCGTGCAGCGAATCTGGACAATCTTCTACAAAGCCGAGGTGGTATTGTTTGCGACTCAAGAGAGTGAACAATGCCCCCTCTGGTCCTCTCTAGTTCACCCAGCTCTTTTGGGTCTAGACACTTGTTCAGACTATATTACAATCCAGAGCTCCTTCCGCAAGGAAATTATATATGCTGAATTGGAGACTCTTCACTTATTGGTGCAATAGTCAGGGTTAGGACCCAGTTAACTGTCCGATTAGCACAGTTCTGGAATTCCTGCAGACCATACTATCCACAGGATTAGCTCACTCCACACTTAAGGTGTATGTGGCGGCAATATCGGCCTTCCACTCCCTTATTGATGGTCGTTCAGTGGGTAGAGATCCGTTAGTGGTTCGTTTCTTCGTGGTGCACTGAGGCTGAGGCCTCCTATTCGCTCCCGAGTTCCGACTTGGGATCTGGCATTGGTACTCAGGGCCCTCTCTTGAGACCCCTTTGAACCATTGGAGCAAGTCTCTGACTGTCTCCGTACCTTTAAGACTGCGGCACTGGCTCCTTGAAGAGAGTAGGGGACCTTCAGGCCTTGTCTGTGACCTTTTAATGTGCGGACTTTGCGCCCGGTTTGGCCGAGTTCTTCCTTTACCCGCGAGCGAGTTATGTCCCTGAGGTTCCTTCAGTACCACCATAGCCAGTAGTACTTGGTGAGCACTGGATACCTACATGCTTAGATCTGCTCTCTGGAGGAAGTCGGACCAGTTGCTGGTGTGCTTTGGTCCTCCTCGGAAGGGATTATCTGCATCATAGAGCAGTTGGACTGTGGAGACCATCTTCATGTTTATGTGTTATCTGGTCTCCCCTCGCTGATGGTAGTCAGAGCTCACTCAACTAGAGGTATGGTAGCCTTGAAAGCCTATTTGGCAGGTGTCTCGGTTCTGGACATTTGCAGGGCAGTGGGTCGTCCCCTTTGACTTTTGCGAAGGTTCTATGGGCTGGACCTCCCGGCTACCCCAGGCTCAGTGGTCCTTGTGCCATAGTGTGCTGAATCCACACTGGTGAAGGCTTGGGAGTCTGGGGGTGTGGGTATCTCGTTCCCATAGCGTTTTCGGATGCTGTTTGAGTTCCTGAAAAGGAATGTCTCTGGGTTATGTATATAACCCCAGTTCCTTGAGAGGAATGAGAACTGCATCCTCTTGCCATACCCCCTACGCCCCCTTCTGGGCTGGTGACGTCTCAGCACTTCGTTTGACGGTTTGTATAGCAGTTTCTGAGCGTGTTCATGCTGGAGGCGTTCCCATAGCGTTTTCGGACGCAGTTCCCGTTCCTTTAAGGAACTGGGGTTATATACATAACCCAGAAACGTTTTTTTGACCAGTCTGACAATTGACTTGAATTGAAATTTTGAAATTTGAAAGCATACTTGTTACTTTCCAGCTCATTTCTTACCAAATGATCTCAGTATGACCCAGGCCATCTTGCGTCACTTAGACAGTCTTGAGGTGGAGTCACAGTATCACCCAAAACTCCCACAGAACCAATAGCAAGATCTACCTCAAATTCTGGAAACCATCCCAGTTTATCCCAGGTTCCATTACATTGCATGGAGAGGGCGGAGTTTATGACCTATATTGCATTCACTTGGCAATCCACATGCTTTAGCTTCACTTTCCAGTACTCATGTGGCACACTTGGTCTTTTTCTATTAAGTTATTTTATGTGCAATGTCACTATATCAAAAAGTTGAGCAAATCTGACATTTGACCTTCGTATTCAGATTTAAAATGAAGGAGATGTTTGAACGGAGGCCCAGAGAGAGTGAAATGTGCGATGCATTAATGATGATGGCCAGACTAACACAGCTGTGGGAGATTCAGACTGATACAACAGTAATGCTAAACCATCCTGCCGTGAGATGCTCGTTCCTCCAACACTTTCTCTGATATGTATAAACAAAGATGCCTCCAGCCACGACATCCTTTGGTTGAACAATATTTATAGCACATCTAGGAAACACCGACTGATTTCTTTCCGTTCCCTCATCATTTCTTCTCATACCCCCCCATTTGAATAACGAATCTTTCCCGTTGGAACATTCCTCTGGTGGAGAAATGAAGACATCTTGAGCTCAACTTCAAACACTCTCTTTGGTAAACAGACACTGTGGAGAGAGAGCGTTTCATCCGTGCCTCTGGGATATTATTAAGCCTCTCTAGCTCAGACTGCGGAAAAAAGGGAGACTGCGGAAAAAGAGAGTGAAATGGGAAGATAAGGAGGTAACTCCTGTTCTCTAAGCTACAACACGGAAATACAGGCATCTGCTGAACCAACCTGGTTCTGGGAATATAACCGAAGCATGCCATTTCATTAAACTGGGGCTGTATTCAATCACACACATTGTAAGGTGAATTGAAACACTGGCTGAACCTGACTCCTGGAAGGAATACCAAGTGTATATAATACAGAAATTAATTGACTTTTTATGACAATGACAAAAGGCTCAATATTTAGGAGAGACAGTATACCTGTTGTATAAGGGCAACATCACACTCCTGCCTCCGAAACCTCCACATCACAAGGACATATATGAAATTTCTATGTGTTCAGTATAAGTGAAAGTGCCCTCAGCCCCTGCTTACCTTCTCCTAACCTCTGTCTCATACTTGGACTCCATGAGCTTTGACATCCATTAAAATACTTACAATTCCTCCATTCATCAGCAGCATATTTGGGTTCTTGGTTCATTCTCCGAATGCGGATAATGACAGCGCATTCCAACAAAATTAATGCAGTAGTACCACAGGAATGATGATGGAAATGAGCCATGAAGACAGACCTAATGGGATAAAGTAATGTTTACCGGTTGAACACTTATTTAATCTTTAAAAGGATTTCTAGCACTTAGTGAATCAGAGTGAATGGCATCGGTGTGCTTACTTGAGGAGAAAGTTGAAATAGAGAGGCTAAACAGAGAAATGTGATGCAATTCTGGTCATTCTGCTTTATTGTTTATATGAAAATATGCTGATATTCCTCATTTGTATGCAGTGTCAAATCACCATTTTTGCTAAAAAATTCTTCTATTTGTAATTCTAAAATTTTGTATTCTAAAAATGTGTCTATTCTTAAAACACTGATTTTAAGAATAGACACATTTATGCTTGTTTTAATGGGTTTGTACTGTAAATAAAATTTAAAATTTGTAAATAAACTTTGCTTTCTGTCCAAAATGTTATTTAATATCACTGAATCAACCCAAACACATTAACTCATACCAACCTAACTTTGCTTAATCAGGTAAAAGTTAATTTTACAGTGCAGTGATTGTTTACGTCCATATGTTTTCATATAAATGCATCATTCTAATGGGCTTCAAAGTTCATTTGACAACTTTTGACCACTCACCCAGCAGAAGGAAGTTTTGTCACAGCGATCCACACTCAGTGGTAGATTATACAAACCAAATCAGCATCTTCTACTGATTTTCCTTGCTCTTCATGCCTGCCATTTGAAATTTACCTTCCCTGTGTTGCATTTTACACAGTTGAGGCCATTAGATGACAGACTTAGAGCAACTGCACGCTATTTGAGCAGACTGCAGCAGTTTTGTTATAAGGTGAGTGGAACATTTATGCCTCTGTAACAGAAATCAAGGGGCTTGATTAACCATTTTTCCCAGTGACATTAAAGACAGTGATTGTCTCATTTACACTAGATTTTAGAAGTGAACATGTCATGCACATGCAAATACACACATTCTCCCACTCCTTCTTACACTCTCCTTTTCACCTCCTCTCACATACACATGTCCACACTAACACTTTCATTCTGTCATACACGTACACCCACAAGCCCTGTGTAATTTACAATTAAACAATAAATCAACACACATCAACTCTAAACAAAAACATAGTGTTTACAAGGGGAAAAAGTGCCACTTTTCTATGCAAACAGATTGGGGTTAGTCACTGACTGAATACAGAATTGCATTACTCTTGTTACTAAACATAATTAAGTCATTAAAATATCATTTACCTTAAAAATGGCAACGCAAATGAGGCCTGCAGTGGTTTCTGCCTGTTTTGAAGCAGAATGAAAATGCAGCTGATGACTTTTTAATAAAAAAAGAATGAGATTTTTGACACAACACATTGTCGGTTATTCATAAAACAGCATGTAGGATTTAATGTAGGGAGAAAAAAAACATAAATATTTCTCTATTAAAAGGCAACCTTCTGATGCCACAGTCCAATGCAGAAATGTGCTCATAAATGCTATAATATGGCTTATTAATCCACTGGATTTTATAGAACACTGATGGCCTCTCTGATTATCCTTTTCCCATCGTGACAGTCCTGTAGGTGCAAACAATTTAATGAATATGCCAGAATCTAATGTTTTATTATACTCTGGTGATGGGAATATCAAGGTCATGGGTTCTGTTTCCAGGAAATAAATAAATAAATTTCACAGTTAATCACATTCGAAATAAATGCTTTTGTGTGTTTGTTATTTTCATAATTCATATTGTGTTGTGTGTAGTGTGATAATTTATTAGGTATATATAAATACACACACACATACAGTAAATATTTTGAATATATATATATATATATGTACAGTTTTGTACAATTGCTATGACAGTTTTTTCAAAACATTTAACAAGTTTTCTAAACTCTTAACGCACCAACACACCTAAAACAC
>JAUMHI010000065.1:9368677-9448880 GCA_032359435.1 Enteromius unitaeniatus
TTTGTGTTAACTGTATGCATTTTGTATCAAAGCAACAAGAAATGTGTTAATTGTATAGTCTACAAAAACTGATGTTGAGCTAACTGTGTTAAGAGTTTAGGAAACTTGTTAAATGTATTGAAAAAAAACTGTCATAGCAATTGTGAAAAACTGTAATATATAAACATAAGGTTTTTCTTAAATACACGCATATTTGTACATACATACATACATACATATATATATATATATATATATATATACACACACAGTATAATATAAAAGTATCTGTCAATCTGTCAAATAAAAATATAACTATTTATTTCTCACACCCGTGATGTGATTGTTGGCCATCCCACCTGTAAATTCGGTCCACAAGCCAGCTGTGTTCATTTTAAGCTCAAAGACATCTTGACCAAAGAACCCAACTATATGTGCATACAAACCCACCCGCTAAACACATGTGCTGTTTATTTACTTGAATTGACGAAGAACTGATGCTTGTCTATAAATAATGTCACGTACTTGAAATAAACCACCTATGTTGAAACCTACCATTAGTTTTTCATCAAGGTTTTGGTTATGGGAGAGAGTTCTTGTTCAGCCTTTGCAAAGGAGATGAATGCATGTTTTGACAGGTTTACATAAAATGTTGTCTCTTAACTTGGGAGTAAAATAGCCCTTTTGGCAGTAGACATGTTTTTAAGACTTCTGAAATGCACTTGTTCATATGATGTGGTATGGCAATAAATCTTTCTGTGACATATGTGCCGGAAGATGTGATATAAGGCAGACTACATGTCTGTACACAGCCTTAGACTACTGTAATGTGACACAGGATGATTCATGAGACACATTGATATTCATAAAGATGATGCATAATAACAAACTGTTTAAAGCCAATATAATATACTGTATTTGATGTTAAATGCAGTAGATCACATTTTGATCTGAATTTGAGTTCAGACATTTACACGTTAAATGTTTCCGGTTTCCTTTGTTAGTTTTTGTTACTATGGTCATTCATTGTTTTATTAATTAGTGTGGCCTTAAACTTTGTTTTAGGTAAGCATTGCAGATCTATTGCTTGCCGAGCTGTATATTTATACATTAATTGTAATGTATATGCAGCTGTAATGTATATGTTACTCTTTGTATATGCATACAATTATAAGAATTAATATAATAATTACAAGTATAATTTTAGAATTATTATAATCCTATTCTAAGTAGTGCTCCTTCACTCATGTAAGCCTTATCCACTTCAGACATCAAAATGGGTATATTTGCATGGTTTTCTGATATTTGCAGATGAAGAATATGTGACTTGTCAGTTATGAACACTGAAAAAAAAAAATCTGCAAAATTTACAGAGTAAAACTGGCAGCTGTGGTTGCCTGAATTCTACCATAAAAAATACGGTAACAATGTGTTTTACAGTTTTAAGTTAAATTTACAGTTAAATACCGTAATTTCATTAACAGATAGAATGTTAATATACAATCCTAATAAAGTACTGAAATCTGAAAGCAGCAGAGGATAAAGACTTAAATGTACATTAATGAAACTGTTTTAGCCCCGATTGGTTTGTTAGGTTAGGTTTTGGGCCTCATCTTGACGTCTTGACGTCTTGACATCTTGACATTTCCCAAAACATATATCATTCATAATAAGCTATGTGGCCATGTTGAACCGCTAGAAGTAAACAAGCTGCACATCGTCTCAGAATCTACATACATACATACAAACCGAATGTAAGCGTGACACCATAAGTGAAACTTAAACTTTTAAAACTAATTTAAAAAAATAATTATAAAACAATCAAAAGAATAACTATCTGTTATGTATCTGTGTATATATCGGCAAAAGAGTGGGAAAACCAAGCTGGCTGTTATATAAAGAGTCCCTTGTATGCATAACAAATAAAAATTCAGAGCAAAAAACAACATTTAATTTCAAGTGGATGAGAAAATGAAGTGACTGAACTAGTTGTGTAGCACGGCAAAAATAGAAATGGGGCGTCTGCCAACTGACGTGCCACAATGGACGTTTCAGTGTAGACAGCTTCATTAACCGTAATAGGAGTGATTTTGTTTTAATGCATCGCAATGCACCAATGTGTTCTTTTTTTAGCAATTATTTTATCTAAATGTTATCTTTTTTGTTGTTATCCTGTTAAAGATGCATAGCTTTTTATACACTTTTCTTAGCTAATTTACACATCACTTTTTTCTTCAGGTTTAAAGTCCTCTGGAGTTTTACCCTAGATCAACCTTAGATGCTGATTTACACACAGCTGTAAATTGAAAAGCTTTGACCAATGCTGTAAAGCTAATGCCAGTCTTTCAGAAGAATAACCCCTATATTTGTCCTAGTGTGTACCTGTGTGTATTGTCTGTATCCCCTGTGCTGGGGACACTTGTAAAGCTTTCGTTTTCACATGCTTTTTAAAAATGCTACATGTGGGCTACAGATGCCACTCTGTGCGGGCTGCTGTCAGCAGAAGATCTTCATTAGGGGTTTCAAAGGCAGAGCCCTCTGGCTCTATACAAGCCGCCCTCAGCACTTCCAGAGGAAAAGCTACTGCTGCAGAGAAAAAAACCTCTCTCTCTTTTTCTCTCTCAGCCTCACACTCTCACCCAAATAACGTTCCTTTGCCATTTCATGTTTTATTCATCAGCCCTCTGCTCCAAGAAATTTTGCTACTTTTCAATTGTTTTCAAAGACTGAATCCTCTTCACACAAAAAGTGGTTGTCATTATATAAAATATTATCTGAGGCTTGGGCTGAACAGAAGAACTATTGTGAGATGTGATACTGGACAAAGAAAAAAAATATATAATGGTCAGATAAACAGCATGAAGCAATTGACACATGACCGCAGAAATTCCTCTCCAGCCCACAGAGACTTACTGTAACGGTTTTCAATATGGTTTTATACTTTATATTAATTCATTTTTTGTTAAACAGAGTTTGCTATAATTTCTCATAGACACCTTCTGGATATAATTGTGACCAATTAATCAAGATCTGCTAGGAAAATGACAATGAAAGATAAAAACAAAACACTATACATCTACTATATACTATAATGAAAAATACTTTATATAAGCTACTTTTCGAATGTTTATGGTTTGGCGAGATTAAGTTTTGCTTGTTTGTTTTTGTAGTTTCTTATTCTCACAAAAATTGCATTTATTTGATAAAAAATACAATAACATCATTAAAATTATTATTATTTAAAATGGATGTCGTCAAAGGTGAAATTCCAGCAGTCATTACTTCAGTGTCTTCAGTGTCACATCATTCTTCAGAAATCATTTTAATATGCTAATTTGCCACTCTAGAAACATTTTTTATGATCAATTATAAAACACTTGTGCTGCTTAATACGTGTCAAATGAATCTTTTTAAAAAAATAATTTGTAATAGGGTGGTCAGCTAAAACATTTCCCTTTCTTTGTGTTTTCAGCAAGCTTTCTTTTAGCATGCTAACAAATTTGTACACAATGTTAGCATAGTGCTAGCGGCTTAAGAAAATCTCTTTTGATTAGCTGTAACAAGGCAGAGCGTGTATGGTATGGTATTAACCAGCAGGGGCTGGCCAAACCCTATACCACACTTCCTCCACTGGACAGAGATAGAAATGAACAGACTGCAGCAGGTGTCTGACTGCAGATGCTTTAGCTATCCATTCTTTTGTTTGGCACACTTTGGACGTGTCACCCCAGAGCTAATACGTCTGCTAAATTAGCCCCCATCGTTAGCATGGACAGTCTGTGTCCTGCCAGCACCAATTAGACGGTGGCGTGTTACAGAAGAACCAGGCTGAGGTCAAAGAGACTGTTACTCTCACAGAGAGAAAATGAGAGAGAGAGAGAGAGAGAGAGAGATACTCCTGCAGTACTTAATCAACATTTCCTGAGGTCTGCTCTGGAAATGCCTAAATAGACGAATATACAAACAGGGGAAGAAACATTAATCACTGTATCCCAGACATTGTATTTGTGTGTGTGTGTCTGGTGCTACTGCACACTGAGGCTAGCATACGCAAATCCATCATCTGATTAGCATGAGGTAATGACAGGTCTGTGTAGAACTCAGTTATTAATGAGGTAAACAAAGCTTGGTTTAATGCCATAGTTAGTCTTGTACTAAACAAGAACTAGTATTTAATTTTTTATGCAAATTGTAAGAAAATCATCATTAATTAACTGATTGATAGCAGTGTATGTGGCGGATTTGATCGTGCTTTTACATTTAAGCCACTTAATTTCTTTTTTTGAAGTTTATTTAGTCATTTTTTAGAAAATAATACAACCAACTGTCAGCACTGTGCAACACATAAAGATAGCCTAAGGCTACAGACTGCATTCAGGCCCAAAGTCTCCTCTGTCTCTGGCTTGCTTTATTTCCCTGCCCTTTTTGTTTTCTACTGAGTGCACAGAAGTTCCTGCCAAAACCCCTGTGTTCTTGCTTATAGTTAGGATGATAACAATAAGAAGCATCTGCTTTGGGCTCCACTGAGTGGCTACTAATGGCTTTTCTCACTGGCAAACTGGGTCACCGAAGTTGGAATTGTGAAATCAGACCACAGAGGTTTCAATGATGGCCGATTTCCTTCCAATCTCCAGTCTTGATTTAAGCATTACATCGGGACAGTGCCCATAAATCACACTGAGATCACAGTCGAAAGGAGGTCCAAAAAGCAACAGAAGTATAATATCATTCTATGTTGTCAATAACAGTTATTTCCTCTGTCCATCACAATAGACTTAGCTGAACTTACAATTCACAATTTGAACATGAACTCTGTAGATGTACAGTACACAGAGGCCAGGACACAGGACTACAAGACACATCCTCAAACATCAAACATTATTCAGAATTAGTCTGACGGAAAACTATAGGCAAAATCAATGTTTTAAAATACATTTAATAAACTCGTAAATATGCATCAAAGAGGTGATATTTTAATGCATTACAACATAATATAGCTGCCAAATCAGATTCAAAAACGTGAAAACATGTAGAGATAACGGTTTGACATGACATACTATATTCTACTTGTCATCACAAGAATCAATCAACAACAAAAAACAGTTTTCACAATATTTCACAAAATTACTTTTTTTTTTTTTTTTAAACGCACTGACTTACCAGTTTGGAGTTGGTCATTTTTTTGTTTTAAGGCAGTGGCAATAAGAAAAGGATGGACTAATGAGATCTAAAATAACTTTGACAAAGCCTCTCAGCCTCATCCACTAAAGAGTGTCACTCACAAAATATTTTCAGTTGCTCTTTAGGCAATTATTTTGGCCTATGGAAACCTAGCTGTTGAGGACTGCTCAGAACTCTATTGTTCTCCACCTAAAGGTGAGGAACTATGAGAATCGATGGGTGCCAACAAGGTCCTCGCTCTTCTGTATAGTGTATTCTGGGAGAGGCAGATGGGAAGAGGATACCCTCCATTCCTTCACCATGACAAAAGAGAGCCTGAGACTGGGTTGCCTCTCAAATGCCTCGATGAGAGAAACCAATATCATTAGCGACACTGGAGGAGCAGACAGGATGAAAAGATCCCGCCAATGAATGGGCTACTGGGTGTTTTGTTGGTTTTTTTTTTCTTCAGGGGTCGAGAGGGGCCGCGGGCACAGAGTAGCTTCTCAGACTGCAGATGGCAGCTTCTCATTGTTTTTAATGGGAAAGTGTCACAGAGCACCGCAGACACCCACCCGCCAATGCTTTCGAAATGCTCAGGCGGTAACATCGGCCAGACAAATGGGTTGTTTTACAGTTCACCATTTTTTTTTTGTGCTGTGTTGTGAATGTCACCACAGATTAAGCGACACAGACTCGCCAAGCTCTGAACGCAGTGTGTATTTGCCAGTCAGAGTTTTAATGAAACACATACCCTATAATCTTATTGGAACATGAGACGTGCTCATTGTATCGTCATGCTTGGCGACGAGAGGAGATTACTGTACTGTTTGTGCTTGATAATACAGTCAAGCTGTCAGCTTACCGCTTCCTGTTTACCCATGCAAGCGCATGTCATTGTTTACGTTACTGACTGATAACAAAAAGCACAAATATACATAAAATGATTTTATAAAATATAACAATAAAAAAATGCATATTTGTAAATCAAATATTATACATGTAAAATGTAAATATTTTCAAAATATAATAATATTTATGTATGCATAATAAATATGTACATAAAAACTTTTTTTGTTGCATGTAATTAATTGCGATTAATCATTTGACAGCACTAATAAATACATTAAAATATTTTATATATATATATTTTTTTTATATATATATATATATATATATATATATATATATATATAGTAAATATACACAGTACACACACACACACACATATATAATGTAAACAAAAAATTTAATTTTTGTAAATTTATGAAAATAAAACATTTTCAAAATATATACTGTTTGTGTGGTTGTTTATACATAATACATGTATCATGCACACAAAAACTTTATTTAATATGCGGTCAATTGCGATGAATTGTTTGACAGCACTAATATACACATTCAAGCTTATTTATGTGCTGCGGCTAATATATTCACTGCCGAACTGCAGCGTGGGCGCTAATGCAGGTGTCTGCCGCTCTTCTCGCGTCCCTGCGAGCAACGGGGCTCTGCGGCTCGTCTAAAACAAACAGGTCGCTGCGGCAAATCTACAGTGAGTCACGGGACGTCTCTGGCAGGGCCACAGACAGCCACCTCTTTGAAACGAGGATCAAAGGCTTGTCTATAGTGCCAGGCTCGCTGCCTCTGTGCCGAATATTCATGAATAACACGGCATCTGTCAACATCTAGACGCAGTGAAGTAGACAGAACGCAAGAAAGGTGATGTTTGTTGCTAGAAAGCGAAGGAGGGGCTTCAAAATGCTGGAGAACAAACAGTTGGGCAGTATGCAGGCCCATCACTGTTTAAACCCTTTCAGGTTCAACTTATTTCACGAAAATGTGTGATCATAAACAATAATAAAAATGTTACACTGTAATGAAGAATGACTGACTTTATTACTACTCATATTTTTGAGGCTGATGTTATTAAATCACTCAAAAACGCACCTTAAATCAATAGCAATATCTCAATATTGAATGCAGGTGTTTTTATTTCAGCGTCTGCTGTTAAAATATCAGTTTAGTAAAGACTTACAGACAAATTCTTGAAATGGAAAATAAAAGCCGCTATGAATCTGCTGTAAACAGCATTAGAGTGTGTTATAACTCTATACATTAGCATACTTTAAAAATAAAAGTACTTACAACCAAAATAATGCAGTAAATAACAATAATAAACAATACCCTTAAGTGCAACATAAATTTAATAAATTACATATAATTAAACGGTAATGTATTATAGCTTAAGTTAATATTAAATGCAATTAGCTGAATTTAAGAATTCTTAAATTCAGCTAATTGCATTTAATATTAACTTAAGCTATAATACATTACCGTTTAATTATATGTAATTTCATAATTACATTTATTAAATTATTAAAAAGTGTAATGCTACGTTTATGGTAAACTAAAATATACTTTAATATCACTTCTGTGGAAACTTGTATATGATAATAAATATGAAATTTCAATTTGGTATTAATATATAGATACATAAGGATAGGTTTTAAGTTTTAATAATACTATGTTAAATATAATTTATTATGCTGGTAAAAAATCTAGACATTTAAAGCCTATAGCAAATGTGAATAAATAAGCAAATAAAACATAATTTACAAAAAAAAAAATACTTTCAAGTAAAACTTTCAATATGACAATTAAAATAATAACTGTATGAAGTGTACTGAAGTATGTTAAGGAATATACAGTAGTCACAAATATAAACTCTTTAGGTACACACTTATTTCAGTAATATATAATCCTTTTAATATTTGAAGTACACTACAAGTGCACAGTCAATACAATTAAGTACATTTCTTTTTCACAAGGGGAGGGTGCAGGCGTGGGTTGTTTTTAGTGCTAAGGTCAAATGTCACTTTACAAAGATGGCACCTGTTGTCTGGCTTGAATGTCTGATTAAATAACGAGGTGTGTGAGAGGTCTGGGAGGTCGAGGGTCTTCACCTGGGCCGTTTGGGAAGAGTGTGTGACACATGATCAGAGAGATAACAAGCTAAATGACAGTTCAAAGACACAGCTATTACCTTCAAATGGAGGAAAGCTCTTTTATATTCTGTGCTCTTTCTGTGGGCGTTGAGGTGAAGCATCAAGTGTGAAGCATCAAGTGCTGTTTCACTTTATTTTTGCCATGTTTGCCAGATCAAAGGTATGCACATGAACCCAAACATCATTGTTAAGTAAGCAACCTTCAGTGAGGATGAAATCTAAGAGAAAATGGCGCTAATTAAGACACTGAATCTGTTTGAATATGGTGAAAGAGACCTAGTTATTATGAGAGGGAGAAAGAAAAAACAACAGTGATCAATGAGCACTGTAGAAATAAATAAATATACAACTGAGGGAAAAACAAGAAACATGAAGAAAGATAATTAGTCGAGGTTATTATAGTTACAAAACTAACTTTTGACCTGATGTTTCCAATAAAGCAACTTTAGTATAAGGAACAAACTGGGTCTAAATCATTATATTATACAGTATGTTATTCAGGTTGCTGTACTGTTGTTTCCTAAATCATCATTTTAACTGTTTAAAACCTGGTTTCATGGCATAAATGTACCTTGGTGCACTTTCTAGTGAGACAAGAAATATGTACCAACAAGTACATATAACTGCAGTTTCCAAAAGCTATGAACAATAGAGGCAGTAAAACTCTGACATGAGTTTTGATTAATAAAGCGTAATTTGTGCATGATTACTTGAAGATCATGTGATTTCAAAACAATATTTATGTGCTGGGAGATTTGAAAATAGATTTTTTTGAATGTTAGCATCACACATATCCAGCTTCATATGGGTTTTCATTGAAGGTAGGTTTGTGCAGTATAGCTCACGGAGTACAGAGAGGTCCTTGAGAGACGAGGAGCTCTAGTTTGAATCCTGTGTAACCACAGTACTGTTCGACAAAACAGTTCAAACCTGTGTAAAAGGAAGTTAAATTAAAAAATGTGCCTGTGTTTTAGCACCACTCTTTAAAAACTGCGGTGAAACATGCAGAAAAGGCAAGTAAAAAAAATGTTGCAAAAAACGGAACAGAGGTACATATTTTTTATGAGACCTGGCTGGTTTAAAATCACATCAAAAAAGTGCAAAAATGCCAGAAAAAAATAATTCCATCTTGACATAAATGTTGAAAAATATATAAATAAAAATAGGAATACGTTTTAATTTTGCTAACAGTTCACATTATGAAAAAAAAAAGATAAATTGAGATATATGGTATAATATAATATAATATAATATAAAATAAGTGGATTATATTAGCATTGACTCCATACAGATCCTTATCAGTGTTAAATAAATAAAACCACAATGCTGCCATTCTTTCCGTCCACGCGTGTCAACGTCTCTGTAAAGGTTTGCATTAGTATAGGTTTCATGTGGAACACTTTCCCTTGTGTTGTTTGGTTTGTTCTAGTAACCAAATCGATGTGAAAGCTAATACACATGCAAAAGACAAACAAAAGAAACTTGGTTGCAAAACCCTTTTAAAGACCTGTTTTTCATCATAACATCATCTATATGAAATCTAAGACATTACAAGTCTTTCTTACAAGTCCTTCTGACAAGCATATGTGTTTTCAGCTGTCAGCCATCAGAGTCTTAGAAATAGCGTGATATTGTATTTCCCCCTTGAAACGGAATAGGATCAAATTGTATTTTGATCTATGCAAATGAAAACTGCTCCATGCAAAGTAAAGCGAAGCGAAGCCAAGGAAGTCCAATTCCGCCTCGTGTTATCAGCGTGCCCAGCCCTTTGGTTATTGTTGATATGATGTGTATGCATGAGGGGAGCAGGTATCAAAAGCTGTGGCGAAATCCCTGTAAACGTCTTGGGTTAGGTAAAGCAGGTCACAGTTGCATTTGTATTCATGAGAGAGCCAATGAGCAGATTAATGAATAAATGTATGACAAGAGGATCCCAGATTGTTGCATAAATGTCAAAGGATGGACCGTTTTTGCTAAAGATGAAACGATTCAATCGGCAGAAAGATGGCTGATCGGGTCAGCAGAGAAGTGAGCAATAACTTAAAGATCCGATCTTGCACACAGGTCATTCCCAGTAGGACATAATAAAGTTATTTCCAAAAGATAAATGGTCAAGTTGATGGTCTGAATGTTTAGAGTTGGTATACACCACAAGATACTCAGCAAACGAGACCCAAGTACTGACCCGCTGTCTCTTTGATGGGACCGGAGAAGAGAAAGAGGGATGGAAGGCAGGGGAAGATCTGAGGACAATCTGCCAGAACAAGGCTGAGGCTTCATAAACACAGTGCACAATGAGAGTTCATCATTATTATTTAATGCTACAGCACCTCTTTGATCCTTTGATCCGGTCTGCTTGTCTTTGAGGCAGATGTCTCATTCTTATTGGGGGTAAAGAGTCAAACCTGTCGCCTGCCAGAACTAGGCCTGAGTTTAGGCCATAACTTCATCCTGTCAAGAACCCCGGAGATTATGGTGCTGATGTCTTTGAAGAACAAAATAATCAAACGGATGTATAATCTTCTTCTATTTTGAGAACTGACCATTTCTTGTACGATTGCAGTTCCTTAGTCTTCCAAAAAGTTTCCTGGTACTACAATATTTGATTTTTGTTTAATAAAACTGATATCCGATATTACATAGAATTTCACAGTAAGTGAAATTATTCTCAAGTGCAAAGTTATTTATAAACAGTCATATTTCATTTGATCTGTTTGGCCAAATGCCTAATTCTTTCACGAAGCTCTAGATGTTGTAGGCTGACAGATTGTTAACGTAAATGATGATATTCACAGCATTAAATTACTGACACATGCTGATTGGTTCATGTTGCATATACAGCCAATGAACTTGCTGATTTACTTTAAAATGTCTGATTAGTATCCACGTAAGCATTTTGCAGCATGCTTTCAGATTTCTTCTGAAACTTTCCCCCTTCCACAGCTCAACTTGTATAAATCTATTTATTAATATGTTATTTATACCTGTATGTCTTCAATACAGCACTGTGTCACCATATGCACTGGCAGTATGCGAGTTCCTCTACTTGTTTGCAGCAGCAGAAATCTACAACTACACAATAACCAAAAGCAGCACCAATTCAGCAGCAGCGTACCAAATACATTAACACTGTCATATCCATTACAATACTAAAATCTTGATAGAGTTGTCAAAAAAGAGATCCTTTTTGGATCCATAAAGTACATCGGACTAAGGCCTGTCATGTTATAAGGCCATTTACGAATGTTAGAGCTCATATGTGTCATCCGTCCTCTTCATGTAACTACCACATCATTTGGATGCTGGAACAGAAGAGGTCTTGAGAATTTCTCTGGATGTCTGTTGGGGAGATTTATGAATTGTTTAAGTGCCCCAAGGTTATCCGTATCGGGTGAGGTGTGATAGGAATGTTTTCTGTCCAGATAACAGTCTGTCACATGCCTCTGTCTGACTTCCTCCCATGACCCCTTAATGAGGTCAAGCAAGTATGTGTGTGAGGGGGTGTAACTGTGAGTTAGAAAGGCTGAAGGATGTAGGAAGGGATTCGCTCAATAATCAATAGAAGTTAAACTAAAATATCAGAAAGTGCATGATCCCGTCTGAGAACTTCAACAGTGCTACTGTATAACAACCACATATCTCTAGTATAAATGTTTAAGTGAACATTTAAAGCTTATGAAAACAACAAAAACACTGTAGAAATAGAGCCTAAAAAGAGAAGTTCTCGAATTATTTTAAGTAATGTACTACATTACTAAGTAATGTTTTATGGTGACAAACTGAAATATGTAATTTCATAGCACCTTTTTAAAAAATTGACCATAAATATCATAAAGATTTTTAATATATATATTTTAGCCTCTTACCTAATATTACAAATATTGCTGAATTACTGCTATACAATCTCTTAACTGAATATATATATATATATATATAGTGTTTTGTAAACATGCAGAAGTGCATTCATTTATTACTCTAAGCTAGATTAGGCCATTAGCCAAACTAATAACAAATACAGTGTTTGCCAATAAAATGAAAGCAAGCTTTCAAACATCACTCAGCTATTGATCTTCCTGAATTAATATGCAGCGACTCTGAATAACGAGATCTGCTGTCTGACAGGCATGTTTTTGAAAAAGCTCAGTTGCATTATTCTTAGAAATGATGGACTGTGACAGCATATATTATGGCATCTAACCTCTTTACACTCTACTTCATGCAGAGCTCTTAGAACAAAAATGTATCTTGTGTCTACAGAGACTGCAAACATCACTAGTTAAATGTGAAAAGATTGTTTTCCGTCTTTGATATTAAAGCTCTGTGATGAATTTGTGAAGGTTGGTGATTTTTGAAATCACGTCGCTTTCGATGATCCATGTTTTGCTGCACCGAGCCAAGTTTCCCAGCAACCACGTTCCTTGTATGGTGATGATCACTGTATTCAACAGTGCCGTCGGGAAATTCAGCTACTATACCAGCAGCACTCCTCTCTGGATTTGTATATTCCAGTATGTTTTCCCTGTGTCCCCTTTGACGTCCTCTGGTGGCCTGTCTCTCTTCACGGAGAGCAGATGTGGCACTTCTCTTGTGTGTCTCATGTCGACAAACCTTTCCCCATCACGCTTTCTTCACTCTCTTTTCCTGTCTGTCTCTCTCCTCCTGTCCCTCTCTGCAGCTCCCGGTTTGATCAAAGACACACACACACACACATGCACACGCACACACACTCAGTAAATAAACACATCAAAATGCCCAACAAAAGAGTCCTTAACAGCTCAGGAGGGAGGGAGGCAGAACGAAAGAGAAGGATGAATAGGAAAGCAAGGCCTGTTGGCCATCAGATCAGAAGGTAAAGCAGAGGAGAAAAAACAGGGCTGTTCAGAGGAGTACATGTAAACGAGTTTGAGCAAAGCCCCTTAATGATGTCACTTCACAGCCAGCGGCAAAGCAGCAACCCAAAAGCACACTGACAGTGAGCCGCAGCATGCACTGTTGTGCTCATAAGATGTTTATCAATGAACAAACCCTGTTTTTAGATTTTTTACATATCAATAAGAAAATTTAGTCTATATTGTTATCTTATGGTCTCATGTTTTTTTCACATAAGGGACACTCACAGTCTACACAGGTCTTGCACACCTAGTCCGAAATTTGTTTGTTTTATTTATTCATTATCCTTTCCTACCAAAATGTTTGCTATGGATGCAAAAACGCGGAAAATCTAATACCTGTGTACTTCCATAGTAACTAGATGTGTACATATTATGTTGCCTCAGTGTAAGTACACATTCAAAGCCTCTACAGCTGTATTATTTCTTGTTGTATGCATATTACAAATGCATAACAGGATATATATAGCTATATTTTGTAACAACATAAGAGTAATTGGAACAGTTTGATCCAGGGGTTGGAGAGGGTTTAGGGATGTTTAGGGAGTTGGTGTAGTTGGTGCACCACTGTAATACCAGGTGCCATCTTAACCCCTCAGGAATTGTCTAAGGGTTAGTTCACCCAATAATTTACATTTTGTCATTAATTACTCAGCCTCATGTTGTTTCAATCCCATAAGACCATCGTTCATCTTCGGAACAGATATTTTTGATGACATCAGAGAGCCATCTGACCCTCCAAAGACAGCAATACAACTGAAATGATCCCAGATTCAGAAATGTAGCAATAACATAAATCTCCAATCAACAACAAATGCTTAGAGCTGTAGCCCTAGAAAGTCCCTGCCGGATATACATCAAAATGTGGAAGAAAAGATCTGCAATTATGCTATTTAATTTAAATTACAATCACTATTTTTAGGAACTGATTACGTAATCCAGATGATTAAGTTCACCTTATTAAAGATAAAACATCAAGCACTAAACACTAAAAGGTTTTGTAAACATACTTTCTAAGAACCCAAACAGCAGCAGCGGGGATCCTGTTAGTCAATGCTTGAGGCATATAGACCCCCAAAAGGACATCTATTCTAGTAGTTCTGCATGCTTCTGATACAAATAATATTCGCTATTACCTTGAGAGTTGAAGGTAAATACAGTGGGGCAAAAAAAAGCATTTAGTCAGCCACCAATTGTGCAAATTCTCCCACTTAAAAAGATAGCCTGTTCTATTCATCATAGGTATACCTCAACTATGAGAGACAAAGTGAGGGGGGAAAATGCAAGAAATCACATTGTAAGATTTTTAATGAATTTATTTGCAAATTATGGTGGAAAGTAAGTATTTGGTCAATAACAAAATTTAATCTCAATACTTTGTTATATACCCATTGTTGGCAATGACAGAGGTCAAATGTTTTCTGTAAGTCTTCACAAGGTTTTCGGAACTTCGGAAGGAAGTTTTCACTTAAAATCTCATGATGAATGGCCTCATTTATTCTTTCATTTGCACGGATCTGTCATCCTGGTCCCTTTGCAGACAAACAGCCCCAAAGCATGATGTTTCCACCCCCATGCTTCACAGTAGGCATGGTGTTCTTTGGATGCAACTCAGCGTTCTTTCTCCTCCAAACACGGTAAGTTGAGTTTTTACCAAAAGTTCTGTTTTGGTTTCATCTGACCATATGACATTCTCCCAATCCTCTTTTGGATCATCCAAATGCTCTTTAGCAAATTTCAGATGGGCCTGGACATGTACTAGCTTAAGCATGCTAACTATGTAAAAGTTTGTACCTCTGGAGGTTCACAGATTCAGTACAGATCCAGTAATTATTTGCAATAAGAAAGAAAACTAAGCAGTGACAAGGAGAAATCTGCTGCCAAACGAACAATGTTTCAAGGCTCATGCACTCATTTTGCGTTTCCCTTGGATCCCTCTACAGGTTTGCAATATGCCCGCTAAATCAGGTTGATGTGATTCTGACATGGCCTCCTGCTGGTGCTCTGTGGGCCTCCAGAGTGGGCTTTAATAGCTTCTGACAGGCGAATCAAAGAGCAAGATGGAGAGGCACGATAAATGGCAGGTCTTTATTAATTACAGGGCAGGTGGACAGCAGCGAGGCGGAAGTAAAGACAAGGCTCTGAGCCACGTGTGATTCACTCATATCTAATGAAGCTTGTGAGAATGTGACGGATTCGGAGCCAGACGCACATTCAGAGAGAGGAAATGAAAACACCGTTACCAGCACTTAATTAGCACCTCCGTTCATCATTACATCTTGAACAATATATGAACATAAGGATGCCGCAAACGTTTGGAAGAGTGTCATTGTGCTGTGGGAAGATTCATGCTCGTCTTTGGATCTGTGCTAATTCTAAATAAGGCGAGTTTTGCTTCCTGTGCCTTATGATGAACATCACTGCACTGTTGTACAGTACCTCAAATCCAACATATTGCTAAGCTGTCAGCAGATAACACATGCCTTTGTTTCTCACAGTTTTCTTCAAATCATTTAGTGAAAATGCAAAGCAAAAGACAATCAGAGCCTCTGTGGAATTTTAGCATGGCTGAAATTAAACTGGAGATGATTTTTCAAGTCACTCAGTTTCATAAAAGTGAATTAAAATAGTCCCACTGGTGGGAGAGACACCCAGTTAACTGGATTTTAGTCTCGGATTTGACCTGATTTTGAGTATGACCTTGACCTCAAAACATATTTTCTATTTACAGTATTTTATATAGCATACTGTGTACATTTGCAGAAATGTAGATTTGTGACCACATCTTTTGTTGCAGCTGGCAGTCTCGTAGTTATGTTATAGAAGCAAAAGCCTTTAAAACAACAACACAACTTACATGTGCTTCCAGAAAGCCACTACCTACTGGCCACAAAGTAATGTTTGGTTCCAATTATATCTATCTATCTACCTACCTACCTACCTACCTAAAACAGTAATATTGTAAAATACTTTTAAAATTGTATATAAATTTTAAAATAACAACTGTAAACAACTGTAAAATCTGTTTGTTAAAATTATCATCCTTCTGATACTGGTTTATTTATTTATTTTTCAGGATTCTTTATAGAGTTCAAATGAATCATTTATTATTATTATTATTATTATTATTTACATAAATATTTTGTAATACCATTTCAAATGACTTTACTGTCAATTGTCATCAATAATGTTTCCTTGTTGAATAAAAGGATTTTTTAACATCTTAACACTTTATTCCACTTTAGCACCAATTATTTAGGTGCTTATTAGCATGATTATTATTAACATAAAATATTATCATATTTTACCTCCCTGATCCTAAATTAACAACATTACCCTTGATAAAAGCAAATTAGAAAAATTAGCAAATTGAAAAAAATATTAGACCTTAAAATAAAGTGTGATTTTACATTTTAAATGGTAGTGTAGTATAGCAATATATCTGTCTTCTGAAACATATACAACACAGGCTCACAACCAATTTGTACATATTTTATGAGGTTGCTAATTCGTAAAATAAGTATGGTTATTTTTTTAATAATTGTTTATTTAATATAAAGTGTAACACTTTATTTACCAAAAAGTGCTGTTAGTCCTGTTACACATTTGTACTTACACACACCATTCTGAGGGTTGTTACATGTGTGTAGTTAGAGAAATATTACAACTATAGATACTATGTACCGGTGTGTACTTACACTGTGAATGCAGAACCTGTTTTTGCTGAGTTCGGCATGTCCCTGGGTCAACATCTTTGTTGACCTTGGAACAACATTGTGATTAACCAATCAGATTTGAAGAACCAGCTTATACTTTTTGTGATGTTTAGGCTTAAATATGAGTGTTTGGTGCTTGTACATCAGTGTCAGTCATCTATCATTTCCTCTGATTTTAGGCATTACTCATGGGTAGGGTTAGGTTTAGGTGTAGAGATATGGTCAAAACTAAAATTTTGGAATATTTTTTTTGACCCTGGAACAACATTTTATATTAACCCAGGAACTCGCCTAACTCAGCAAAATCAGGACGTGCGTGGTTGCATACTACATGCACATCTATTTACTATGGGAGTACACAGGTATTAGGAACACTTAATATAAAGTAGGACTAAAACTTGATTAGCCACCTTGTAAAATATGCATGAATTGCTGTGAGATTGCATCGAAATATAGCAAAACCTTTCTCTAGAACACATGTCCTTCCCACAAGTATATATGAAGACACACAATCTTTGGTGCTGAGCTGTAGAGACTTTGTTATCTTTGATTCTTTACTGATACGCTGTGTGCTAAAACGCTATATACAAGCTATAAGAAATCATGCTCTACAAAAACAGGTATGGCTGATATTATTTCTTTGTAGAACAGATGAACGAGAGCTTGTCTGAGTGCCATGTTAAATGGGGTGGTCAATCAGAAATGACAGTTCGGCAACACATCGATATAGTTACAAGTCTCCCTCTTTTTTCTCTCTTTTCTCCTTACTCCCTACTTCCCTGTGCTAAGTGCAGTAGATGACTCTTGCTCTGCAGCAGCAGAAGTGTGTGTTTATCTGGGAGGAAGCTGTCAGGGCTATGAAGGATGTGAGAGTGACTTTATATTTCCTGTATATTTCCTGACATTTAGTCAGCCAGAAGATCGCCATTTAGCTCACTGCAGAGGTCTAGTGCACACAGCAAGTGCTGCGCTATTCCAAAACAACACTTGGCACCCCATTCGCACTGATGACTCCGAGAAACTTTAGGGCCACATGAAAGTTGAAAAGCGAATTAAACTTTTGATCCAAAGTCAATAACAATCTCTTTTTCATTTACACATCTGTTTGTGGGTAGCTGACATGAAGTGCTTTTGGCAAGTTGACACGTCCCGTGGTGTGACATGCAATACTTCATCGAAAACTATTTTTTTACAAAAATTCTAATTGTTTTTTAATTATTATGCATGTGGCTTTTATGACCTCATTGATTGAGAAACGGCATGGAATATTAACCATTTAAAAAATAATTTGTCAAATGGCAGGAAACCATTCCAAATTAACTACTACAGTCAAAAAGGTGCCTTTAAATCACAAATAATTTTAGCCTAAAATTCTAATTAATAGCTTAATAAAAAAATTATGTTGAGACTGGAGGGACATGCATATATGCAATAAATAAAAATATAATTTTATTTATTTATATGAGGCGGGAATAATTCATGCCAAATGAACAGTCAAGGGAAATTATTTTTGATGATCTAATTTCCTAATATGTGGCAGCAACCTGCTGGGTGGCTTTTGGCCATGTTGAGCAAAGTGATGTGGTTAAAACAAAGTTAAAACTGAAAGATGTGGTCTGTGATCACAGCAAGTATCTGCTAGAGCATCTGGAGCATCATGCACTTTTTTTAAAGGGACACCAGCAGCACTAATGACTGACTAATATAAAATACACACACATATATATATGCACTCAGTCAGACAGCGAGTGATCAACAGAACATGCTATCAAATATCAAGAACAAGTCTGATATCTGCGTCAGCATTCTTTACAAGCATATTTTACATATTATAATAATGATGGTGCAATCTATAAATACACACACTCACGCACGCACACACACACACACACACACACATATATATATATATATATATATATATATATTGAAAAATCTGAATAAGCTTGATGCCTCTCCCTGTACTGTAACATTTACTATTTACTGAGCTATAACTCTGAACGTTTAGACTCTTAGGCACAGCAGTAATACATCACACTATATATGTAGGATCAGAGCCGCACAGCTAGCGCATTCTGTATGCAACACTTCATTTCAGCCCTATTTACCAAACCAGTGGATTCTGCAGTTTATTACACTGAGATCAACACAGTCATATTTATGTCAGTCATATTAATGGGGCTTTAGATTGTAGGATACAAAAAAGATGTTTTAAAAGTTCATGTATAACAACTTAAAAAATATAACTAATGGATGATTTAATATTTGCTGTTTATATAGCAAGAGCAGGAGACTATATATTACCACTTCCCAGGAGTATTTTAATGCCTTGGTGTCTCAGCGAACAAGACAAGTGGAGATTGATGGTTTGTTTCCAATGACTGTTAACACTCAAATGAATGAGGGTGTTTAATTGTTCAAGCTGACATTTCAGACAGAGTATATGCGCAAAACTAACATATATATTATGTTTGCACATATATCTTTATCATGGACTGAGCAAATGCTCTTTAAAGAGTTATCATTAAATGGGTGCTTTCAAACCTTTGCATTTAATTGAATGTGCAGAGACGAAATTGAAATACTTGTTTAAACACTGTGATGTGTAAGCATGTATTTGAAATGCAAACATACTGTCATGATTGGAGTCAGCATGATGCGAATTTAATAGGATGTATAATTAAAACCAGTATGACACTATATGTGAATATAACATGTTTAAACACATTCTCTCAAACTCATGTAAAACATAAATGTCATGTAACCATTGGGGAACAATGGCCTAAAGAAGGAGAAAGAAGCAATGCGAGTGAGCAAACCCACATGGAAAGAACCTATATGAGGATATATTTGCATACATGAAACCTATATGCAGTATATATGCACATATATGATAATGGCCTAATGGATAGGGAGTTGGGCTTGTAACCCAAAGGTTGGGGGTTCAAATCCCAGGTCCAGCAAGGATTGTAGGTGGTGGGAATGAATAACCAGCCCTCTCCACCTTCAATACCGTGACTGAAGTGAGACCCTTGAGCACTTCTCACTACTGTGTGTGTGCACTTGGATGGGTTAAAAATAATGGTTATATATTTTAGTAATTTTACTAATATATGGGTGAACATATAGGTGCATATATGTACACATGTATATAGGTACATGTATGTATGCATATATTTACGCATATATGTATGCATATATTTACGCATATATGTGCATATATGTACATATAATATAGGAAAACGGCCAATATTATATATGTCACATATAATAAAAACCTATATCAAAACCTATACTAAACATATATGGGTTCCGTTTATATAGGGTTCCGTGTGGGAAGGACAGCTGAACTAATTTTTATTGAGTGGATTTCCAAGGCAAAGCTACTGTAAATTTCCATTCAAAGCAAAGCAAAAGAACTCATTTTTATTTTAGAGGTTCCCTTTAAAGCGCCTTTAAAGATAAATACCAAAAGTGAGAACTGCCTTAGCAAGCAAATGCAGCAGTGGGCTAGATAAATGCTTTTGTTCAAGGAACAAGCAAAGAGGTTTGAATGAAGCATAATGGAATGATGCAGTGAATCCTCAACATTTTACCCCAATTTCCCTCTAGACTTTTTTTCTCTTAAATTTTACAACCAAAGCACATTGAAAAACACGGATATAGATATGTTTCTGCAAAATAATATTAATCAATCAATCAATCAATCACTTATTTATATAGCACCTTTAACAATACAGATTGTAGCAAAGCACTGAACATTATCAAATAGGAGAACAGAGTGATGGTAATGTAAAATGATGAGATTAAACTATTTATTTATTAAATGCAGAGACGGTCTTTGTAGTCAAAATGATGATGATCACTAGAAATTAGGTGCCTCAAACTGAGCAAAACAAAGGTGACAGCAGCAAGGAATCAAAAGCCCATCCGTGAGAGATTGGAGAAAAAACATTAGGAGGAACCAGGCTTAGTTGGGGCCATTTCTCCTCTTCCAAGCACTTAATTTCCAGTTCAATTTCAGTTTCTGGTTCTAGGTTCTACATTGCTTCTAGTATGTTTTGCCTTACTTTCAAAGTGAAACATCCAGTGAGTGTGTATCTGAATAAGAGAAAAATGTGAATCTTCAATGTTTTACCTTAGTTTTTATACATCCTAAAAAAATTTGTTCAGCTTCTCATTTTATTGTTTTTTTTTTTATGTTTACCCAGGTGTTGGGTTATTTGTTGGTGGACATGCTGAGTTTGTGGCAAAATACTTATAGGTTTACAAGACTCATAAAAGTGTCTGCTAAATGCATTTACTCTAAATGTAAATATTTGCAGTCAGTCATTTTTGTTGAAAGGGTAGGTTATCAAAGACAAACAAAAATAATTTAAAAACCTTAGACACTTAATTCATTTTACGCATTATATTCAAAAAGATACGAAATTTTAAAAACATCAAATTCACAATGTTAATGTAATGGTGTGTGTTTTATATTTCATTAAAAATAGAATGATAATAGAATGATAAACAATATGTTCTCACTAAATCCTTCATTCTACATGTAAACAAAAATAAGACACACTGGAAAGGAGAGAAGCTTTTTTACTGACCTGCTACAAGACAGAAATGTCATATTGTGTTATAGCTGATACATCAGAGTGAATCCAGTAACACCACAGTCTGTCCAGCACCAGCTTTTCATGGTGGAGCAGTCTGTTCTTTCTTTAAAGTGTTCTTGCTGCCCTGCGGAGGCCAGGGACTTGGTATCAGTGGAATTTCCTTCAATCCATACAACTTACTGCCAGCAATTCCAAATATGCGCAACAATATAGACAGGATATCTGCAAACACTATCATAGATGTTTGTGTTTTTACTGGCATGTCTGTATGATTCCCTGAACTAATGAGTCATTGTCTCAGATACTGTTTATGAGCTTTGTCATTTTCTGTTTAAAACGGACTATTGTACTATTGCTGCTCGCTTGACGATTCATTTTCATTTGTTTTAGCCAATAAATGTAAAGAAACCCAAATCATGGTAAAGCCAGAAAACTAATTCAAATGCATAAATTAAATAAATTAAATATTTGATCTTAAATCATGCATTGGTCCTCAATGTTTACTATTGTGTCAATGTTTACTTTGTGCACTATGTGCATTACTTAAGGGTGATAATTTTGACGTGAGCATCAATAACAACATATAAAGAAAATTATGGTCTTGTGTATTTGATAAATTGGTCTTTCTCCCAACATTTCTTAGTAAACAGAGGACTTTTCACTGTGTGTGTGTGTGTGTGTGTGTGTGTTAATTTACTTTCTAATTCAGGAACAATCTGGTCTCATAAAAATATGTACCTCTGTGCACTTTTTGTGCAAAACCATTTTTATGCGCCTTACTGCACATTTTGCCACAGTTTCCATTGATTTGCACTAAAACACAGGTTCAAATACGGGAACCCTGGCACATTTTTATTACGTTGCTTTGGGTATGTATTAAGGTTTTTTTTTTTTTTACCATTTATTTTAATTAATAAAAACTCTGTCAATTTGTGTGAAAAGGAATAAAAGTTTTACTGCAGTGACATGTACTTGTTGGTATGTCTTGCTAAAAAGTGCACCATGGTACGTTCATACCATGAGACCAGGTAGCAATTTTTTTCCCCCACACAAACTGGGTTTTAAATGTACCTTTAATTTAAATGTTGAAGGTTTATGTGGCCATTTTACCTTTCTTATAATGGTGATCTATCCAAGGAGACTATTACGCTGAGATCTAAATGAGACTAAATGGGGAAATGAGTTTGGAGTTCCAGCACTTTCTTGAACAAAGATGAGCTTTTCCATCTCAGTACCGCTTGCTTGTTTGTTTCTCTTGCATGTAAGCCAATTCAGGCACTTTGAAGCAGGTGAAGAGCTCCTCAATATTCCACGCAGCATTACCAGCGTGAACGCTTCATGTTTGCCGCATGCACCTTGGACACGATTAACCGTCTCACCCATATTAAAGCAGACCTGCACAGCCATCTGCCAAGTGCGATTGTGTTCAACCTGAGAGGCCATTTCATGAGAAAACTCATTTTCAGCCTCCTAATTATTTTTCATTACATCGGTGCTTTGGTGAAGTAA
Organism: Enteromius unitaeniatus; assembly: GCA_032359435.1. Classification (NCBI taxonomy): domain Eukaryota; kingdom Metazoa; phylum Chordata; class Actinopteri; order Cypriniformes; family Cyprinidae; genus Enteromius; species Enteromius unitaeniatus. The sequence goes on from JAUMHI010000065.1 coordinate 9,391,543, forward strand.
ATTGGAATTGGACAGTAATTGTCCGGCCAGAGAGATGCTGGTAGTCGCGGTGTATCAGGCTAGATGAGGTATGACAGGCAGACACCTTACCACTATGCAGCGCCTATTAGAAAGCTTCCCTCCCTTGATAGCTGAGCTAAACTCGTCGGTCCGACCAGGCAAGGTCATCCAGAGACCGTTAAAGAGAGAGGATTTCCACTGAGAGGAGAACAGCCATTGTCTACTGCTCCAGCGTTCCAAGTCGCTTTGCCGTCCCCGGTGAAACTAACCGGGTCGGTGCACCTACGGCTTTAAGGCGGATGTGTTGAGCACAGTCAGGGAGCCTGCTGTTCGGATTATGACTTTTTCTCTCCCTCTCTTTCTTTATCTGAACGATGACAGAAAATCCTCTCCAAATGCAGTGTGGTTTTCTGCCGCGCCAATCAATAAAGCTCCATCAGACCCGACGGGGGGAAGAGGTAACTGAAAAAAAGACAAGGTCTTCTCTATCTGCCAATCTGTTCATTCTCACTGGGCGTTTTATGATCTCGGATGTGTTTGTGTAGTGAGAGCTCAGGGTTAGGAAAATGAGGAAGAGATTTGTCGGCCTGCCCTCACCTGTGGAGCACCGTGAACTACCTGTAAATCACACTTTATTTCAGAAAAATAAGAATTTGGGGGCATACCAGCTTTCTGGCATAGCACTACATCCCTATAATAATTTTTAGGTCTCATGGTGAATATAACATTCCATTGATTTTAAATTTATAATCCACTTAATTATGTTGGTAAAACTTTAGTGCACAGACCAATTCTCACTATAAAAGTTGCGTATTAGATATTGATATTGGCTGTGTGTGTCATAATAAAGCACATATTCTATATCTCTAATCCTACCCAATAGCTAAAGTTAACTACCTTACTAATTATTAATAAGCAGATAAGAAGTTTCTTGTGACGGAAGTACAAGAATGTGTTATATCTATATTTTTATATATTTTTAAATGCAACCACACTGTCACTGTGGTATTTATTACAGTGGTGACAGGAGGAGGAAGGATTTTCAAAGAAGGGTTTAATAGTAGGGTTTATATGCAGCTGATATTAGTCTCCCTGTTCGGGCTTAAAACCGCATCCTGTGACAGACCACTGAACTCAAACAGTTTCCTGCCGGGTCATTTTTTTTCTGCACAGTTAGCGAGTGCTCGTTAGCAAAAGCTCAGATTAACTCACCATCTGAAGTAAAACTGCCTAATTACTTAGTATTACAAGACAGACATCATGACAGTTTAATTTCTAAATTATTTTTACTGTCGATAATTAATTTTTCAAAAGGCAGCCTTAAAGCTGACATGACTTAATGGCTTGGCAGCCTCTCCATGTTCTAATATCTAATAAAGATGACAAGTACTTTTGCCATTTTTCTCTCTCCCACCATAAAGTACCAAGAAACATTGATTAGATAAGGAATGGCTAAACAAAGCCAGTCCAAAATCATATATCAGTGCTGAGATTCTGCCGGCATTACTGCAGTGTCTGCAGTGCTTCAGGTTTTATGGAGGGCTCATCAAACTCAAGCTGATTCAAAGGTTGAATATGAATCCAGTGCAGTCAATCACCAACAAACAGCTAATCGGCTGACAGATCATAATCCAGACATATCATGTGATTCTTAATATACTGTCGACTTCATAAAACAGCTACTGAAGATGCAGAGAGTAAGCACTTCATCAAGAAACTGGGTCAGTTTTGCTTTTCCCACACAACTTTAGCCATGAGAGCTTTGAAAAATAAGCCAAATCTGTGTTACTTTAGCAAATATAATCAGAATCCTACCATAAATACTCATTTAATAATATGTTGCTTTTTTCAGATATTTAATTTACTGTGAAACACAACCGTTTTAGGTAAACTCCAATTAAAGGTTCAAATAAATAATACTTACTAACAATTTTCAAATTCTATTATGTTTTATTTCAATAAAATAAATAATTACTAAAACAAAACAAACACTAAATTAAATTTAATTTGAACTGTTTACAATTACAATAATTAGTGCTTTTAGATATTGCAGTAAAGTGAGGGTGTGTGTGAAAAAAAGGTCATCTGTGCTGCTAATAACGTGATTGGATCAAGGGCTTAGGAAACATGGCAAAAGTTCATTGTCACTTCTTCAGTTATTTTGCTGACTGATTAAATTATAGAGCGCTGGCCCTTTGGGAAGACGTGTCTCTTGTTTATTTCTGTTGTTGTTAATCACGATTGTGCCGTGGGAGTGTTTGTTTGGAGATGTAATGAACTCTGATGGGAAGAACTGAAGTCCATGTCATTAGTTAATTAGTCTCCCTCTGATGCAGTAGGAAAGGAGTGTTGGACACCAACAGGAGCTGACGTGGGATCAGACAGGTCCACCTGAACAAGCTTGTTTTTTTCAAAACAAGACACTGAGATACTAATGAAAAAAGACAAGTTATGGACTCCAGTAGTTGCAAATAATGCCTTCTCAAAATAAATCTGCTCCTCTTTTTAATTAACTTGATTTTATATGACGTTAACATACACAAACATCAGTCATATTTGTCTATAATATATTGTCCATGAAAACATTGGCTAATCCTTGTTGCCCAGATACATTCAAACAACACGAGAAACTCTGACCTTCATATATTTTCTATGTTATTCTACAGATCGGTCCACTATTTTCTTTTTTTAACTTCTGAAGTGTTGCATTACATCACTTGTTCTCTTATGAATGGGTGCCATCAGAATGAGACTCTAGTTCACTAATTAACATCTTGTGATATGAAAAGCGATGTGCTAATAATTTTAAACCATTGCTTTAAACAAAATTCAAGTCATCTATCCATAATATTGCTTCCTCTGCTGAAAGGTAATCTTGTATGATTCAGAAGACAAATATGCACAGATCAAACATCATTCACAGGTGAAAAACAGTTTTAAACATGTTGTTGGATTGTGAGAGGGCAACAGGGATGAGCTTTTTCACTGGAGGAAGTGTTATCGTGAAATATAGACTGGAATTTTGGCCAGAAGTGATGGTTTAAAATCCAACAATGATGCATTTGTTTCTTACAAACAGGCAGATTTACACTTTACAAGACATTCATTTATCATTTGGAGCCATGTGGATTCCTTGTGGATCACTGTGATGTTTTTATCAGCTGTTTGTACTCTCATGCTGACGGCATCCATTCATTGCAGAGAATCCAGTGGTAAGCATTTCTCTAAATTAATAAAGACGCAAACGCATCTACATTTTGGATGGCCTGAGGGTGAGTGCTTTTAACAAAAGGCATATTCAAGTCACAACAAAAATGCAACCGGGGGTTTCAAATCTATTCCTGCACACATCACACATTAATAAATAAATAAACAAATAAAAAGAAGAGCCATTCGCAGTGTTTGTTTATTTATTTGATGATGGCACATTTAGCTTAAATAACTCGAAGGGTTAATTATACTCATACTACCACACACACATACTGTACACACAGACACAAAGGCCTTAAGACATTGTATTCGTGAGGTGAGTGGGTTGCTGACCAATGCATTATTAATATTGCTGCATTGCACCGCATGTTGCTTTCTGAGGAGTCACGTATTCTGCAATCACTCCCAAAACAAACAACTCTGTAGTTTGTGCGTGCATAACATCTACAGTACTGTGTCCTGCATTGCTCAAATCATTAGTTTCTATTGTTCGTGATGTTCGTGACTTTCAAAAATAAAAGAGATATTCCGACCCCCAGCACTATGGAGAACACACTCAGACAGCTTTCTGCTTCTAATGGACCAATAAATTATTAAGCAAACTATACTGTCATTTAAAGTTCTCTTTAATTCTTTTTAAGACTTTTATTTACAGCACTATTTCCAGCCCACTGCCTCCTGCCACAACTGGAAGTGCTGCGCATACTGAAAACTGAACGCTGAAAGTCTGTTGTTTGGGATTTCTCACAGGCCACAAGGGTGCTGGTGTTATTATGCTTTATGATCAGAACAGCTGTGTTTTACTAGATCTTTCTAATGGAGGAGGGCCCACATGGTGACAAATCATTTTAACAAGGGCAAAATCCGGTGTAACAGATTGGTTACTCGTGTTCTTGAAGCCATGAATTAAACAAAGGATTCAATTCACTTTACATCATTAACATCCCGCTTGTCTTTCCCACGCGCTCTATTTCAGTTGTGCTAAACGAATGAGAACGATGGGACTAAGATATGTTTTCACTCATTTCAAATATCTAGAGGCCTGAGACAGACAATCCACAATAATACTGGGGTGTCAAAAAGGATTTTAGAGAGATTTTATTCTCATAAAATTAATCTTTCTGTGATCATGTCTCGACTGCAGCCTACACTGACTACTATTCACTACTCACTGTAAAATTTTAGGAAAAAAATATATATATATATATATATTTACTCCTGTTTCTGCCTGAGGTGAACCTTATTAAAATATAAAGGCAGTATAAAGACCTATTTACACTGAATGTGGATTTGTGTACAGTAAATACACCATTTTTTTATTTAATGAATAAGTAAATATACAAATTTAATTAATATTTTTGTTAAAAAATATATAATAGCTTTAATTGATCAAAAAGTCATTATACTAAAACAAATAATAAAATATGCACATCGTATATTGATACACATGTATCAATATACACATATATATTATATGTGTCTGTGTATTTAGTTAAAATCCTTTTTTTCCTCTAAAACAGGATTTAATTTCCTGTCCATAAAACATGCAGAAGGTTTCTCTGAGCACAACAAATATCAGATCAAGTTCACTTTTAACTTTAGTATTTGGTATGTCTACCATTTGCAGAAATTACAGCAGCATAACTCTCTGGAATAGTTTTAATACATTTCCTCACCTCAAATTTGCTTGATGTGGTTAAGGTCTGGAGGGGGCCAGTCCATCATTTTCATTGTTCTTCCAGCAGATTCCTTCCACAATAGTTCAATAATTAGTTTAATGGCTATTTTAACAACTGAAACTGTTTAAATATGCCAGATGTTCTGATAGTTTTGGTCACCACTATAAATTGAAAACCTCTGATTTCATGTATTCAGGTAGATTTAGCTTTTGTAGTTTAAATGAAATCAGTGAGTTTAGAAGTGAGGTGACCTGACAAATCATATTTTACCATATTGGTTTTAAAAACAAACAAACAACAACAAAAAACTGAAACCAATACCTTAATCATAATGTTGTACTTTGCATCAGCATGGCATATCAGCAAAACAGATTTAGGCAAATAAAAGTCACAAAGAATCTGAAGGCAGTCCAGAGTATATACTACTTATCCCAAGCTGGCATTCAAAGCAGCAAATGACTTTGTAGTTTCACACAACATAAAGCCTGGAATATTTGCCACCCTTAAGAGATGTGTGGAGAGATGATAGGCTAGAATAACAGGGCATGATGAAAAAGAAGAGAGAGAGAGATGAAGAGGGTATGAGACCCTTGTGTACAGATGGGATCAGAGCCCATGGTGCGCTGAATAATCAGACTCGTCGCATTTCATGCTTGACCTTTCCATGCGACGGGAGAGGCTAATGTGAGACCCAGATGTGGCAGGGAGAGAGATAGCGCTCCGACTGTCCATCGGCGTTGTGACCGTGCCCTCCATTCCTGCCCTGCGAGACAGTCAATCTCCATGACATTTTCATACTTCAACGAGAGGTTGCACAATGTAGTAATGATTGTATCAGTTAGTGGCCATGGGACATGCCACTCAAAAGACGTAAACAGAGAAAAAAAAGGTATGTTTTATGATCCGGCAAATGCTAATACTGCAGCAGGTAGTTGAGCATTTGTTGGTTGAAAGGATTATAAAACCAGGCTTTAGCAGGGTTAAATGCTAGTTATTAAAGATTTTATTAATGTTTATGAAATAACTTACAGACTTAAATCTGGGATCCTTCTTATCTTTTTTTTTACATTTCTTCTTTTATTCTTTAAAAGCACATCAATAATAATGATAATATATTCCAAATAAGAATACATTTTATGAATTGAAATAACTTGTGGACTATAAATGCTTGTCTTGTCGTGACAATTCAATTGGGGAACACTTTCATCTCTCTTTCTTCTCCTCTTCCGCTATGGGATGAAAGGCACATCATGTTGGGACAGGTAGATTCACAGACTATAACAGGGTGACTCATAAAAAGATGTCACAAAGAAAAGCAGAGTGAGGGGGGAGATGAAGAGCATGAAATTGGGGGAAACTCAATCCCCTCAGCCCTCTCTAAGTGATGGATGTGCTATGATGGGCCGGAGCCTGCCCATAAACATGTCACTTACTCAAAGACAAAAGAAACATCATTTTACTGCCCTTGCCCAGGCATCTTTCAAGAGCATGCACACAGCTCTCTCTCTGTCTGTCTCTTTTTCTCTGCTTCATTCTCTCCTTAACGGCAAATGACAGATGGCGATTGTGCAGATCAAGTAAAGTCATCCAGGATCACAGTGGCTTCTCTACTACTGAAGAGCCATGTCGTCTTGTATTTGACAATTTTTTTTTTGATTCTCTTTTGAGTGCATATTCCAACCTTCTCTGTACCTCTGTGCTCAGTACGTTTATGCTGTGAGACCAGGTAGGCATATTCTCAATGTATATACTCTTACAGTGTGATTTTTACTGTCTCTGTTAAAATGATCACTCAAAAATTACAGTTCTGCCATTATTTACTCATGTAATTTTTTTTAAAGTTATAACAAAAATAGGATGAAAAGGATTATTAAAAAAGGGGAAATAATAAATATATATTGTAAATGTACATATGAATTATTCATTTAGATGACCTTTGCTGTCATCTAATGCTAGCTTACAATTAATGTTTAAGAACAGTAGGCTAAACTTAATAGGACTTCTAAGTATAATTTTTAGCAAATCTAAAAATAAATTTACATTTTAATGTTGTACATTATAATGCTGTAATATACATATTAACATTTTAGATTTTATTTAGACAAAAACGTTTTTAATTTTAATAATCAAGATTTAATTGCTTGTCAGCCGTACTGTGCTAACTATTTCTACTATTAACCGACTTACTATTAACTAACTGTTTTACAATTATTTACAATTTATTATATATTTCTAAAGAATAGACATCTTTATATAACCTGTATGCAGTTTTTAAAAGAATATTATATATCAGAAATTGTAAAGAATTAATAAAGAATATTTATGCAGCTGCATAAAAAAAAACTTTAATTTTTTGTCCAACAAAATATAATAACAGTATATGGTTTTGGCACAACAACAAGGTAAGTTAATATATGCAATACAGCATTAAATATTTTTTTGTGTGTCTGTGTTTTGCATGTTCCTATGATAAAGATCCTATCCAAAATCATTGACTTTTTTATGCATCTTAGGCCAATAATCTAGAAGTCAAGCACAGAGCCTAAACTGTGCTCACTATGTGTATTGTTAAACTGAGTATTTGACTATGACAAAAACACGCTTTAACTCCAGCTCACTGATGCAACAGTTGCAATTAAGGTGAAAGATTTTTTTTTCTTTTTTGGTATTGTTATTGAGTTTAATCCAATTGTCCATAAAATCCAATGATTGATGTTGTAAATGTACCGAATGAAGAGACATAAACCCGGTAAGAGAAAAAATAAACACATATCTTTTTTTTCTCCTCTCTCTCTCTCTCTCTCTCTCTCTCTCTCTCTCTTCCTACATGTTCCAGTAGAAAAATTCAACTTTTTGCAAGATTTTGCAATCAAGATATCATGCCTTCCCAGCCCAGACGGCTGGTCTTTGATGACCTTCTCGCTTTTTGTTTCTCCGACACAAGCTCTTTAAACACCCTGCTTACCTGAGAGAGCTGAACCCCCGCTCCATCCTGCGTGATAGCGATCGATAGACGGGCTGGGTGAAGTACTGGGTCCTTTGGAGCCACTGAACCCCAGCTGGAAGGGTTAAAGGACAGAAAGACAGACGAGGAAGGCAAGGGCAGCCCACACTGATGCCGAATCCCTGATGAAGAGAAGAGGGCCTTGGACTCACAACAAAGAGTCTGCATCCAAGGCCATCCTCAGTGTCTCCATCCTCCTCCTTGAAATGCGTTTGGTGGAAGAAGAGAGAAACATATCAAAACCACACAGTAGACAGATTGAGTGGGAGAGAAATAGAACAATGACTCCTTAGAAGGTTTAGAAGATGCTTTTGAAAAGCATCTGTGAAGAACAGAAAGGATGAGAAATGTTTCAGAGGGCTGAGAGGAAAGTTAAATTAGCATTCTGCCATCTTTGAGTGGCGAGGAAGCCGTCGAGGTTACGAGGGTGAAATTAAAAACGGAGCCGGCGTTCCTGTTTAAAGGTCTTAGAAGGCAAGCTCATACAGCCGAATGAGTCCAAATGTGGGATGTATGAGTTAAAAGCCTGCTTTTTTTGTCTTTATTTTCTTCACAGCTCTTTTCTATCAAAACACTAGAAACTTGAAAGCTGGATTCTGCATGTTGGGGCTTTATTTCATGGGTTTGACAGCTGTTTATTATCCAACACCTTTGAGTTACACTATGAAATCCTACTAAACCAACGCAGAATCTACTCAAACCTGTGAGACTCACAGTGGGATCACCCGTCCCAAAGCAATAAGGCTGCATTCTTGAATTATGGGCCTCCAGGGTTTGCTCAGTTTTTTTGGGGCTGTGTTATACGCAGTCAGGACCGCGGCCCTCTGACATTTTGGGCCGCCTGTGGGTGTTTTGGAAAGCCCAGTGGCTGTAAGCCATGTGCGGTTGAGCCTAGGCTTGTGGAAAAGCTGAATCAGAAAGAAGAGGGGAAGAAAGCTCTCCGCTGATGGATTTGAAAAGCCACTGTTATTGCACGCTAGCCTGCAGATTTCCACCTAAAACAATAGCTATCATTAAGAGGTCACACACAGCTGTAAATAAAACAAGATGACGAAAGTGGGGTGGATGAACTGAAAGATGTTTACTTTCTCCTGGAGTCCATTAGTCTTATAAAAAATGGAGACATGAATTGCAGGTCAGGGCTGGAGTTTGAAAGACAATGGACGATCAGAGATATTCTGTACAAATTCACTCGAGTCCCAGCACGCAAACCTGCAGCCACTAAAACCTCACTGAACCCAGCAGAACTGAACGAATGCTACAACATATCTTAGACTGGTGATAGTTTTAGAATCACATTGGGTAGATTACAAATTGCACCGATGGCAAAATCAGCATCAGGAGAGAAGTGCACTTCAAAAGAAACATTTCTGCACTACTTATCAAATTGTTTCCACCAAAAAGAGCTCATGTAAGATATTTTGAGTCCAATCAAGTCCAGGTAATATTGCTATACAGTCTTTTCAGCACTGACTGATCAGACAGATTCATAGGAACAGGCAGAGACCTTAAATGATGAGCCTTGTTTAGCAATGGATGATCGGAACAATAATGGATCGTTCCTTCCGGTGGTGAAGTTGTTCCCTGTGCTGTCGTTTGCTAATAGGCTTTTTCTGCTCAATCAGTTGTCAGATCACTGTGTGCAAAAGAATTGGAAACTTAAAATGATAGTTCACCCAAAAGTGAAAATTGTGTCATTAATTACTCACCCTCATGTCCTTCCAAACTTGTGGTCAGCTTCGGAACACAAATTAAGATAATTTTGATGAAAATCGAGAGCCTTCTGACAACTACCACATTCAAGAAAGAAAGGAAGTAAGACATTGAAAAAAATCAACCCAGTCTCACGGCAGTTCGTGACTAAATCACAAAATTTAATTTAATCTATTTCTTCGTGGCAGGGACACGTTTGTTTCATTATTTTCGTAAATAAAGTTCTTTAAACTAAGATTCCATTGAATCATCATGCTGAACTTACGGAAATAACAAAATAAACGTGTCCCTGCCACGAATAAATACCATGAGACTGGGATGGATAAAATAGTCCATGTCCATGTGATATCAATGGTTCAGCCTATATTTTTTGAAGCTACGAGAATACTGTTTGTTCACAGAGACAACAAAAATAATGATTTTATAATGGTTTAATTTTTGGTTTAACAATTCTTCATTTTTGTGTGAACTACCCCTTTAAGTCTAAACTCAGGTATTTAATAATATTTTATAATTTCTATTATATACAGTATGTCTAATTTACACAAATATAACAATTTTAAAAAATCATCACCTAATGCTACTTGATAAATGTCTGAGTTTAAAAGTGTTTATATTTTATATATTAAAAGTGTTTATATTTTTGCTTAAAAGACAATCACTTGAGTGAACAGGTAAGTGTTATTAAGTAAAAAAAAAAAAACATTCAATTTATAATTTTCTAATTCTCAAATTGCAGATTAGAAATCTCAGATTTACCAGTGTCATTAAATTTTTATTATTTTTTATTTATTAATTTATTTTTCCTTTTAAAAATATAGATGATGGCAAAGTTAATATAGATGTAAAATATTATGGGAAATAGAAATGAACATTTAAATCTGATATGGAATCATAATATCATACATGCCAGGTATTTTTTATTTATGCTATTAAATGTCCCAAGATAAGATTTATAAAACAACAAATAGCATGTCTAGAATGAATGTGTTTAGTGTAAATGTAATCCCAAAATACTACACTCGTAAAGTTGTCTCTCATGAGACTTGCCAGTTAAAGTAAAGTGTACATCAGATATGCACTTCAGAATCTCACTGGATGTTCAGTCATAAGTAATTGTTTTGTTTTATTTTTACCTACTGTATACTGTTTCATGACTACTGTGAATTCAGAACGATTTTGACTATATATTACCTTTAAAATCTTGACTCAAACTCCACCTGAATCAGAGACTTGTGAACATGTCCGGTCTACAGCCACTGCACCGTGACGCTAATCATTTGCTCCAAATCCCTGTCAATATGTCTTTTAAGATTATTAAAAAACGCTTGGCAACCACCTCCAATGTGCTTTCTACCATTAGTCTTTTTCTAGACTCGTGAGACATTTAATGAAACAAGCACTGAACTGTGCTGCAGAGATATTATGCCACCATTTCTCAACCCCAAATTTGTTGACTACATTGATTCACTTTCAAGTCGACCATGACCTGTGCTATGATGTGAATAGATCTCTGCCATTTTAATTGAATAAATTGGATAATGACAGGTTGCTGGAGTTCAAACTCAGAGAGATCACAAACTTTATATGGCTTTGTTTAAAGGCCGTATAAATATATTTTTAGAGTAATGCAAATCAGACTTGCAGAGTGTGTTTATTCGTTGACTAATCTGTGTAAGAATAATGCTTTGACTTGGAAATTCTTAAACATTTGGAAAGATTATAAAAGCATTCCAGGTGGACTTGTATGATTTGTCCTTTGACAGTAACTAGCAGAACTAAACGCACAGGAAAATTCCTACTTTGCTAAGCTCTGGAAGAAAATGAATGCAAACAGATGGAATAGATGTAAACTCAAAAATGTGAACTCTTCTTTTTTTTCAAAGTTCACCTTAGAAGTTCACATTAGAAGATTATCTAAGACTCGTGGCTGCTTTGTATAAAAGCACTATTCAAAAGATTCAGTTGAAGGCATACACTTGCTTAAGTAGTGTTATTTTATCTTTAATAATATATATATATATATTTGCAGGAGTTCAGCTATTAATATTTCATATGCACTGTATATGTATATTTTTTTGGTTATTTATGTTTTGTGACCTTTCAATGAGTATCCTGACTACAGCAAGTGTAACAGACATGCTGAGATGGACAAAGGAAATTTAATCAAACTGGGATTTGCACAATAAAAAAAAATACTGTGTTCTTTTCATGCTGTAAAGGAACATTATTATCCAGGATGTAATACTGCCTCTATATTTTCACATGCTGCAAATGCATTTTTTTCTTATTAATATTTTGCAATATCCATTCATTCATACATTCATTCTTCTGAGAGGTTTGCTATTCCAAATTCTGTGTTAGATTAAACTAGTGTTTCCAATAATTATATTTCACCAAATGCAAGTCTCAGGCAACGTAAGTGGGTGGACGATTTATGGAATTCACTTAAACAGTCAGAGCAGCAACAGGTATGCGTTTATTTACATTCTCTGATGTTACATGACCTCAGCTTCCTATTGTTTAATTTGAAAAGATTATTTACTTAAGTAGGAAGGCCAGCTGCTTCATTTCATGGCCTTCACACAATGTGGAGTGACTGATGGAAGCTGCAGGGAGAGTTTACCGAAGGCCAGACTGGTGGAGGTGCTTGTGTGTCCACATTTCTGGCTTGATGTATATTCATGAAAGTGAGGGAATTTGTTGGCTTGAGATAAGCACATGCCAGACTGATCTATTCACGAATAACAAACCATAACAGTCATTTCACGGACAAATTCAACATGCTTTACACAAAACCCAGACACACAATTTATACCCAAATACTTATCTCTGAAGACTGTCCCAAAAGCTCACAGCTAAAATATGTCGACCTGTTTGACTAAACTGGTGAAAGTCTACAAAACAGAGACTGAGAAACCTTTTGTTTCTGCTTTAATGAGTTATTTCACATGGCACTTAGGGTTTGGAGGGCCAGAAATAAAACACAGCTGGACTTGCCACCCTGTTTATGTCACTGGTGTTTTTTTTTCTGAACATACTTTGTATGTATTGTTTGCATTTTTTATTATTTTATTTTGGTTTGTGTTAGCATTCAAAGATTGAATTGCGCTCTGCCAGTAATCCTGTAGTTTAGTTTAAAAAAAAACACTAATTGTACAAGAATGTTTCTTTCATTGTGCTGGAGCTGAACAAAACTCTGGTGAGATTTGGACACTGAGAGAATCAGAGCCAAAATCACATCCACTTCTCATAAAAATGAGTAGAAACTGTGATTTTACACATGCACATGAACCTGTAACCTGTGCCTGTTTTCTTATCTTCAAAATGCCACATTACTTTCACTCTTTTGTGTTCAGAATTGCTTTTTCCACAAAAGAAGTAGCTTATCCCACCTATTAATTCCTTTTTAAACCTCAGCAGTTTCTGAGTGAAAGCACCACGTATCCAAATTGACTTCGAGCCAAGAAAACACACAATGGCTCTTAGTGGACTACCCTAATGAGCGCAACACAGAGAATTTGCATTTGAGCCAAAATACTTGCTGAGAAAATAATTAACAATAATAATTGTTATTTGGTTTAGTATATTACAAACTTTGTCATGGACTACATTAGTGCCCTTGTTGTAATTAATTAATATTACGTCTTTTGAATATAATTATGTTGTGGTTTAGCAGATATTGTTGTTGCTGATGATTCAATATATTAATGGGACAAGTAATGTAGAGTTTCCTGAAAAAAAAAATAAAATAAATACGTACATACATTCTTTTTAATGCAATAAAATAGCATATAAACAACACTTTTTAAAGCCTAATTCACTAAGGGTAAGATATACTTTGGTAAGGCATATAGTGGCAGTAAATTTGAAGACATTATTCATACTGCAGTGCTTTAGAAGGCAAAATGACATCTCTCCCTTGACACATTCACACATGGTCACCAAAATATACTGCATTTGACAGTTAATAATCTAGCATAGCGAGCTGGTGGCAAAATATCTGTTCAGTATACAGAGCACAATGCACAGTAAAGCCAGTGCTATTACCAACCAATCGGATTGCAAAAACTTCATTTAACCACATTCTACCTCACCATTGTGTAATGACATATCGATGAGTGTATTCAGTGCATGGAGGATCCATCACTAAACGCTTCTCTCTGTCTCTATTCTAGCCTTCTAGCAAAGACTCTGAAGCATTACTTCATCCAGTGAACTAATCTACTGCTAGTCTGTTCAAGGAATATAATTTTTTTAAATAAAATTTGCTAAAATAAAATTTATTCAGCCATCTATGATGTAGATGATTGTTATTCTTCATCTTTAACAGATTTGGAGAAATTAGCATCATATCATCTGCTTACAAATGAATCCTCTGCAGTGATTGTACCATTAAAATCAGTGCAAACCGCTGACAAAAACAACACAGTAATTCACAAAGTGTTCAATTAATGTCATGTGAAGTGAAAATATGACTGTTTGCAAAAACAGACCTCTGGCCAAAATACCAGTTTATAATGCATAATAACATTTTCACCATTGGTCTTCCTGGTATAAATGTACTGGGGTGCACTTTTTAGCGAGACAACAAATACGTACCAATAATTACATATTATTGCAGTTTCCAAAAGAAATAAACACAACACTCATTAGTGTTGTACACTCAGAGACCTTTTATTCCTTTTCACACAAATTTTTTTGATTAAGAGTTTTGATTAATAAAGTATAATTTTTGCAAAAGTATTACAAGAATAGTATGTTATGGCTTTAGAATATTTATAAGCTAATTGGAAAATGTTTGTTTTTCAATTTTAGCATAACACATATCCAGCCTTATATCTATGGGTTTACTATGGAGTATGGAGGAGGACTACTGTACTTAAGAAACGAGGAGCTTCAGATCAAATCCAGTGTAACTAACAAACACACTCGTACTGCTGATCCCAGTCTGCTAGCAAAGCTCATTAAGGTCACTTTCACAAACATCGTTAAGAACGATCTTTTATTCGGAATGTGGAAAATACGTTCGCTGACCAATAAGGGGCCTTTTGTATATGACTTGCTGACGGATCGATTTCCTTTGTTTAACAGTGACCTGGCAACAAAGCAACAACTTTTTTCATCTAAATCATTCTATTCCTCCTGGTTATGTTTTTATTAGTAAACCACGAATTGTTGGATGGGGTGGGGAATAGCAATATTGCATAAGGTGAAATGGAAAGTTGTAACCATTCCGGAAATCGAACACACATCATTTGAATCGTCTGTAGTGCAAATTAATGGAGTTGTTCCTACCATTCTTGCTGTGGTGTACAGACCTAAGGCCAATCCAGCATTCCACCAGGAATTTTCTACATTTTTTACTTCTCTTTGCTCTCTGTCCCCTAATGTGGTGGTGGTTGGTGATTTCAATATTCATGTAGACAATTCAGAAAGCTCCTTTTCAATTGAGTTTTTATCATGTTTGGATAGTCTTGGACTGCAGCAATTTATCAAAGCGCCTACTCACTCAAAAGGTCATACTTTGGACTTGGTCTGCTGCTCTGGCGTCATCCCAGATAATTTTACTATTACTGATTTATCACATCTGATCACATGCTGGTGTCTTTTAATGTTGTTATATCTATATTCAAGCCCAATCTGAACCATACAATGACTTTTTGTAATATTATAAACATTGATGTGCTCTCAGAATGTTTGTTTACACTCCCATCTACCAACTAGCCTTCAACTCTTGATGATTTAGTTCAGCACTACAAATCATCCTTGAAGGCTGTACTCGAAGGTTTACGAAGGTTACAAAGGTTACGTTTGTCAACTCTGCTCCCTGGTTTACATGTGAACTTCGCCATCGCAAGTTCAAGGGTCATCGTTTGGAACGACTATGCACTAAGACTAAGGTCTTGCTGTTCATAAAGATTTGTATGCTGATCACATGAAAGCTTACAAGACTGCACTTTCCACAGCAAGAATGAACTACAATGCTGGTCTTATAGGATCTGATGCGTGAAACACCAAATCACTCTTCTCTCTTTTTAACAATATTTCAAAGCCTATTGAACTTTCAAAATCTCATACTCCTTTTATTGAATTATGTGATTTTATGTTTTTCTTTTGTAAGTAAATTTAACTGATCCATCAGCAAATGGTTCCACCTAGCTCTGATCTTAATATCTCCTCTGGTCAAACGCTAATGGCTGGTTATACCTTTTCTGCTTTTATACTATCAACTGAGGAAGAAGTTTGTTATACAGTATTATACAAAAATTCAAATATGTTACATGTCAACTGGACCCACTACCGACCCACTTAGTTAAAGCTGGTTTACCTTTCCTACGGTATCTTACTTAATTATAGACATCATGCATGCATCACTTCTTTCTGGTATTGTTCCCATTGGTTTTAAAACTGCAGTGCTAACTCCACTCCTTAAGAAACCAGGGCTTGACGCAAGTAAATTAGACAATTATCGTCCTATTTCAAATTTGTCGTTTTTTGGCTAAAACTCCTGAAAGGATTGTTACTTCCCAGCTTTGTGATTATCTTTCCAGTAATAGCCTTTTCGAAAGGTTCCAATCTGGGTTTTGTTCTCAACTTAGTGTCGAGACCGCTCTTGTAAAGATATCAAATGACTTACTATTAGCTGCTCATTCTGGACTTTTATCGATTCTTATACTCCTTGATCTTAGCGCTGCTTTTGATACTGTCTCACACAACATACTATTGAACAGATTGGAATCTATTGGCATTGCTGATATAGGCCTTTCTTGGTTTCACTCCTATTTTTCAGATTGCACACAATTTGTACAACTTAAATAGTTTCAATCAACCACTACTCTAGTTGTCACTGGTGTCCCTCAGGGCTCTGTGCTAGGACCTCTCCTGTTTCTTATCTATCTTCTTTCAATAGGAAGCATTTTTAGGAAATATGCATTCAATTGCACAGTTATAAAGATGATACCCAACTAAACTTCTGCTCTTGTTGAGTGCCTTGCAGAGTTTGGTTTGCAGAGTTAAAGGTTCGTTTAAGGAATTTTTATAATTGAATAATAGTAAAACTGAAATTCTTCTTGTGGGTACAAAATCAACACTAAGGCAAACATTTCTTCTATTTTAATTGGCAATCTTAATGTTCCTCTATCCAAACAGGTCAAAAGCCTGGGAGTCATCTTTGATCAAACACTGTCATTTGAAGCCCATATTAATAGTGATACCCGTTCTGCATTCTTCCATATTAGGGATGTTAACCGTTTACTTCCCTTTTAACGAAGAGTACAGCTATTCTTGTGCATGCTCTTGTTACATCTAAAATTTATTATTGCAATGCTTTATTTTATGGGCCCCCTTCAAAAGTACTTCATAAATGTTTTACAAAATTTGCACTGATTCCCTGTTAAATAACGTGTGAAATTTAAAATACTACTTTTAACCTACAAAGCACTCAACAATTTGGCACCTTCATATCTTTTGGACCTTCTCGATTTACATATCCCATCTCGTAACTTAAGGTCTGCTTCTGCATGTACACTTGTACTTCCACGTACACGGACAATTTCTATGGGGTCACGAGATTTCAGTTATGCGGCACCTTTTTTTATGGAGCGAACTTCGACAGGAAGTCTGTCGAAACAGACTTCCTGTCGAAGTCCGCAACAGTCCAAGTCTCCCAGTTTTTAAATCTCGTCTAAAAACAAAGAAGATTATGAATATAACCACGGTTCTTTAAGGGAACGAGACACTGCGCCCGAAAATGCTATGGGAACGGCTTTGAATCTACTGTACGAACGTTGAACTCTCAGTTTCCACATCTCTGGGCGGGGGTAAAATGTTGTGCCCCCTGCCTGTGAGAGAAGATTTTTTCGGACTGGAATCTCCCAAGTAGATCTATGAGATCTAAGAACTATACTCGACCTGGCCAATACAGGGCTACTAACAGTAGGCGAATACCGTCTTGGCGAACTCTCATTAGAACTCCCGGGAGCAGAGCAATCTGGGGGAAAAGCATACAGACGTAGCCTTGGCCACATCTGTGTCATAGCGTCCAGTCCCAGGGGAGCTGGAGGAACTAGAGATAACCAGAGGGGAAATTGTGCGTTCTGGTGAAAAGCAAAGAGGTCCACCTCGGCTTTGTAGAATCTTTTCTATAACTGCTCCACCACTTCTGGGTGAAGCATCCATTACCCGGACCTCAACCCCTGTCTCGACAGGATGTCTGCTCCTACATTCAACCGACCTGGAATGTACATTGCTTTCAGCGAAAGAAACTTTCCCTGGGCCCACAGGAGGATCTGACGTGCCAGTTTGTACAGAGGCCTGATCGCAGACCCCCTTGGTGGTTGATGTATGAGACAACCGCTGTGTTGTCGGTGCGTACTAACACGTGATGGTTCATCAGGTCTGGGAGAAAGTGTTTTAGTGCTAGAAACATGGCCTGCATCTCCAGACAGTTTATGTGCCATGAGAGATAGTGACCCTTCGACAGACCGCGGGCTGAGCGGCCACTCATGACTGCTCCCCATCCAGCGAGGCATGCATCTGTCGCTAATGTTAACTGACGACTCTGAGCTCCTAACACTGGGCCCTGATTTAGAAACCAAGGGTTTCTCCACATATCCAAGGCTCGCACACAATGCCGGGAGACCTTGACCATTCAAAGTGGATTTCCCCTCAGGGAAAAAAACCCTGATTTTTAGCCACCACTGTAGGGGTCTCAAATATAACAGCCCCAGCAGAATCACGCTGGCTGCAGCTGCCATCAGACCCAACATTCTCTGAAACTGTAGGACAGTGAGTGACCGGCCTTCTTTCACTTTCTTAACTGGCGAAAGTGCTAGGTCGAAGGGGAGAACCCGATATTGGTAAGCTTTGCCCCTGAAAGCAAACCTTAGGAACTTCCTGTGAGAAGGATGAATGGTTACATGAAAGTATGCATCTTTTAGATCTATATTTAGGAACCAGTCCTCTGACCTGATTTGTAACACTACTTGTTTCAGTGTAAGCATCTTGAACTTCAGCTGGCTGACTGAGCGGTTCAATTGTCTGAGATCTAAGATGGGCCTCAGCCCTCCATCCTTCTTCGGAACTATGAAGTACCGACTGTAAAACCCGGACTCTCTGTCTGACAGAGGAACCAACTCGATGGCTTCCTTCTTCAAAAGAGTTTATACTTCTTGTTCCTTTACCAGAGCCTGCTCTGTCTTCACCATGGTGACTAAAACGCCATTGAAATATGGTGGAGGAGATTTTAACTGTATTAGATAACCTCTCTCTCTCGAGGTTGGTCTCTGTTTTTTTAGTGGTAATGGTTATATTTTCTCTGGCGTGCAACCCAGCCCTGTTTTTCTGATGTTGTTTTCTTTCTGACTGGGCTGGGTGCAATGTCGAGCACTGGAGAGAGCGTGGTGTTTGGCGCCCTTCTCCAGAGGGACCTGCCCTCAGAAGACCTACACCCCTCGGACGCTAGGACTTCTTCTGCTGGGACCTCCGAGACACAATGATAGTTCTCAGGTCTTGTTTGGGTTTAGAGGCCCCAGCAAAGCGTCTCTTTGGCGCTCCTCGGAGGAGGAATGCGTGTCGTGACACTTTGCTTCTGAGCCTCACGATATGAGGAGCTGGTACTCGGGTGGGACTGCTCCCGCCTAGCAGCCCCAGGATTTACTAGACTGGATGTTGTTTTTAGCGGTTTAGTAGGCAAGGTCGGAGCCTTCAACGACCTCGGTGTGTAAATCAGGAAAGATTGAAAGGCTCCGAAGTGGAGGTGGTGGCCGAGCACATAGGAAGTGTTCATCTAACATGCTTCTACTTGGTTCTTGTGGAGTTTCGGCTGGCCAGTCTAGATTTAACTTTTCTACGACCCTAGTGACCACCTCCAACAGCTCCTCATATTTCAGTGATTGTGGTGACTCATCGACACACTCAGCTTCATCCTCCTCGGAGGGTGAGAGCGTGAGGGTCGAACCCGCTCCGTGAGAGGAAGCCACTGTTCTCTCTTCGTAGCGTACTTCTCTCTCAGGGCGGGCTGATGATCTGGCTTGTGAGGAAGGTGATAGGACTACGTCCGTCTCCATAGCCTCAGCCAGATCTAGCTGGGAACCCCACGATCTCAGGCACCACTCCGCCTCAGCGACAGTGGGACCAGAACCGCGAAGCTCCCCAACGAAGACTCCTTCGTTGAACAAAGTTTTTTCGATCAGAGCACAACGTTTGAATGAGCATGGGTGCTTGCCCTTGTCTGGCTGTTTGTCTGTCATTTTTAGCTTAATTTTCTTTTCTTTCTCTTTAAGCTAATATTTCCACACACACACACAATCAAGGGAGGGGAAAATAGGACCTTTCAGACGTTTTTAACAAACACACAGACAGACTTTCAACAGGAGGCACAGAGAGCGCCTTCTGAATGGCAGAAAGCTAGCGCTGACAGGAAGCATGTGCCTTTTATACTTCCTGGTATGACATCATCACGTCACGACGTCATGGTGTCATCACCCCGCGCCCCTATTTATTCGATGTTGGTACAGCAGATTCAGAGCGTGTCACTCGCGGAGGTGTTCCCATAGCGTTTTTGTTGAACCTGTTTGTTTAGACAGGCTTTTATGTAATTCTATGTAGTTTTCTGTCTGTTTTGTTTTTAACCATTGTACTTGTAACATTGTACAAGGCACCGTTAAATAAAATGTATTATTATTATTATTATTATTATATATATTTATTTTTTTTATTAACATTATCGGGTAAGTTAAGGGTTGGATTTGGTGAAGGACATATTTCCAACACGATAGACCATTAACCTTTCCAGGTATATTTCAATACTAAGCCGCCACAATACATACTTATCACAGTAATAAAAATGTGCCTGTGTTTAACTTGTGTTTTACTACTGCAACTCCTGTGAAATGTGCAGTAAGATACATAAAAACAGCGTTGTGCAAAAAGTGCACAGAGGTACTTTTATGAGAGCAGGTTGGAAAAAGTGTATCCTCTGTTCTCCTCTCACATCCAGATTTACCAACATATTTGTTTAGAGCTGTTTAGTTTGTGAACTGTGCATATTTCTCTCCTGATTCAGACAAAACACTTTTTTTCTAGAAAAAGCATAGTGCTGCATAGCTCTGGATATAGCTAAAAAGTAGTTTGAAGTAAAAATATGAATTTCTGTATTATAGACATGCAGCTTTTCCCTTCACAAGACATTAAATGATGAACTGGAACTCTTATTCTGATGGCACCCATTGGTTAGCAAATCATGTAATGCTTAATTTCCAGCAAACTTCCATTTTTGGGTGCACTATTCCATTAAAAGCAGGCAGGGCATCCAATAATGGTTATTATCATAAGGATAAAGTCCAGATAAATATTTAATGGTTTACAAATGGATCAACAACTTTTCATTCCACCAACTTTCATCTGGAAATGTGAAAATGTATCTGCAAATAAATTATTAATTTTGGCCCTATGAGTCATTCCCAGTATTTTTAGATAAAAAGACGCTAAGAAAATGAAAGTACTTTGTCTCAAAGCACTTTGCCAGACTGGAAAGTCTGCATCAGTAAAACCCAAATCCACTTAAATTGAAGCAAAGTTTTAAATGAAGTCTGTCCAGCCTAATTCTTTGAAATAATTAAAAAGAGCCGGAGATAAGAATGGTGAGAGCAGGGAAACACGAACAGCCTCGCTTGCGTTCTGTCTAAAGGCAAAAGGTTATAAATGACATGTTCAGTCCTAGACAGACTGCTGCTTTTAGTGACAGTGAATGTTTATAGGGTAACAATATAATATGACTTCTAGTTATCATCGCTGCAAAGGCACAACTTCATTGTCGCAGTCTCCAAATATGTCTGCCAGTTCAGATATGTCATCCCCTGTGTCCAAAGAAATAGTGTTCATTAATTCAGCTGACAGGAGTGCCTATGTTAGCCTTCACTAACCTGTCTATTATTACATGTTTTGGGCATGGGGTTCAAAACAATACTAATGGCCTGTGGGATAGTGCTGAGAGATGTGAGTTGTATAGGTATCGTTTACACACACAAACACACTCCACTGTCCTTCAGACTTCTGCATGCTTTGCTGATTGAAATGCTGCCGTGATCACACCCCTGGGGGCCCTGCTTGGGTCAAGAGAGGTCATTCTGGGGCCTTTGAAGGGAAGCCTGTCCGAGAAAACAAATCAAATTCCCAAAACATACCTCACACAACGATGTCAGCATGAACTTCCTGCTCAGAGAGGGTCATAAGCAGTGCTGGGTCATAATTGGGACAGTACGTACTGGTACAGAACTACAGTAATTCTGTGCGATTTCGCTCACAGTACTGGGAATTAATCTTGTAAACTCTCACACAAAGACTGTTAGTCTATAAATCAAACATTTGATTGGTATTACATTTATATTGTAGTTATCTGGGTAATAAGTGTTTATTCACATATAAAGGGCAAATGGCAGTCTGACAGACATGTTAAACCAGCAATCACATTTATCGAAAGGCAATAAGTCATGCATAAGAAAATGATAATTTGCTTGGATATCTTATTGTACTTGTCCCACAACTAAATTATATTTGAACATTTGCAAGAAAACAAAACAAAACAAAAACACACTAAACAAAACAAACTAAATATACATTATTTTTTGTAAATTAAAGGAAATTAAATGGAACAAAAATCACATAGCAGATTTAATGCCAAAAAATAGAAAAATTACTGATGATTAATTGAACATTCTATTTATTCAAATGAATATTGTTGCTAGAAATGATAATATAATATTAAATTAAAAAGTTGTATGCCAGTCAGAATTTTTGTTTACACCTTTCAGTAAGGTTCATTAACCAACAAAGAAAAATGCTTCTAAATAAAATATGAAATTATGAAAAATATATTGCTGAATTTATTTAATATTAGTTAATGTGCTAACTATGTAACGGGACCTTAATGTAAAGATTTGAAATTAAATTCAAATGAATTCTTATAATGTACAATTTTAACTTATTTAATATTTTAATAAATTATAAATTATTTTTAATATAATATAAATTAATATTTTGTAAATAAAAAATAAAGGTCATTGTACATAGTCTGATATTTACATATATATTTTTTTTATTATTTGTCATCTTTTCCTATCAAAATGTGAAATAGATAAATGCAGAAAATCAAACAGGCACAACAAGGCCATATTTCATTTGTAATTTCCGAAAATTTTGAATGACAATTTCAGACTTTAGTTTAAATCTTAAAGTTGTCCTTCATACGATGTAACTGAAGTGTCATCTATAGAAATTTGTACTTGTGTTTACCCAGATGCAGCTAACTGAATAAAATTATCTGCCTTACTACAGGGACAGTGGAGTTCTGATCAAAATGCATACGGACAAGCCAGTGCTCCTCATTCCCACCTGTGTGCTGCTGGCTGTGACAGTGGTCACCTGTGCTGGCTTGACCCTAGCTAAGACCTCTTATATCCCCCTTACAGTCCTCCAGCTGTAGCTGCGGTGCCGGCCTCATTATTAACACACACAGGATCCGTCAGCCTGCAGGCCTGTGGGGCTGGAAGGCAGGAGGCCACAGTGCACAGATGCTGCAGTGTTAAGAGCTGCCCTACAGCAGGTGACACAGAGGACCCGGGTTCTACGGCATGATGCCAAATCTTAGAAACCTACAAAATGTGTTTTAAATGAGCTGGGCAGCAGAACTATTTTCTAGGAGCTGAGCCTAAGGATTCAAAACGGATTTAAAATGTGTTGAAATGCCAAACGTGTATGGTTGTTTTGCAAGAAAACAGACGGAGAAGCAGGGAAGAAAATGCCAGACAGCCTGATACTGGCTATCTGTAAAGCTCTCTCTCTCCACCAGCTGCTCGTGATCAGTACTTAGGGGTTCTCGTTGGTGTAGGAGGGACCGTGTGCTCCAGGGCAATCCAGCAATCAGAGAGTGAGCCCTTCACTGACTGCAAGACACACCCACAATGCTCTCTCTCAGTCCCTAACCTAATCAGGCCAGCAGTAGTGTGTATTTAGTGCATTTTAGAAGGGGAGGCCATTGTAACACGAGCTGAATAATATCCCCGCTTTAACCACTTAAGCACAGAAATATATGGAGCCCTGTACATGACATGCAGACAAAAATATATTTATTGTGACCATGAATTGAGCTCATTCCCTGTTTTAGTAAATTGGGGTCATATAGTTCTTACTTTTGTTGCCACAATATATAAATATTTCTTTCTGAATGTAATGTCCAGGGCGTTTTTGTGGGGTGAAAAAATTACAGCTTAATATATATATATATATATATATATAAGCAGGGTCCTCTTCATGTTCAGTAACATGACTTTCCCCATTAACTGAACAAAAGAGTGACAAGATAGGGTTTAAAATTAAAGCTGAAATATAAAGTGCATATTCAGTTGAAATATTTAATAAATTACTAAAACTAAAATAAAAAAAAAATAAAGCCATTGAAGCAATTAAAAAGCTAATTAAATGTTTGTTTGTATTTAATTGTTTACATACAATTACTAAAACCTAATAATTACATTCAAATATTAATAAATTGCAAATAAATACTAAGTAATGCAATTAATAAGCATAAATAATGGTATAGAAATAACACTAAAATTACATGTTTTACAACTAAATGCTTCTAATTTGCTAAAATGCTTCTAATATTTTTTTTTCTTAATTAAAATGACCAAACCAAATAGGGAGGAATAATGTGGGATAGATTAAGTAAATCGTTTAAATGAATAGTTCAGACAGAATAAAAATTATTTCATAATTTATCCCTTGGTAACCAAGTTTTTGTCTTCTGTGAACAAGGTACAAACATCAAGATGTATTCCTACAATGTAATATTAAAGGGTAATCAACCATTTATGCTGAACTGAAGCTGTAAAATATGTATGAGATAATTCAGCCATATGGTTTGAAATGATATATGTGATATTGGATGGGGATTAGCTTTTGTGTAAAACTGCAGGGATTGGAGATTAACTTCTCGTGGTGAGACACATGAACCTGATATTGAATAGGTTTTAAGCTCCTGTGATATTAATCTGATACCTGACCCAATCTTCTCTGTTCCTTTTCACTTTCTCAAAACAAACTGTCACTCAGCTTTATAGAGCTCATGGTCAAAAATTTTGATTCTCATCAACAAATAATGTGCAAAAAACGTAGGTCATTAATTCTCGCTGTCACTCTGTCTTCTCTGTTTTAAATCAAAGAAACATGTTCATATTTCCAGTAGTTGCTCAGTTTGTCAGGCATATAACATTAATCATAACTGCAATGGCACTTTTGACGGAGGCCGGTGGAAGGTTTCACAGAAGCAAACAAACATCTGTGTGCCAAAGTTTAGTTGGGTCTGAGACCAACGCTCCCGGTTCCCTGAACAAAACCGGACACCAAGATTTCAAACTGACCTGAATCGGGGGTTAAAAAGATTCAGTAATGATAAATCATAGATGAGTGATCCCACTGGATGCATCCCAAGAATTTAGAAAATTGGCGAAACATAAATAGGAATTAAATGTCCCCAGCTGCAGGAATTCGACTCGTGGTGAATTTCCCTTCTTCAAGTTTCAGAGTGAGTTAGTTGCAGCAGCCAGCTCTTAACAAAGTCCAGTTGTGTTTATGAAATGGCAGACCCAAACAGCAGGTCAGAGGACTTGAAGGCATGATGGATTGGATCCAATGAAGAAGGAAGCTCAGCGATGTCTTCAGGCCAAACTGAGAGACTAGGCTTGGTGTGATTATACGGATGGCCGAACTACAGAGATGTGTTTATGTGACACAGGTTGGTTCATAGAGAACGAAACTTTGACAAGAGTTCGACAAGCTTCACTTCGGTCTTATTATGTTTAATGTCTACCATAACTGGGAAAACTCAAAGTAAAGTTATATATCTAAATAGCATATATATATAATATATATATAATATATCTTCAAGATGCCATATATCATACTATATATGTATTTTATGTACACATGAAAGATAACACAAATGAAAAAATCTCACTAGTTCCTAAATAACTATATGTATATATTGTTTAAATTAAAAAAATAAGTTAAAGAAAGTAAAAAACAAAACAAAACAACAACTAAAGATACATTTAAAATTAAAACAAATTAAAAAAAAATAAAAAATACATAATTATAATAACTATAAAATAAACATTTAGTTCAGGCCATGCAAGAGAGAAATGTTGGATATTTCAGATCGAGGTCAGTCTTATGTAGCGTTCCAGAAACTTCTAACTAACATAGTTTACAAATGTAGCCCCTAAATTCCCCATGAGCTTCACCGGAGATGTGCAATGTGCTGAATCGACTGTTTCTGCTTTTGCAAAGTCATGGAAATATGAAGGCAGAGGAGTTAATCAATGTCAGACTAATCAAATGTATTGTCATTGCAGTATAAAATTTGAACAGATATGTTCTGACCGCCTGCCCTTTTTTTTTTTGGGTGCCACTTGTAATAAATGCAGCTATCCAGCGTAAATATATCCAAGAAAGAGAAACACAAACCAGCTCAGCTCTGCTTCTAAAAGAAAACAGATCCTGTATCCGCAACGATTCCTGTGTCCTGATTTTATCAAGCCAGTCATTTCCTCTAAAACTTTCAGTAATTGTGGAAGAGCGATCCCTGTGGGACACCTCTTTGCTGCTAAAAAACGTAATATACACAAATGCACACATGATATTTGATTAGTCAGTGGGCTGTCGTTAATAGAATCAAATTATCTGATCTCACAGTCACATGCACACACATCAATTTCACAAATCAAATGCGATATGCCGTACACAATTATTACTGTAGGCTACTGACATGAAGAAAATATGTGTGTTTTGGTCTACAAATATAAAGGTGGGAAAGGACGGGGTATTCAAAGCCGCCTGTGGGTGTTTTGAGCAATGCTTTATTAAAACACTGAGCTAATGTTCTGGCGATCAGGGGTTGACAGAACAGTGTGATTGGTTGATCTGCAGGTCAGTGGGTGAGGTAATTGAGCTCTCAGGTGATTGGTCACTCGCAAAGTTATTAAATGCGATGGAAAAAAGAAAGCACTGCTTGTTGTCCTTCAGCATGATTATTTTTTTTAAATACCATGAGATTTCGCTTCTGTGTCTTTTTAGGTTCTGTTTTATTCATTTGTGTATGCATAATATTATATTTCCACATGTTTATTCTAAGAGAGGATTGTGCTGTTTTATGATACTTCAGACAGAACACAAACACAACAGTGCTAACCTGTGAGAGACGTGTTTGGCAACAGCCTCCTCTGATTTTCATATCATCTGGGCCTCTCCGAATCTGCTTGCAAGATCATTTGCAAATAATTACCATCAGCAGATTTATTTCACTCATGCACAGGTTTTAATTAAATAACATAGTGAAATTAATTAAGATTACATCCCTTAGCCATGCTGAATCAAATTACTGCATCTTCCCCAGCGTGCGTGTCCTGGAAGTGCAATTTTCTTAAAAAACAGAGGAGGCGGAGGTCACGGATGGGTTTCCGGATTCTCACCCTGAGCTAGGCAGATTTGCAGTCGGTGTATGCGTGTGTGTGTTTGCATGCCTAACACTGCCCTTCCAGGCCACTCGTGTTGTGCTGGTCATAATTTGCTTCTTAATCCTTCAGGTATGACAACACAGCATGAAAGAGTTCAAACGTGTTTGCCCTTAAACTGTATGAGATGGAGAATTGAGAGGGGTTTAATAATTTATCAATTCATTAAGGTCAACTAGAGTGTAGTAAAGATGTGTCATAAAAATACAAAATGTATCCCTGCTGAGAGACAGAAAAAAAGCTTATAAACTGCAGGCTTGGGTAGACTGGTAAACCAAACCAGCAAACTTTTTCCGATTTTGAAACTGTGTCAATGTAAAAATGTGTTCCTTTCAAAGGAAACTAGTTCCCTTTCAGTCGCTTACTCCAAGTCATGTCGGATATAGTCTCGCGTAGCCACACCTTCAGACTGACAGACATTCAACCAATCATTTGATGACATTCCTGAAGGGTTTCCAGTTAACTGTACCATATGCATCAGATGTTTAGCTAACGTTCTGTGGGCGTGACGTCTGAGGCTGAGACTACGTCGGATATGACCAACGAATTGGGAACTGGTCATATCCGACATGATGTCTCTATTTCCTTCTTCAGGGACTGAGGGTTACATACGTAACCGAGATGTTCTTACCAGGTTAGATCACTAGCTAGGACAAGCTGAAAAACAGCTTGGCTAGGCAGAATGAGTAACTTGACCGGTTTAGCACAACTATGATGAAGAGTAAAGCTATTTTGAGGTTAGCTGGACCAGTTTAGCTAAAAACCTAACTAGCTAGGAAAACAGGCAATAACAGTTTAAAGCAGCTAAGAACAGCAGAAAAGTAGTTTGGCCAAGCCAGGAGACTACCTAGACCAGTTTAAAACAGTTAGGATCAGCTGAAAACCAGTTTGGTCAAAATGGGATACTAACTAGGCCAGTTAATAATAGGTAAGAAGAACAGCTAAGAATAGTTAAACAAAGCCAGGACAAACTGAAAACCAGGCTTAGAGATCAGCTATAGACCAGCAGAAATGCAGGTTGACTGAGCTAAGCAAATAAGCTTGGCTAGATCAGTAGACCAGGTAAACTAGCTTAAATCAGCAAACTTTATATATATATATATATATATATATAATTTTTATTTTTTTCGTTATATGAAGAAAACTAGTTTTTAAAGTATGTGATGAATTTCAAAGGCGTTTCATCATGATATTGCATTCTCACACCCCAATCACTGGAGACTGTGCTATGAAATAACCTTTAAGTATAATAGTACGCTGAATAGAGGGTCATCAGGCAGATTGTGGTTGAGAGGGTCTGCAGAGAGATGATTAATAAACATTGGGTCTGGTTTCTGCTCATTAACATGTCTGCCTCTGATTTTGATGAAGGAGCAAATGAACTAGCCGAGTTTAAGCTGAACTTTTAAGTTAGTTGAGTGCGTGTGGGTGGTGGTAAGGCCAAAAAAGAAAGAGAGACAACACATTGGGAGTGCGAGTGTGTTTATGGGTTTATGTGAGTGTGTGAAAGCTTGGGCATTGGCAGCTTTGCGCTCAGCATTCAGCCTGTCTGTTAGTTTCGGATGGCTGCTTGCACTTCATCTTTCATCACTGTGATATCCATCTAGAGACAAGCTTTGCTCCTGACGACTGCCACCATGCTGGCTCCCAGCCCCTCCGATGAGGCTCCCAACCTCCACTCCTCAACTTCCTGATCCTGGCAACAGCACATGAATATGCATTCACCTTCACCAGCAAGTGAGCGAGAGAGCGACTGCACTGCAGCTCTCTCAGTCTTGTCGTCCTAATGTGCACTCTGAGGCCTGCCTGTAACTGCTTGGCCTTGCCTGTTTCAGATGAAGCACTGAAGCGAGAGAGTCTATAGATGCCTGAAGAGTGATTTCCCAGGTGGTCGGAGGACTCACGTGCACTTCCCTGGCTCGTAGCGAAGCGACTGCTCACGTTTATGTCGGCTCATCGAATATTCTGTCCTCTCGGCCCTACAGTAGCTGTGGAGCTGAGTTTAAGAAAATTACAAAAATCAATAGTTATTTATCTGGCTTAAAATTAAAACCTACCAGGCCACAAAGCAAAAAGACATTGGATGAGAGATTAAATAAAGAGGGTTTCTAATGTTTTTAATTTCAGATGTGCAGTGTAGGCACTTGTGAAAAAGCATTTTTCTTAAAAAGTGTACATGCATATTATCAGATAAAAAAAAAAAAAGTACAAAAGCTGTCACTGAGGTGGTACCTTTTAAGAAGGAACATATTTTGGACCTTTTTACCCCTCAAGGGTGCATATTAGTATCTTAAATGAACACATTATCAACTAAGTGTACATAATAAAACATAAAAGATACATATTAGTGTCTTTTAAATGAGTACCACATTTGAATGAAAATGTTCGAAAGTTTACATTTATATTAAATGCATAAGGAAACTAATTGTATTCATTTGTTCCCTTAAATTTGTTGCCTTATTTTAACTAAATCAAAACAAGACAGATAATTAGTATATTGTGGCCAAGATTTACAAATTATTACTTCCAATAGCAATAAAGTCTTAGTTTGTTAAAGCAATAAGTATGTTTTTGTCCATAAGTGCACTTCTTTAAAGTGATTATTAAAACATGAAATATTTCAAACGTAATGGTGAACTATTAAGCCATGTGACACACATGTCCACCACATGCCGCATGTCTTTGCTTGTCCTGAACTGTGCAGTTGCATCAGCAATCTGCTATAACTGGATCGATTTTATTTTAGGAGACAGATGCGTTTGAGCCGTGCTGAGATACTGACATCATGCTACATGGGAAGGAAAGGCTCCCTGCAGCTTCAGTTAGCTGTAAACAACATGGCAAAATGGGTCAAATCTGTCTGTCTTCAGCATATTGACTCTCAAACTGAGATGATGAAGTTTTATGAACATTAAAGCACAAATGTAAAAATGTATTTAGCTACAAATGAAAGTTCTGTTAGTATTTATTCACCCTTATGCCATTTTAAAACCACATGACTTTCTTTATCTTATGAAAACCACTGAATTGTTTTGGTTTCGCTTGTATTACATTTACGATAAATGGGCAACAAACCTGTCAAGCTTTGAAATAAACCCAAAGCACGGAAGTCTATATATAACTATATGAAGTCATGCAAAGGTATGCATTATAATTTAATGCCCATCTTAACCTCTAGTAAACCGAACTCAAAAGCTGAATCTGTCCAAATCATCCAAATAAATTAGTAAATTAATAGAATGATTTGTTTATAATTCAGACTATTTCTCTAATAAATACAACAACTTTTTGAATGGAATCTGCCAACATAACACACAAAATACAGCGCACAAATCATATGGATATTTATGGTCAGCATGCTTCATGGTAAGCACTGAAAGTTTCTGACCCTGTCACTTGTCTGGATGTGTTATAGTTTGAGGTGACATGTCAAGTCCTTCCCACGAGCTTTCAGATGATGACTCTTTTGATCCGAGTCATTTTCATGGTAATATGGTGCATCTGGGCTCACTGACCACATGTTCTCACATACTTGTGTGAGTATGAGACTCAAGGGAGCAATTACAGTCAGTGAGAGATATGGATTACAGTACAATTGCTTTTTTACCACACCACAGAGTCTGACACATTTCCACTTTCCTCAGACAAAGGTTTATAACTGGAAGATGATCTAGGACAATGTATCTTTGTGAGTGCATTCAGTGAGCACATCCTTCTTTTTTTCTGAATAATTGCTACTAATTTTCACATTAAAGTGGATCTTTGTTATTATTTGAACTGCTTCTTTTTTTGTCCAGTAAAAAATAAACTTTAGTCTACCTCAACTGGACTTTAACTCTGTGATTTCATCCATGCTGAAAGGTCAATCATTCTGTCTTTTAGACCCCTGCCTTAATCAAGGCAAGGTTACCTTTGAGACAACAAATTTTGTCATATGATAGCACTTCAAACTGCCATGGTTCCTCTGCCCCAGGGTAGTAAACGCATAGGCCTGCATGTGAATTATTTAAAGCTAAATTCATGTGCAATGTGACCCAGGGTTTCACCTGCCTTTGCTCCCTGGAAAATGGAGAAAGAAAGACAAAGAAACTGAGGGTAAATAGAGAAAGAAAGAAAGAAAGAAAGAAAGAAAGAAAGAAAGAAAGAAAGAAAGAAAACAAGCCAAGGCAAAGGTAATTGCTAGCTGTATTTCATTAAACAACCCTTGACAGACATAAACTCCAACTCAGAAAAAAAAAAGTTCAGAAATTCCAAAAGGTCATGTCTATCACTGGAGGTGCTTTTAATTGCAAAAAAAATTGTATGGCATGAAAGAGTGAAATAAAAAAAATTAAATGCCTAAATAGTCTTTATGTAAAGTTCAAGAAATAAATACCAACCTTTTCATAAGATGGGAATGAAAACAAATATGTTATTTGGGGAATATTGCAAGCAAGTTGCTGTAGATTATTTAATATTAGGCAGATTTCTGTGAGAGTGCTGTTATTCATATTTAACTGAACAATTTCATCTTGCACCTTTATTGTCGGTGTGTTTTATATTGTTCAGAAGTGGGTAGGTTTAGGGTAAAGGTGGGGCTAGGTGCTAGAATGAAAGTATACATTTATATAAAATGAATCCGGTTATCCGTGCATGGATCAAGGCTGATGCCTGTCACTGAATTACATTGGTATCTTCTGTAAGCTTATCATGGCAATTCTATGACACTAACGCAGTTACACAATTTTGAGTTAAGAGTCCGTGGTCATTACACAGAAATTTGTGAGATCAGGTTGAATCTTGTCCTATGAAGTTAGGTAACAACATACTTTATTCTCATTGGTCAGATTATGTGACGACAAGCATGACGTGTGCTGCGTATTTTTTCTTTATTTTTACAGAATTAATATTAAGTTTAAAAACATCATAGGACTATTTATGCCAGCTTGTTATACTCATGCTGGAATCTATTTTATAAACATTTAATTAAGAGCATTTAGACATTTGATTGAAATTATCTTTACTTCGCCCTCTCTCTCTCATATTAGGAAAGCAATTCAATTCCTTGCAATTTAAAGCTGTGTTTAAATATATGGATCACCCAGAACAGGTGGGCTTTCACAGCGAAATCTGGTTCCTCTTTTGTTTTGCAAGGCATATTTCATTGTATGGTTGCTGTGGAACAATATTGTTCAAAACACCACACAAATAAACTAAATGTAATTAAACTGTAATATAATATCTCAATATATAAAATGAAACCAATATATACACACCTGACATCAACTGAGGTGACAGGATATAACATCTGTAAGGGTAGCTGTAGGTATAATGTATTATCTTTAATTAATACCATTCATACCGTAATATCTGTATTAGCATCTGATAGTGCCAAATATTTTTTTTAACTAGCACAATACACAGATGTTCATACACCTATTTTATCTATCAGAGAGAAAAAAAAAAGAAGAAGCCTTGTCACCGAGCAATGAAACATCTGGAACAGATGCTCCACACCAACTTTCAAGTAATCATTTCAAGAACCTCTTGGAACACTGATCGACCAATCAAATTTGAAGAGCAAAATTCACTGCAATATAATATACTGTAGTCATGAGCTACAGAATACCAGTCAAACCCAGTCAGTTTACATAACACATTCATCTTCAGGAGAATCATCTAGAGCCCTGCTCTGATCAAGTCAAAGCCTTGTTAATCCTGGCTGCTGAGGTGTTGATTTGTTTACTGCCAGAATTCCCACCGACAAGATGTCACTTCCCTCGCGACAATCAGACGAGGACAAGCAGAGAAAACAATCTTTAATGGCTTTCCTGGAAAGGGGCCGACTGTAAATTGAATTTAAATAATTTCTTCTAAAATCACATATTAGCATCTTAGCTTGCTTTAATCAACTTCACTCACTCTCTCTCTCTATCTGGTAAAGTGCCTTTAAAGTGCTCAGTGCTTTTAGAACATGGATTTTGTCTATTTTGTTCGTGTTGAGTCATAGTCTTTAAATTAAAGATGCGTTTGATAGTTGAGAGACGATGTAATTTAAGTTCAACGCAGCATTCCAGTTCTTTGTGCAATGAAATTTAGACCCCTAAGAACATTTTTGACTGAACTCCAAAAAGTGTATTACAGGACTAACAAGACTCACTCCCAGCAGATACATCTATCCATCAAGCATGGTGCATTATCATAACTCTGATTTATTCTAAATACATCCATTTTAGGAATATTTGATGAAAGGTTAATGTACTTTTTATTACTTTTTTGTAAGATATATAGAAGCTGATGTTTCACAAGGATAAAATTCAGAACATCCAGTAAATAATAAAATCAGAACACACACTCCTCTAAAAATTGTAATTGTTTAACTGTTTGACAGCAACCACGTAGGGTCACAATGTTTTGTTTCTACCATGTCTGTCTTTTAATCCAATACTGTATATTTGTATTTTGAACATTCTTGATGCCTCTTTCCTGCAAGTGGTCAATGGCTGCTTAGCTTTTGTGGTTGGCTCCTGCTGGAAGCTTGAATGTAATTTTCCTGCTGTTCCAAAATAATCAATCACATGACATTTAAGGCTCAGGTTTTAGAGAAACAAAATCTCTGTACAGTAAAATCCAAACAGAGCCATTGAAAACAGCTCTGATTCCCTCTTGGAATATTTCATTTGAGCACCACTCTGCCGGTGTTTGCCCTGTTTGTCAATAAAACATTCAGCATTTGAATTTGCATGCCTTGTCGTCTCTCTGCCTCGTAACAATTATCATTAACAAAGATTAATAAAGAGTATAATAAATGCATTGTTCCTTGTTTGTTTATGTTAGTTAATACATTAACTAATGTTAACAAATGACACCTTACTGTAAAGTGTTAGCAATCAAAACAAATTACTTAAATATTTATTCATAATAGTTCTCAAAACCCTGTAAATTTGTGTAAAAAGGATTTTTACTGCATCTAGTGTTCATTCCTTTTGGAAACTGCATATGTACTTATTGATACGTATTTTGTGTCTCGCTAAAAAGTGCACCAAGGTACGTTCATGCCATGACCCCAGGTAGTTTAAAACACAATGCATCTCCCCTGAAAGAGAACAGTGAATGCTCCTGTGTGTGGAGAATAGGAGGGGCTTAAGGTTGTTCTCCATTAGCACCAATCCTCTGTTAAGCTGCCTCCCCTGGTGTGTCTGTTACCACAGGAAGAGATTACAGCACTTTGTTTATCTCACATCCTTTAAAATTAAAGTACAATTAAAGTGCTGCACTGAAAGTTGAATCTCCCTCCTCAGGAGATTGCACACATTTACATATGCACACACTTGCTGACACACACAGGCATTCGTAACAACATGTTCTTGTACAAAACTACATTTCATTGATTGACAGAGATTGACAGTTGATATGACTTTTCATATAAAATTCTGATAATTAAAACCGAGTGTGCAATATATTTTCATTATATAATAAATTAGACTTTTAGATGCCACCTTTTTGTAATCAACTTATTATTATCTTTCAAGTTTAAACAAAAAAAAATACTCAAAAGTGACATTTACTGTTTAATGTTATAAAATAATTCTGTTTTTAAATAAATGCTGTTCCTTTTCACGAACTCGAACTGCGCCCAAAGACGCTATAGGAACGCCTCTCTGCATGACATGCTCTGAATCTGCTGTACCAACGTCCAATCAAA
This sequence comes from Enteromius unitaeniatus, assembly GCA_032359435.1. Classification (NCBI taxonomy): domain Eukaryota; kingdom Metazoa; phylum Chordata; class Actinopteri; order Cypriniformes; family Cyprinidae; genus Enteromius; species Enteromius unitaeniatus. Next base: position 9,426,406 of record JAUMHI010000065.1, read on the forward strand.
GGGCGCAACGTCATCATGTGACATCAAACCAGGAAGTATATAAGCCACATGCTAGCGCTAGCTTTCTGTCATTCAGAACGCGGTCTCTGTATCTCTGTCTCAAAAGTTTGTCTGTGTGAGTGAAAAACGTTGAAAGGTCCTATTTCCCCTGCCTAAAGTGTGTGTGTGAAGTAGTTTAAAAGATTTGAGAAAGATATCTCGTCTTGACCGACCGTTTGCTCCACAAAACATATAAACAAAAGAAATATGAAGGCAAACAAGGGCAAGGCAGGCTTCAACCTTTCAGGCGGTGTGTGTCTCCTTGTCAAAGATATATCATAAGTGGATACACACACACGCTCTGTGTAGCCTGCTAGGATCGGAGCACTCTTTGGCAGGACTAGATAATAGCTGCCCCAAAACATTAAAGTTGCTGCCGCTACAGACTGCTCCGATCCCGGAAAGTCCTCTTCGAGAAGGGGCTTTTTGTTGGTAAGCGTCACGGCTCAGGTCTCGCTGTCCCCGAGGCGTAGCGGAGACTGAGATTGTGGGGCTCCCAATGCGATCTGGCTAAGCTATGGAGACAGATAGACCCTTTTCTCCCGCTACAAACTTGATCGCATGCCCACTCTGAGAGTGAAGCTCGCGGTGATGACCGACCCATGACTTCCTCTCATGAAACGGGCTTAACAGGGTAAACCTGAGAGTGTCGATGAGCCGCCCCAGTTTGAGGAGCTTTGGAGGTGGTCACTAGGGCCGTAGATATTAAAATAATATGAATCCGGCCGAAACAGCAAGAGCCACACAAAAGCAGGCTTGATAAGCGCTTTTTGCATGCTCAGCCACCCCCTCCATATCAGAGCCTGCCATTGTTCTCTGATTTGTACACCGAGGTGTGTAAATCATGAGCTAGAAACTATTCTAAAAAGGCACTTATTTTCATTCCCACCAGCGACTATTAAAAAATAGGAAACGTGGCGTAGGGAAAAATACCGAAATAAATCGATGCAAAAGTTTGAACAGACGCTTGCAAGCTATCTGTCAACTGATATGGCATCGTCTTTAAAGGCTCCAATGTTTGGGATTTAGATGAGCCTATGTGAGTGAAAAACAAGTGAAAGGTCCTATTTCCCCTCCCTGAAGTGTGTGAAGTAGTTAAAAGACTTAGAGAAAGATGTCTCGTCTAGACCGATCATTGGCACCACAAACGCATAAAATATGAATGCTTTCCCCTCTTGGCCTGTTCAGTGACACTGTCATCTTGGTCGTCGACAGATTTCAGGGGGCGAGGAGACAAGCGGCTGCTCTCTAAATCCCGGGCATGCTGGCGAAAAGGAGCAACCCGACCAAGCATCAGCTCCTCACATCACGAGGCTCAAAACATGCGTTGCCACGTGCACTCCTCCTAGGCGGAGTTGCAGCTCGAGGTGACAGTCTGCTGCTAGGGCCTCCAACTCCAAGACAGATCTTAAAGAAACATCATTGTGTCTAGGAGATCCCAGCAGAAAAAGTCCTGATGCACTGGGGCTCAGGGCTTCCGAGGGCAGGCACCCCTGGGTTAGAGCTCCGCCCACTGCGCACTCCACAGTGCCCTCGGCGTTGCGCTCAGCCTGTGGGGTCTGTATCGCTGTGGGGCTGAGCTGCATGTCACCCCTGAGGGGGTCTATACGACGGTCAGTTCAGGCTCTCCCTGGCGCCAAGCCGTCATAGAGCATCGAGCTATCACCGCTAGCAAGACCAGAGGCCAGCTTAGAGAAGCTGGTTCCCTTAGTACACAGTTCAGCAGATTAAAAGGTACTGCATATCATATCGTACTGTGTATCAGTGGGCCCTGCAGACTATAGGGGAAATTTATTGAATTTCAAAAAGAGAGTTTGAGTCAAACTCACTGGGGTGAGTCCCGAACAGGTTTGGTTATGGAACGAGAAGTAAATACCCTTCTGAGGAAGAGAGTTATAGAGTCGGTTCCTCCTCAAGAGTAAGAGCCCAGGCTCTACAGTCAATATTTCATAGTTCCAAAGAAGGATGTAGGGCTGAGGCCCCTTTTAGATCTCAGGCAACTGAAACACTCAGTCAGTTAGCTGAAGTTCAAAATGCTTACACTAAGACTAATGCTACTAAAGTCAGGTCCAAGGACTGCTTTGTAGCGATAGATCTAAAGATACATACTTCCATGCATCCATTCATCCTTCTCACAAGAAGTTCCTGAGGCTCGCTTTCAGGGGCAAAGCGTACCAATATCGGGTTCTTCCCTCTGGCCTAGCACTTTAGCCTCGGACGCTTACGAAATAGTAGATGCAGCCTTAGCTCCGTTGCGGCTTTAGGGGGTTCGCATTCGAAACTACATAACATTCTGGTTAAATACCAGCTCAGTCGTAGAGAGAAGAGATAGGACATCGAGATGTCCTCCTACCTCACATGAAGCGTCTAGGGTTCAGACTGAATGCCAAGAAAAGTGTGCTCTCTCTAGTACAGAAGACCACTTATTTAGGCGTGGTACGATTCGACCACGACGCTGGCACACACGTTCTGATTTTGCTGAGTTAGGCGTGTTCCTGGGTTAACATATTTTGTTGACCCTGGAACAACATTTTATTCCAAAATGTTAGTTTTGACCACATCTCTACACCTTAACCTAACCTTACCCATGAGTAATGGCTAAAATGATAGATGACTGACACTGATGTACAATCACCAAACACTGATTGTAAGTCTAAACTTCACAAAAACTATAAACTGGTTCTTTAAATCTGATTGGCTAATCACAATGTTGTTCCAGGGTCAACAAAGATGTTGACCCAGGGACATGCCGAACTTAGCAAATTCTTCCCTGCTCGAGTAGATTCGATTCTTGTTCTTGTTAGGACAGTCCTTGAGTATCTGCAGGCTTGATTTCTGCAGGGGTATCCGACTTCACCTTGAAGGTGCAGGTGTTGGCTATATCAGCTTACCACTCACCATTCGATGGAAAGACAGTTGGTAGACACCCCCTGATAGTACAATTCCTCTGTGGTGCATTGAGGTTGAGACCGCCAATACGCTCTCGCGTCCCCACGGGGACCTGGCTGTGGTGCTAGAGGCTCCGTGCAGACCGCCATTTGAGCCCATAGAGAAGATTCTGATCGCCATCTTACTCTGAAGACTATGTTCTTGCTAGCGATCTCTTCTCTCAAGAGAAAAGATGCCCTTCAGGCCCTTTCAGTGGCCCTTTTCATTTAAGACTTTGCACCCGGAGTGGTGAAGGTTTTTCTATACCCTCGAGCGGGTTACACAGCGAAGGTCTTTACTTCTACCACACCACGGCCGATCGAGCTGCAGGCATTTCATCCTCCTGAAATGCCTGCTGATTCAGAGAGGTGTTCCCATAGCGTCTTTGGACGCAGTGTCTCGTTCTCTAAAGGAACCATGGTTATATTCATAACCTGACGACGTTTTTGCTCATCAAATGATCTTGAATAAATTTACATTTCAATTTAAATTTAATTTGAATTTAAATAGAAAATATGCATTAATTCACAGTGATATTTCAGAATATTACTGAATTTTACTGTATGTGTCAGGTGCGGGTAGGTAAACGAACGAAAGTAAATAAATGAAAGTCTTTATTCCAAGAAGTCTTTGAACAAAAACTGCTGCTCTCTGCGTGCAGGAAGGGAACAAAAGGGTATCTTCTTCTAGAACTGTTTAACAGGCAAAACCAAAAGAAAAGGACGAGCCAGCCTCTGGGCCAGATATGGTAGTGTCACCTCATTCACAGCGGGCTGGGGAGAGCGCAAGTTCTTGCAGTAGCGGACACCCCTGTCCAGCAACAGGATACAGACAGTTCTGAGTATGGAGAAATGTTTTAGAGGGTGGCAGCAAATAAACCAGACAAGACGAGCAGGACAGGACTAGACAAAATGAATAACATCAAAGTTGCAGGTGGCGAGACGACTGGACACGGTCACAGACACAGCGGACAAATGCATTCAATCATCAGACAAAGACAACCAGAACAGACAGAGAGAAATAGAGACGCCAATCAGCACCGAAAGGAAACAGGTGTGCAGAGATCAGCGCAGAGAGCGCTGATTGCAACTAGCAGCAGCTGAGAGACTAAAGAAGAAACAGAGAATAACAGGGAGAAAATCCAAATCTAATGTTTGATCAAATAAATGCAGCAGGTGTGCATTTTATATTTAATTTTTTTCCTCCAAAACAATACAATATTGTACAAACCACAAACTTTAGAAGAGTAATGCACAAATGAAAGGGGTTATATTTTAAATTCTGCCAATATTTTGTATGGTTCTGATTTCATTGATTTATTTTTAATAACCATATACAATCACTTCAGTATAATTCCATCTCTTTTTTTCTCTAGCTCACACATACACACTGTGCCACCACTGTCTGTTTGATTTAGTCGTGTCTGGACCTTTGTGGCCATAAGTCCACACAAATCTCAAGTGAAAGATTTATGAGGCATGGCAGCCATTTGCTATATTTTACATGACCCACAACCTGTGTTCCTTGTGAAAAGAGTGTGAAAACAACGCTTCTTTTCAATATCCTCTCTGATCCTTTCACGTCCACTGAGCAGATCTGCTTAAACTGACAGGAAAGCCCAGTCACATGCTGCCAATCATCCAGTGTTACACCACATCTACACTAGAAATGACCGATATCGCTGTTGTGCTATGAAGGCTGTTGTTCACAAACTACTTAATTCTATTGTTGTTTTTCAATGGAAATTCATTAGTATAAAGTATCTTTTTTTGTCTGTCTTTCTGAATTTTGTATCTGCCAGAAATCATTTCAATTATAAAATTCTTGCCCGTCTATTTACACACATGGTATTTGTAAGCAAAATAAATTTGTTTTTAGATGAATGAGAAATGAGTGGCTGGAGTAGCTCTGTAAAACATCAAAATAGTTAGTGTGTTTGTCTGATGAAGTGTATGCATCTAGTGGACGCTTGCGGTGTAGACAGTGTCATTGAATATAGAGTAAAGGGAATGATTTAGGTTTTACATGTTGTGATGCTCCACTCTCATCCAATGTAGACATAGTGTTTGAAATTTCAATTTTGATCTCAAATATTGTACCTAAGTAGGACTACCAATGCATAAACACTCTAACTCTCTCTCTCTCTCTCTCTCTCTCTTACCCACACACCAACACACAATCTTACCGCATTTTATCATATCAGTCCCAACTCCATTTCCAAGCCATTCTTCTTGACAGATTGAACTATTTGTTTATTTATTTATTTATTTTCTTCTGTGCTGTAAAGTCCTGAACTCTTGTAAAGTGGCATTGGGTGTGTGTGTGTGTGTGTGTGTGTGCGTGTGTGTGTGTGTGTGTGTGGAGTAGCTCAGACTCTAATCACAGCTGACCATGAGTCTCTTCCCCACCTCTCCACGCAGATCTGGAGTGGGCCAGTGAAATTAGGATGAGATGAATGCTGATAGCAGGACCTGTGTGAGACACTCCAAACCTTGCTATCTGTCCACTGCTTTCCTGCTCCAGCTCGAAGTAAACAGTATTTACTGATACTGCACTTTGCACACACATCCTATAGATTAATAAATATTTGAATTATTATGGATGATATTGGACACTGACATTATATACAAGAAAGGTCCCACATAATGTATTAAGTGTATGTTTTTTCCGTTTTAAATTGTGTTCATTATATTATAGTAAAATGTCTATTATATTACACTAAAGTTAAATATTAAAATTAAATGTACTTAACAAAAACTGTAAAAACAATTTGTACAAAAACTGAGTCACATGGGTCAGAAGTGGCAGAAGTAGTTGTTGTCTACTGTATACTACAGCAGCCCACATCAATAAAACACAGTTTACATGTTTTTTTTCCGATCAATCCTAATTCAGCTATTGATTCTATATAGGAGAATTGCTGTTATAAAGCCTCAATCTCTTAGAAAGCTAAAAGAAAGGCCCATAAGTCGTGTTAAGGTGTTTCATTGAAGAGTAGCAAATGCTTTTCAGACTGTATCAATCTGTGCAGTTTTCACAGGCTTACAGTAGGTCATTAGCATAAAGGTCCTCAGAGCCTCAATATGGCTGTTTCACCTCCTGTCAAACACACATTCATATTCCACTCAGCACTTCAGGTCTTTGTTACCCACATAAAGTCGTTCTGATTCATTTCAGTTTTTTGATCTGCTCTTGTTTCTGTTTCACAATGTGAAATAAATAATTAATGCTGTAATGCACCTCTGATTCACTTATCAATTTAAAAGCACAAACAATGGCCTTGAATGCAGGGAGAATGCAAGACTTCCTTAGGGAATGGCGGCGGTGAGGGGTTTCTTGTAACAGGAAGGACATAAAAGAATCTGCTCAAATGATTTCATGTCTAACAAAAGAGGAGCTTTTGGTGTTTTTTTTTTTTTTTTTCTTCAGGTAACTTGTTTATTTTCACTATTTTGAACATGACGCAGAAGAGTATTCCACTGAGAAAATATAATTATATGGTTGGCTATAGACGGAGGTGGGGTGTGGCATTTATCAAATGGCTGGTTTGACAGGACATGACAAATGCAGGTTTGATTGTGGCAGGATGGAGATCTCAAGATGGCCTCCAGCTCATTGCATAGGCATGTCAAAATAGGACATGTCAGTAAGCCATCCAAGAATGGACAGATGCATCTGGTCCTAAAGGGCTCTATCACAGAGAAAGAAATGCAATATAGCTAGATATTTATAAGATAAAACCATCTCCTTACTGTAACCTTACTATACTGTAACCTTGTCACAGTGTGTCAAACTTGTAGCCAATCAGCAGTAAGGGGCGTGTCTACTAATAATGTGGAAGAGAGCGCATTCAATGAACAGCGGAGCAGAGTGACATAAAGATACAAAACAAAAGAGGAAAATATCTGTGAAACAATGAGGCAAAAAGTAGGACCCTTGTAAATATCGGATAAATATCGGTCACGCCACTCATGTCTGGTGTACACAGTATCACTGATTAAAATGACTGTACTACTACATCCCGTGTAGACCATAGACATGCATTTTTTTTTTTTACCATAGATATGTTTTTCAGTATCGCATGGATTACATATCACGGCCCATAGAAAGTTAATGAGGCATCTACGTGTATAGACGTCCGATATATGATGTAGACGGCGTAGCATTGGTTCTGCTTTGTTTCACAGAAACAATCATTGCCTGGGTTGCAAAGGCGAGACCCTTTTGGGGCAGGGGCGTGTTTGTTTTGGTGATTTGAAATATCAACACTGGCTTCCAGAAATTGTATACCCTGTCTTAATGTACTACTCTGAAGTACTCTAAAAGTGCACATTTAGTGCAACTAAGCACACTTCTTTATCACAAGGAATAGTTGCAGAACTCTTTGGTTTGCAGATTCTTTCTAATATTCAGCACAATGCCTCAGGAAAACATGTTTTGGGGGACTTTAACAAATAGATTCTCTTTCACATATTACATTTTTACTACCACCAGTTCCTTCCAGGCATGATACATGTAACAATAATAGATTCTACAAATGACAGTAGAACTAGCTTTTGCATTTTTCATTCAAGCCAAACACAGTTAATTATGTCCAAATATCCAACAGTGACCGTCACTTAACTGAAAAATTATGTAATTAAACCATAATGATGCCATTTCCCTAAAGTGTATCTGACATTCAAATGAGCTAAACGAGGAAGTGTAACATAAATCCTATTAGGTTTGCTTAATCCATGAAGCCAAGCACTTATCAAAGTTCAAACATTCACTGGTCTGAACGAAAGTGCACAAATAACAGGATTAAAAATGCTCAAATACATTCCACTCGATTTATTCTCAGTGAATGAGGCAAAATAAGGCAGATTATAGCAAATTCAAAAATGTACAGTGTGCTGGTAAAGTATAATGCTGCTTATATCATAAGAGATGATTTACAATATGCTTTTATTTTTGTTGTAATTAAAACATCTTCTAGTTAACTATGGGCATTTTTATTGCTGAAAGTATAGGGCATCATGTATCTTTATTCATCATGCATCACTACTAACGGCAGTGAACATGCATTGAGCAGGCAGGAACAGGAAATAAACAAGTCTGTTTTTCATCATACTCGCCTCTTCTCCTTGTATCACAAGGCCCAACATCAATCTTTCTAAATTTTTTTGAAGGGGTGGCAGTATATGAAAGCAAACATGCTCGGTGATGAAAAGGTATATCAGGCACGTAATCATGTCAGTACTGTTGTAGGAGCTTTCTTGGCCTTTGTTTTCATTTTTCTTCTTCTCTGTTTGGCTTATACTTGCTCTCCTCATACATTTTTCATCTGCTGATTCACTGGCATTAGAGGATCAAAAGCAGAATGATTTCCTGCAATGCTATGTGTTCTCGTATATATCTAACTGGTTGCATTTCCAGAATCATTACATGCAACATCTAGTGTATGAGCAGAATGTTTGCTGCTTTTACATTTTGCATAGGAGTCTCCAGTGGTCATCCTCGCTCAGATGCCTTTCATCTGCCCAGCTTTGAACTAGGCTAAATCTCCTATGGAGCTTCTATAAGTAAATGCTTTTTTTGATTCTGTGCATTGAAGAGACAAACTTCAGAAAGACAGGCACTGAGAAACTCAAGGATAAAATCTCTTAATTTGTTATATTTTTTAGAATTTGTATCATGGAATCGTAGAGATTGTAGCTAGTTGTATATACTGATGTGCCGACTCATTATGTGAAAATAAACATGAACCAGAGACATATCACGTAATATACTGTATGTTTTAAAGAATGTGAGAACGCTGTATTATTGATTGCATCTTCTCTGAGGATTGCTTTTATGGATCGTGGAAAGCATTTTGAATGAGTCTGGCTAAGAATGATGATGAGAAGTAATAATGACCTCCTCCTTGGCTTAGTTTTAGCAAATACTTTGAAAACGATCACATTCTCGAGTGCTTCCTATTTGAGTTTTCTTTTTTGTGAATAAATAGACTAGTAAACAGCAGCTGGGGGTTTCAGTATATGATATTGCCGGGCGATGAATATGTAATTTAGAATAAAGAGTAAATGTCACGAAATCACAGTGTTCCACTGAAATGCAGTAAAGCAATTTGATTGCTTTATATATTGTATTCTCCTCTAATGTTATATTGTAAATATGACTGATCAAATTTTAGCTGCGGGAAGAGTTTGCTGATGATCAACATATATTGACATAGTCTATAACATCTGCAAATTGTCTTCTATTCTCGTCTTCTTTGGTCTTTAATTTGGTTCCCCCTACCTAAAATATGACCCCGGTGTCCGTGTTAGGTTGCTGAAATTTATTTACAGAATGTCACCTGCCTCGAAAAACCAAGCTATGGAATGCAGAGGTAGTTTATATATTGCATATGTTTGACATACCTGTTTAAGACCTGGCTGGTACTTTTGTTGTTGTTTTTTTTTTTTTTTGTAAGTGATGCTTGACAGTGCTTGGGCTCTCCTGAGGCCGAGACATGCCCAAGGCAAAGCTCGAAGTGATAATTCACACTGAAAACCATTTTAGGGCATACATTACTGGACTGCAAAGATTGCTATGTCTGTCTTTGGGTCCAGTGCACCAAGACAATTACTAAAGTAAGCCATGCATATCAGTCATGCATTGGCCTGGAATAAAACTCAGTTCTCACCTTCGAAACATGCTACCTATAACCTTTGTTGGCTTGTTTCTTTGTACTCATTTTTTTGTTCGCTACTTTAGGTGTACACAAAACATTGCCTGTACCCTCAAGCCCACTTTACATTTACTTGAGATAACAGTGCGTATTTATTTTGATACCTGTATTAACCGGTGACTGTATCGTGTCTGCTTTTTAAACAAGCGTGGCATGCTGAACCTATGGGAAATACAGTGAATGTACTTTAAACCATTTTATAAAAACAATCTTTTGAAAAACAGGCTTTTATGAAGCAACAAAATAATGGAGGTGATGCAACTCGAAGTTCCATACTCCATAATTATCTGCCTGAATACAGATGATTTAAGAACCTCATAGCTGCAGTTTGGGTTAAGCCTTAGGTTAAGCCTGAGAAATCTGAGGATTTATAAAGTTGTATACTGCAGTTGTAAGAAAACAATTCTTGTCTTGCTTTATTTACAGAAAGAAAACAAGACATCTGCGAGTCATTTGTTAATAATTCTAGATATGGAGGATGCATAGCTATTTGTGCCAGAGATTTTATTCGAAACCGAGTGATCTTATAAACTTTCTGTATAATGTTATTGTTGTATATAAACTTGTGTTCCAACCCTAATTAATTTGAGTGAATAGAAGTAAGTGTTGTCCACACATTAATAGAACAAAACACAAGTGGATTGAACCTTATTATCACACATTTTGATGAGGAAATTAAAGTCTTTAAAACCCCATGTCACTGGTCATGAACAATTTATGTGAGCTCCACCAGGCAAATTCAGCCCAGTTGGAGTGCTGCTTTGAATTTCCTCTAAAAAAAAGGAAAGGGAGGGGGTTTAAAATTAGATTTATCTGACTTTTGAATTACTTGGGCAATTAAGAACCCAAACTCTGTCCAGATACATGACTTAGTTTAAGGAATGCATTAATCCACAACCGCAAGAATAGTTGACATGCTTTACTTTGATTCAAAGGCTACAACATTTTTAAATCAAATTACTCTAATTAAATAACTTTCAGATGAGTAACTGATGTTGAAATGAATCCTGCTTTAACTATAAGCCAGTACATGTATCCTTATTGCATTAATTCATTTCAGTGAGGGCTTACTTTTAGACATTTATTCAGAGAAAATCAGCTTACACGTTTCTGTTTAAACAGCTTAGATGTTTTCTGTGGATTATACAATGACCTTAAATAGACAAAATGCATATTTTGCAAATTCCAAGTTTATATTTTATATTTTGCAAATTATAATTTTTTTTATAAAATCTTATATCTCATATATTGTTATAAAGATGAACGAAAGTCTTATGGTAATGATGACCAAATTTTCATTTTGGGTGAACTATAATATATTTGAGCTGTGAATATTACTCTGTTTCTAGGACAGAATTTTTGATAGAGGTGCAAGTTTTACGAATTGGTTGAAACTTTGTATTAATTCAAGAATGACACTAAATAAATGCTCTTTCTGTTCCCTAATGAAGTCAGTCTACAGTCATCTTTTCTCAGAATATTCCCTGTAGATCCAAATGGGCTGCAAGATCATTCACAACGCTGGACAAGTGGGAATTTCCTCTAGTCTAGTAGCAAGAATGAAATGGTCAATTGGGACATAAGTACCACCTAATTAGGATTAATATCTCACTCCATGCGAGCTCACAATAAAAATATCAGCTCTCAGGGGACATGAACCAAATCCGACAGGACCAAAGGCATTCCAGCTCTTCCATGTTGACCCAGAAGTAGCAAGACAATTGCAAGGTTGTCATTTTTTTTGCCCAACTGCACATCCTATCGAACAGAAACTAGAGGTCTAAGTGGGGACAGCGGCACACACTATTAACTAACCTAATGAGTGATCACAGTGACCTCCATGACAAGCATCCATGCTTTCTTTGGACCTGCTTTGGTTAGGGCAGGATTTTAGTTCTAGCCCATCTCATTATGTCTTGTCCGAGACGTTCATTCCCAGGGACTTTGCCATGAGCGCTTGGCATGCTGAGAGAGGAGCTGGCAGGGCCCAACTGAGGGCAAATAGCAATGACGAGACAGGTTGGTCTTTATCATCTGGCTAGATCTTCACACACATTTCCAGCACCCATTTGTATTGACCTGGAAGAGATATTGGGGCTTATTGCTTCGGGGGTTGGTCCACAACCACAGGGAAGAATGCCAGGGCTTTGGACACCAAGACCCGCTGGTCCCATTTGACCTACTGGTGTGTCCCAGACTTGTTCCTCACTGCCTTTTTGAGAAGCCCCAACAGCACCACTATTGAGCAGGCATGCAGTCAGACAGAGCTTTAACTTTGTCCCTCTTTCTTTTACTGCCTTTTCCACTTGCCTTGCAGGTGAAGTGTCACAAATAGAACAAGGTTTCATTTTGACAAAGGCAAACTGCCAAGAAAGGAGGTGTTGGGACCATCACGCTGAGAAGGTCTGAACAAACAGGAGGGAGGAACACTCGATTAAAGCCTGTTAGATAAAAGCCCAAAGCTTTCCCTGTAGGTTCTGCCACGAGCAGCGTGTGAACGTTAGCAGAACTGTCACAAACACCGTAGTGCATTAATTGTGAACCGATCACGGAGAAAGTTAATTACAAGCACCCGGGATGTTGAGCACGCCCCTTTTCTCTAACTCTAAAGTGTCACCTCTCATTTCGCTATCCCAAACATTTAAATAGCACACCGTGCTTGTTGTCTTTGCTACTCTGTGTCAATGTCAATGCACGGCACAAACATTACAAGTGCTCTGCTTTCCCCCAACGTTCAGCCCAGACCTGGCTGTGCATCACTTCGACGCAAACTTAATTATGGTCTGTAATTACAAGGATCTTGGGGAGTTTGACTGAAAGTCAAATTACAAAGGCAACAAAACACAGTCTGAATTGCGGGAGGACTTGACAAGGGTCATTAAACCATCATTCACATTCAAATGTCCGGAGCGTTTCGAAATGGTTGTTTGGGTTTCTGCACTTTGCCTCCCTCTTCTTGGGATGTTTGCTCAAGGCCTTTGTGGTACAATTGAACAAATGCTTTGTGGCATTTTCTCTGCAGGTCATGAGAAAAACAGAAGTTCAGCCAGCTTCTCCCAATCTCTTCCACCCACCTGTGAGGGCAATTACCATATTGTTTTGTTTGTAAGAGAATAGCTTTTTAAATAGTATCACACACTTTTTGGGGAGGGTTGGCTTGCATTCACGAACCATGATGCTTGTTCTTTTTGACGAGCTTTGCTTGTATTTGTCTTAGACTTCAATGTTCAGTGGTTTTCAGTGTTGTCTACTAACTGAATACTAACTGAATAACATAAATGACAAACATGGTTTGTTAAATTAGCAGAAAAGTCTTGAAAGCATTACTGAGATTTTTAAAAATTACGAACTTCTTCTCACGAACTTGAAAATCTCAATCAGTTTCTGCAACTTCCTTTCTGGATTTATTACAGTATGCAATGCTGTCACTTCGTCCATGATTTGAGGCTACCAGTGAATTGTTTTCCCCCTTATTTTAAAAGCAATACAACGTGCAGACCTCAAAACAGCTATTGAATTACAGTCACTGTTCTGTCCTGATTATCAGGTTTGTTTATGTTAAAACAAGCATAATAAAAAGCATAGAGAAATTGATTGTTTGTTTATACATGTGTGCTTTTTACAGACACTTTTATTCAAAGCCGCTTATGTGCATTTTATTAGTGCATGAATTCCACTGGAATCAAAACCCTGACCCTTGTTTTTGTAATGTCATGCTCTACAGTTTGAACTGTCGGAATTATGTGTTGATAATGTATCGTTCTTAACACAAATTCCTTTAAAATCAGTTTTAGGCTTTGCTCATAAAATTTTAAGTGTTCTGCAGGGAACTAAATACATGGCATAAAATCTTTAGCGCTATTTTTTGCAATAATTGGAGCTGGAATTTATTTGCGCTTTGAGTGTCATGGTGGGCTGACAGGCTGACGACTTTGGTCGAAGAAAAATAAACCTTGCAGAATTTAGTAGTTTGGCATCTCTTGGATGTGGCATGCAGAATTTCTCCAATGAACTGCACCCTTACACTTCAGTCTGTTCTTAAACTAACTAACAGCCCCACTTTGGGCTTTACAGCAAACCACATCCTTTCCTCTGCCAACCAGACAGAAGTTTTGAGAAGCAGGGCTTGTGGTTAATTCATTATTCTTTCGAAATATCTCTTCACTGCATTGGGAGATGAAATGCTAATGCTAAGGGAATTCCTTTGTAATTTCTTGCCAGGTGCCACATTTGAAAGTGACTAATCTTGTGAACTTATCAGATGTTTGCTTCTCCACAGCTTTTGCTGCTCTTGTAGGTAAGCTCACCTATAATAACTTGCCAGCCCACCAGGGACCAGACGGCTTATCACCTTATGTTTTTTCCATATAATGTTGTTCTTTTTTGCAGTAACAGCTTTTAATAAGAGAGATACATACAGGTGTTCCCAGAGGAGCATGGTAAACTGATTTATATGCAGCTCACTGGTTCATTACTACACGCTAACCGTCGCAGAACTCAAAAGAAAGTGAGTTTCGGTGCATATAGAAATAACATGCAAAATGTATCATATCGATCTATATGCAGCCCGGCACCGGTGCGCTGAACTCTAGTACTGGTGCTGCTGCAGCACTTTTTCTGCATCCGTTTTGGAAACGCAGAGATCCATGCAGCAGTGTGGCAGCGGCGGCAGCTGGCTGACCCAGTTTCCAGACTCCGGCAGAGAATCAAAGTTTTTGCTCAGCACTTCTCAGGTGGCCGATGGGCAAGGGAAGAATCCCAAGTCCTACGAGACCCATCCTTCTCTCACTGATTCGGCGTCTTCCTGCAGTGTTACTAGAAATTGAGGTATCGTCCTCACGACTAGGACAGAAACTAGTGTGGTGCTGCAGGAACACTATATGCCTTTAGCACCACTGTTGCACTGTGCTTTTGTTACTTCCCTTTATAGTATGCAGTGCCCATTCCTCTGCTGCCTCTATATGCTGTGTAATGAGAGTGAAGTAACTGATAACTTCTACCTTTGTATTCATGTGTTAATATATTACAAGAATTACATATCACTAATTAAATCTCAATTTATTGGTAAGAATTAACTTATTTTTTTCATTAGCATTTAGTCTTTTTATCTTGTAATACTATAATAATAGTTATAATAATAAAGTATTTGATGAAGCATGATTAAGGCATGACTAACTTAATTTTAAATTATTATTGGAATTATTATTTGAATGATAAATTAATGTATCTAAGTTTTTTACATTTTAAGTTTTAGTATTTTACAATCTACATCATACAAATATTTAATATAATAATTAAATGTAATAAAATGTTATTACATCTCACTTATTATTTAATTAAACAATATAATGGTTTAATGTATTATATGGGATTTTATTATTATTATTATTATTATTGTTAATGTTGTTATTGTTATGATGATTATTAACAACTTTAAATCTGTGTCATAGCTTTAATGAAATATTACAGATTGCTATTAGAGATAAATTTATGTTTGAATCAGTTGAATGTTATGTTTTTTTTTTTAATATACTGATATAAGGGGCTTAATTGTGATTCATTAAAATAATTAAATAATGGGCATATCCTGTGAGTACTTCTATTAAATCTGTAAGCCCTAGTTTTTATTTGTTTTTAATTAAAAGCTGTAGGGGATGTTAATTTTATCCCTTAATAGCCAGGCTCACATTGAATCATTTGTCTGAAGTTGTTTGCTCAATTGCGTTAGTTCTTAGCGGTAAAGAACTCATTTAGAAACTGTTATCTGGCTTGCTTGCAACTTGAAAAATACCCAGGTGCTCCATTTTGAGCTTTTGAGCTGAGCAAAAGAATGATTGAATAATGTCCGCAAAATAATCAAATGAAGTCATCTGAAGGATTACACAGGGGCATGTCTTTAAAACGAATCCGCCTCCCACTTCTATTGTAGAGTGGGGGCCTCCGCAGGGAAAAACAAGGCTGTGTAATTATGTCTCCTGCAGGCAGGGCGAGTGTGTCTTTGACAAAAGGCCGATTCTCCAGGAGAGATGTGAGGAACTTTGGGATCAGAGAAATCCTGGGATAATTATCTCAGTTCTGCTTGGGCGTGAGGGCTGCGGAACACCCTCTCATTGGTCAGCTCCTCTGGTGTAGCTGAAGATTAGAGCGAGGTGAGAGGGAGGCGGAGTCACCCCTGCGGTGGAGAAGATCATAATTGAGGACATTCCGAAATTTCCAAGGAATCAGCGCCACAGTTCCGGACAAAAGTTTGGGTGTGGACAATAAAGCTCTCGGTTTGGCTCCAGAATCACAGTTACCCTTGCCTCCGTTTAATTTCCCAGCAGTCCCTTCTAGGTCACAGTGTCTAAGTCTCTAGATGTGAGTCTGAAAAGGCTTTTGTGAGAAGAGGTGCATGCTGGGAGCAGGGTCCCTGGGTCTTGTCTATGGTCAACTATTATCCTGTCTTTTGTTGACAGCTTTAGCAAAGAAGGTGGGTTGCGGAGTGGGCGGCTGTGGATTTTAGATTTTAATATTCTTGGATATGGCTAATTCGAAATGGACTCAGAATCCATCACCGTGCCTGACATCTTTATTCAAAGGCCTCAGCCAGACTTCCATCTCCAGCGGCCGACAGCAGCAGTCCTGGTGCTGAGCTCGTCGGCCCCGCTGACCTTGACCCGCTAAGCTCGGCAGCTGTAATGAGCAGGGAGCTCATGCTAGCAGGTTAATGTGCTTTTATTGTCACGGTGCACCTATTAGCGCTGTGATGCCTTTCAACCCACCTCACTCCATTTCTCTGGTAAATGGAGGACAGGATGGAGGGAGAAGAGTCACAGAGAATTCTCCCAGAGGAGACAGAGGCTGTCTTCAGACTGGAGTGTACCTGATGGATAAAACATTTTGACAAAGATGTATAGCTGTGGGAGAACTGGAGAAATTATGAGAAACTTAAAGAGAAATCTCTCTCACTCTTGCTTCCTTTCCCATCCATCCAGTGTTGCTGATGTTGGGTTATTGGTGAATATGACATTTCTCAAAGAGAGAATGGACAAACGACACCTATATTTATAAACGACACTATACATCACCCATTCCAATTCTAAAACTTGTTTGTTAATGATTTTAGCACAGACTCTGGCTTGGAGACCGAACTCCCACTCATATGAGCGCACTGAACTTTCACTCTAATGCACTATTGATTTATCATAATGATTTGCATTAGCTGAATCACAAATATATGCTTCTCTGACTCCAGTTAATGGGATGTATGGGAAAACTGCAACAACTGATCTAATAAACAACTTTTGAAACAGTCCAGAAGCACATTTATTGCTTCAAATGCAGTGAGACTGATAGACTCATTTATGTTAGTTAGGATAAGATTCGGTTATTACTGCGGAAATGCTTTGGATATTCAACACCATGTCAACATGGATTATGTACCTGGTTATTATACTGCAACAAGATAATTATTAATAAGTGGCACAAATATGTTATGAAGCCATTCAAATAAAAGCTTTTAAATTTATACTACTCGAGTGCCTTGGATCTATAAGTATTTTTTGATGCTAAAGAATCCCTAAATGAAAAATCATTCTTTGCCACTAGGAAGCACTAGGTGATGCTTTTGGAGCGCAGATTAGCATGAAGATTAGCATGAAGATGTCCTACTGAGATCTACTGTAGCTCAAGGTAAAACCACTTATTTCTCATCTAAAAAAGTCTGTGTAAAAGTATTATAAAATGTTTCCTTAGCCAGTATTGGTTGTTGTAATCAGATTGGAATGTACTTCATTTGTGGTTCACAGGGTGAACCGTAATATGTATTCCTGTAATTAAGTCAGCTTCTGCAAAGCTGGACAGTGTTGTGCATTCCTCATCCAGCTGTCTTACAATGTGTGTCCATAAACCCATGATTCTCTTGCACACTCATCTGCCCTGGAAATGCATGGAATATTTAAGAGACATTGGTATTCCAAACCATTCACCCAAAATAAAGTCTGAGCCCAGGAACATCCTCTAATGCTACCGAAACCCCAAATCGTATGAATAACGTCCAGACCAAGAGTATTTGGATTTTGAACTGTTTTGCCTTTCAGAGTTCAGAATGTGTATATTTAAGTGTTTACAATGCACAAAAAAATTTATAAACAGACATTGTGGAATGTTTGAAATGACATAAGGGTTAAGTAAGTGATTTTCATTTTTGAATGAACAATCCATTTCAGATTAAATCCTTATTGCTGATACTTTGCCTCAACTCTCAAAGCAGGAAAGTTTTATATCCACTTTGAGTTCTGACACCTCGACCTCTCTCTGCAGTGCCGGGGTTTCAGTCTACTGAGGAATTCCTCTGAACTGAAGTGGCACTGAGAGTGGTAATTGTGGGAAGAGAGAAAAAAAGAAAAAGAAAAACAATGTCTGTCTCTCTCATGTTTGCCAGGAGTCTCCTGCTCCATTCCATGCACTCCTGTCCAGAAAAGTAGGATTACGTCTCCACTGAGGCTAGTAAATCTCTAAACCCCAATTACTGTGCTATTTGGTGATTTATGGGTTTATTTTAATGACACATTAAAATGCAATTAGTATTAGTATCCAGAACAAACTGTGTGCATCCAATGAAATTCCAGCACTGTAAATGACAGGCGCTCTCTCTTTACACATCACTGAGTGGCTGCTTGGCAGGGTAGATGGTGCTGTGTTTTGCCCGTTGGCTGCAATCAAACAGCACTTAATGGCTGATCTTTTAAACCTACAGACTAGTACTTCCATGGAGTTCCATCATGTAGGAAATGGGGTATGGGGTATTTTTGTTTTATTTTTATTTTATTTATTTACTTTTTGTGCTATGGGACAAACACATTATTATTATTATTATTGTTATTATGCCTCAAGCAGAGGACGAATTAATTCACACCAAAATTTACAGTCTGTAGTTAGAACACAAAATTGATTTTATCCCCCTGGGGTTGATTTTTATGTTGTTGTTTTTCTCAGTTGATTTGTTTAATTCACAAAACCGGTCAAAATTATTAATTTTTAGAAGCTGATCCAGTACTTGAATTCAATTCAGTGGCTTGTTCTTGTTACAGTGGTTAACAGCTGAGTGGATTGGAACATTTTTAGTGAATAACATCATTTGGATCATTTTTATAGAACTTTTCTGATGCTTTTTTGGTCCTTTTTGAAGCCTAAAAGCTTGTGTGTTCCATGGAAGAAAATCTCATACAGGGCGGGTTTGGAATGGCACGAGGGAGAGTAAATCATCACAGGTTTTTCATTGAGGGTGTACTACTCTTTAAAAAGGAAAACTGGCCCATTCAAAAGAAAACCCATTTCAATCTCCAACTGACACATTACTATTTGGTAACACAGAGGCAGAGGCGTCCTCCGGCATTGACCTCTGAAATGGAGGAATTAGCTGTGGTTATGTGTGAGGAAACATTTTCTGTCAATATCTCCTGTGACCTACAGAAGCTAAACCAAAGACTGTCTCCCCGCAGAACGATAGTCATCTTTACATGCGGCAACATACAGAAATAGCTCAGAGATCAGCCGATTGCATTGTGAGATGCCCCACAGCATACTGATTGCTATTCCTGTGCTCCTGTCTGAGAGAAATGAGTTCCCTCAGCATAAACACAAGCCTGCTAAATTAAAGCCCTGTATGTCATGCAGGATGGCTGCTGTAATATCTGCTCATCTCACTCATCTCATTGATTTCGTGATGTGATAACACGCACATACAGATGTTTACATGCAAGAGGCTGGAGGGACTCGTGAACATCGCATTAAAATACATTACCATGATGCAACAATTGGCAAATAATATAAATTCAATCCAAAACACAATACACCAATTTCCTGTTTTGTACACTGCAAGCAGTTCATGTTTTACACCCATCAGCCATCATTCATCACTCATGTTTTACACGCATTTCATTTCATTGAAAATGCGTCACAGGAATATAAAAGTAAAAGTAAAAAGTATAAAAAAGTTACTGTGTAAATTTACTGTTTAATCATTTCAGAATTTGTATGTTTTTACGTCATTTTTGGTTAAATGTAGCCTTGGTAAATTAAATAAAATAAAATAAAACGAAATACAATAAAATAAAATATTTTTAATAAAATGTATATATATATTTTTATATTGTCTCATAATGTTCTTATTTCATGCTGCTGTATACAATGTGGCACAGCCAGGACAGTCTCATGGCAATTCGCACATAATTTACGAAGTGGCTAATTCATACAAATTCATACGACCTCACGTGTGAATTATGAATTTACATGATTTTTGCTAAATTGTACATATTTTACGAGTTGCCAATTCGTATGCATTTGTACGAACGACTTACACCTAACCCTACCCTCTAAACCTACCCATCACTGGGGTTTAGACAAATCGTACAAAATCATGAGGTCGAACGCATTTGTACAAATTAACACGACATTTCCACCATGAATACGTATGAATTGGTTGTGAGACTGCTTTGGGCACAGCTGTTTATGGAAGCCTATTTCTGCCACTGATTGAAAAATAAAATAAGGTTATTGTGACTTTTTATCTCACAATTCTAACTTTATAACTCCCACAACTTTATATCTTGCAATTCTGACTTTGTCATAAGTCATAAGTGTGAGAAAAAAGTCGCAATGACTTTTTTATTTTATTTTATTATTCAGTGGTGGAATTGGGCTTCCATAGCAGTCAGGTGAGATCTGAACAGATAAATGAAAGAGGACAGAACAGAGTCAACTCCAGAGGGAGAGGGAAGCATCAGACACCTAGCATAAAGGTACAGCTAACCTACAGTGACAGTCTGGATGATAGAAATGACCACCCTGTCAGCACAACTGACCAGTCCAGGGATAGAGACTGAAAAAGGGTCTCACTTCCATTTAAAAAACCCCACACCTGCATGTTCATTTCAGGATGGCTTCCTGGACAGCAAATGGTTCCCTCGAAGCGATTCTCTCCCGCTGTCTCTCTCATAAACTAATTAACGCACATAGAACATATGGCCGCAAGCACAGGGAAGTAATCATATGCAAATCTCAGAGATGTATTTTAGGGGTTTCATTTTGCCTGGGACACATGCCATGAAGCCTGTCAGGACAATGCGACGAGGAAATCTCCGACTCTGCGGTATTTGTGTCCATGGAGACTGCAAAAATATCAAATTATGCTTCTCTCTTCCATGGATGGTAAGCTTAGGCCGTTTTCTTTATTTAGTGAGAATAGGAAACTATTTTACCAGCCGCTGCACTTCAGCGTCATTATATATAGTCTTGTGGAACTAAAAGTGCTTGGTTTATTTCAGAGGATAATGAATGTGACAGTAAGCGCGACGTTCGCGACTGTTCAATGATCTCACTGGCTTCTTTGATAGATGTGTGAGTTCTTGATAAATCGCTGCTATAAGTGCTGTGGATATGTCAAACTAACATTCCTCCGTTAAGAGCCGTCGCGAAACCATTTGTATCATTTTCCAGAACGTTCTTCCTTGCACTTACCCTGCCTCGACAGATGTACAACACAGCTGACAGCTGCATTACTCACCAGAACAGAATTAACAGTCATAACCCAAATCAAGATTTCTCCTGAACAATTACTTCTGAATGGAGGCCAAGAGGTTAATTTACTAATCATGAAATCTGCATAAAAGGGAGATGGTAATGAATAATGTAAACTGTTGGCCACACTGAGGAAAAAGAAACAGGATACGTTTCATGACGGAATATTTATAGTTGTCGGTCCATAGGCTTCTACAGATATAAATATAATATATTCCATCAACACAAATTATGATTATAGTTATCATTCTTGGTGTGCAGAGGCTATAGAGTACATTGTTTGAGAATGTATCTGTTTTCTCACACAGGTACAAGTAGATGCTATAGTCTCTGGTTTGCTGTAACCGTGTTGCTCAGGTTTTCAGAACATTGTGAGCTCTGGTCAAGGGGGACATTGTTTCCCATGATCCTTATCACCATGCACAATGTTCCAAAGGTAAAGGTGACAGCAAGCTAACCCAGTTTACAATAAACACACCACGAGGTGAGGAGGAGACATGTACACCATGTATCATCAAGGTAGGTTTTCAAACAAGGACAATACACTGGAGGTCTACTAAGCACTATAGAGAAATACAAGCATTTTATGTTGTTGTGGAACCATAGAATTTCAAGCCAGAAGCATTATATTTAGCCTGTTAACATGCAGCTTCCTTTGGAAAACAAATCTGAGAAATTACAAAACCAGCAGAGTCATTAGTTGGGATTTCGATAATAAACCATAAAAATAATTTATTAATCATGGAAACATTCATCACTGATAACAATGAGGGCTAAATTTGTAGTATGATACGCTAGCAGAGCCATAATAGTTCCTCCTTGATCTTGAAGATAGCTCAATTTAGGAGAATTTTCTGGCAAATTCCCTCGTGCTGTGGTGGGATTACACTGCCTCGTCCCCCTGGGAGTAATCAATACCGAATGTCTGTTGTTGCCTCTCAGAACTCCGCTTCCCTTCTTAAAGTTCAGCTGTGTTCCCATTTAAACACATCAGTAACACACTGGGACCCAATCAATGGCGTCAGTATCACCACCCCCTACAGAGGCATCAGGGTATCGACCCGCTCCGCTCACCGGGTGCTGTACAGCTCCAGTCGCCTGTTCTTTTCTTTTTCTTTGATTTTTGTTTTGTTTTCTTTTATTTAAAAAAAAAAAGTTGCACCACATTTTGCAACCTGAGCTTCTGCTGCCTTGGTTAAATGTTTTAATATTTTGAGTCTTTTATAATAATAAT
>JAUMHI010000065.1:9448980-9479357 GCA_032359435.1 Enteromius unitaeniatus
TGCACCACATTTTGCAACCTGAGCTTCTGCTGCCTTGGTTAAATGTTTTAATATTTTGAGTCTTTTATAATAATAATTATAATAATAATAATAATAATAATAATAAAGATAAGAGGGCAATATATGACTGTCATATCATAATACAATATATATATGAAATATCATAATAAAAAATATATATATTTTTGAGAAATTACATTAAAAAAAAATTTATTAGAAAAATAAAAATAATAATAATCTTTGTAAGAGCCTTTTTCCATTTCATCTTCAAGAAATAATAAAAGCTCAAGCAAACTGACTTTTATTTTTATTTTTTATTTCTCATTTCATTTTGTTTTGTTCTTTACTATGTTCTTGGTCAGTTGCACCATGTGACCTTTTAAAACATGAACTAATAATGCATTGGTCAATTGATCTAATATATTAAAAGACTTGAAAAATAATAATAATAATAACAATGGCATTCATCATTAATCACAATATATGTATATGTATATATATATATATATAGGAAAACTTTGAAAAATTACATAGAAATGTATTATTAGATGTGCATTCACATCATTATATAGATGAAATGGATTTTAATCGTTTTTTTTAATTTAAAAAGTTTCTTTCTTTCTCTTTCGAATCACACTCGTATCATCATATCTTAATGACTGGCTCTTTCTCGTGTTTGTGGGTGACTGTAATGCTCAGCTGTGATTATTTGCTGCAGTTGAGTTGTTATCAGCTGTTTTTCTCCGAACCTGCCATCCTACCAGAGCATCAGCCAAACATCTGTTGGCACCTCTGCTACTGCCGCCGTGCGGATAAATCATTATACATTCAGCACTTCTAACTTATGTCTGTCTGTCTGTTTTCCTGCATGTTACTCATTCAGGCTGATTGTCGTGTGGTTTTTTGAGCAATGTGTAATTACTGAGATGAGTAAAACAAGGCAAATTGCATAGGGATAGGAATAGCAATGCAAAATTGTCAAACAGTTCAGTGTCGGTGTAGCAGATGTCTTTCTCAGTGCTATTCAGAGGAATGAAACTCATCAGTTTGGGCCTTCATCCATAGCTAAACTTCTGATGGGAGCTTGGTGAAATTCAAGAAGAAAGTTTGGCAAGTATGAGATATATCGATTCAAAAACGTGCTTCATGTATAACACGTGATTGGTCAAGTTTTGTAGTCAAATACTGAATATGTCAACCATGAAAAGCCTAAATGCATCAGAATGCATGACAACCTGGCAGTTCAAGTGTGATTTTTATTGATTGATTTATTGTCTGTCTTTCTGCAGTTGTTGAATAATTTGAATCGTGAATCTGTTTGAATTGTGCACTTCTGTGATCAGACTGGCAGATCTACTTTATTCATCTAGTACCCCAGACCATCAAAGCCTCTGGGATTCTCTGTTCTGCCCATTATTATGAGTAATATCCCACATCTTTTGCAAGATGAACTGATAATGGTGTCACAATGCTGTCACACATCTCTCCCCGAGCCTTATCCACAATGCCCTATTCTCCAATCTGTTGAGCATTTCGTGCTTTGCATGACTGTGTGGTGAAGTCTGAGACTGAGCCTCTATCTCTGACCCCACACACACCCAGAGCTCGACCCGTGCTGATCTGCCTGCTAGACTCCCGTTTCACTTCAATCACTGCCATGTTGTGTAAAAAGAAACAAATTAAACAAATCAAATCTAATTTTGTCACACAGACCAACACCCCTCCCTTTATTGTTTGATTGACAGGAGCGTTTCAGCACAGACCGGATTGATGTCTTACCATAGACCCGCCCTGAGTGAGCTGTCATCTGTTCTCCGCCGAAGCAGATGTAGACAAGAATGACTGTTTTGTTTTTTGATGTAATATTGAACATAGCAGTCTTCTTTTACCTGACATCTGAGCCACTAGAAACACGGTTGATCACATTTGTTTTTAGGGAATGCACCAATCTCTGATCTATCTAAATTTGTCCTAATGTTCATGTAAATCATTGGTGATCCAGTTTCACCTGGAGCAATTAGTAATGTTTTTTATGAATTATTGCAAATCATCTTTTCTAATAGTGTGTTATTCATCAAGATTTACAATGCAATAAATCAAAACCTTTTCTGTTTTTGACAGCTTAGTTTCTTCTTCTTCTTCAACATTATAACACTGTTTTTTTTTATATTATTATTATTATTATTATTATTATTATAAAATAAAAAGACATTTTCATTTTATCATAGTAATGATGATAACTTTTATTATTAAATAATATTTCTTAATTAATTTATTATTAAGTAATAATCACTATTACATCTAAATTACTACTGTAATTATTATTATAAAATAATATTGTTAAGACAATGAATAAAATTAATGCTTGTGAAAAGCTTTTTTAATTTTATTTAGAATTTTTTGGTTTTGTATTTTTGTAACAAACAAATGATTAAAGAAATTTTACAACTACTGACATATATATAATTTATAGTATACTTTTTTAATTTATATTAATAGAATTTTTTAGATTTATTAAATTTTTCATTAAACTAAATTGGATAATCATGTCCACTTCATTTTAATGTAATTTTACTGTCCATTAAATTACATGCCTTATGACTTTTTGTTTATATGAATATATATAGTGAAAGTGAGTTGTGTGTGTGTTTTCTAACTTCTACTGTCATCTTAGGAGGTTGGTGGTCATGTGATTTTAACCCCTCCAGCTCATTTTTAATTGGTTAACCTGACTCTCCAATCTCACTTAACAACATCACCCAACGTAAAGGAGAGGATGGAAATAATGCAATATTTTCAAATTAAAGCCAGTCTAAAATTCATAAGGGTCTGTTTTATTTCTTGGTTCTTGAAATACAATGCTAATCCATTTATCTCGCTGACCTTTGAAATCTCTTCAGGGCTCAGATGCCATAAACGGCATTTCCAGCACCATCCACACCTCCAGTCTTTTCACCATCATAAATGAAATCTCTGTCCTTCCAAATATGAGCTGTCCGTGCCACGGGCTGGATAATGGCGGCACCCCTATTACTCACCGCGCTCCCGCATGCCTTTGAGGAAACCATCATATCTGCCAGATCCATCAGAAGAGGCATCAGCCAGCCTGTGAAATTGATCATCTGCTCAGGAGATGGGAAAGGATGGCAGAGAGGGGACAAATATTTTACTGGCTCCTTTAAATACTTAATGCCATAAGGTGCCATAACCCCAGCCGTAAAAAAAAGAAAATGTGCAGATTCATGGCAGTCAAAGCGCTCAGACCGAAATTGCCTTTAGGTGTAGCAGGGATACGATAAGAGCATCTAAAAGGCTTTTAATAAACAATACAATATCCTAGAGTCCAGTCACGCTATCACTTTCTGCTACACCTGATATATAAAAGAGCAAAAGCCACAATATTGACTTTGAATTCCTCTGTGTATTTGCATCGGAAATGGAGTGCCTTCGGTCAGCGTGTGACCGAGTGGGAAAGATGTCTTCTTTTCAGCATGTTGATATGAATGGTTGATTATTAATGTTATTATAACAGGCACACTGGATCCCCTGGCAATGAAAGCGCTCGACTATCATTATTGCATCACAGTGCAGGGGACTGTAATTATTACCCAGAAACTTTTCTGCACCTTTCCAATTATATGCTACATCACGTTCCCATGGCTATTGTATAACCAGCAAGGAATGAGTATATTAAAAAGAGAAAAATTAATAAAGGAAGTACAGACAAAACACTGACACATGTGCACCGTAGATACACACATACAGTATATCACACGGTGTTGGTGTGGCTGTGTGATGACTGAACCATTTATATTAAAGAATATTCTGGCTTCTGGAAGGGAAAGTGAGACGAATTTTTGAAGGATTTAAAAAGCAGAAGTGTTTTAAATAATAACAATAATAATACATTCTTGTGTAATCTGAGATGTAAAGTTGGTTAAACAATCATTTACAGAGCTGTTTCAGTGTTTATGGAAATTGTTTTGGAAACAAAATTGTAAAACTGGATATAAGTTTGTGTAAGTTACCATGTAATTTATTCATACTAAAATAATACATACATATATATTTATGTGTGTGTGTGTGTGTGTGTGTGTGTAAAAAAATATTCTAGGTTTTGTGTCAGCTAAGCTCGCTTGAAGGCATTATGACATTTATTACCACAAATAAATAAAACAATCTTGAGAATTGTTTTCTGATTTGTTTTGTACATATATCAGCTATATATTTACTTGACTATATTATGAAATAAAATGATTATATTAAAATTATAAAAATGTAGTATTTTCATAATATTTTATAATATTTTACAAGAGAAAGAGACAAAGAGAGAAACAACAACAAAAAACTGTTAAAATGCCACAGTAAAAACCTGTTAAATGGTTAACTGTAAATTCCTGTAAAATTTACAAGGGAAAACAGTAAACAGTAAGCGCTGTTACCATATATTTTTACGGTAGAATTTCAGCAACCACAGCTGCCAGTTTTTCACCGTAAATTTTAAAGATTTTTATTCTTTTTTACAGTGTTTATATTTCAGTGCTGTTTAAGATTATACACATTATATACTGTAGATATTGACTGAATTCTGAGTTGTACTGAAGTCAGAAAATTCCTTTGATGAAAGTGAGTGACTGCTAATCAGCTGTGTTTAGTACAGCATATTCTAACTTTCAGTGTTTTGGTGTTGTGCTGTAGAGTGAGCTGCATTGAATCTCTTGGGAAACTTTGAGCAGGTTTCACGCTGAGCTGTTTTCATTAGTGAAAGCTGACATCTGAACGCGTTCAAGTTGTGTAGCGCTTGTACACCTGACAGAACAAACGCTATATGACAGCTCGCTCCTTCATTAATGTCAAACACACACATACCTCCACGTCTGCTCTCCAGCACAGTAAGCAGTGTCTAATGTTTAGCCGCACTTTCTCACCTCTATATAGATGCCAGGACACTCAGATATTGCATAGATAGACACACTCTTAATTGCCAGTCTGTGAAAGATCTTTGCGAGTTGTTTGATGAGTGAGGGAATATGGCATGGATCAGTGCTCAATCCCTGCGAAAGTACATCGATTAGGGAAGACTGGGAATGACACCTGGGAAATTTTTCTATCATCATGATGGCAGGAGCAAAAGATTACGGGGACAAAAACAATTTAGTCTTAGTCTGGGCCTTAAAAAGTATTGTTTTTTTGTCATTTATAAATTGTTATGTTTATACCATTTTGGATTAAACAATTATTAGAGTTTGTCATTTTCATTGATGCCAAAGCATCCATTATTCCAGTCTTCAGTGTCATACAAACCTCCAAAAATCATTCATTTGGTGCGCAAGAAACATTGCTTATTATTATCAAAGGTTGAGTTGCTTAATATTATTTGTGATTTTTAGTAATCCTTCATGAATAGAAAATTCAAAAGAAAAGAACTTGATAGAGAAATAAATTATATTTATTTATTTTAGATTTAGATTTTAGACTTTTAAACAATTTAGTCAAATTAATGCTGTTGTTTAAAGCTCTAGGTGAAACTGAATTTATTAGTGGCTATACCAAATTTTATTTTAGTAAAATTAATTTGCCATTTTAGTTTTGTGAATATATATATTAAATATCCTAGTCCATTTCTGTTATTAATGGATGTTAATTGTATTTTTTTTTTCATTATTATAATTATTATTATTTATCATTATTTACACCATATCAAAATCTTCTGTAATATTACCATATTATTTATTTATTTCAACTGCGACTTTTGATCAGTTGAATCCTGCTAAGGCTGTAGCTTAAAACTCTGGGTGAATCTCAGTGTCGTTTAGTGTAAAGGACAAAGAAACTTGAGTCACTAGCGCACTTTGGAGAATGTGAAATTGGATCTAGCACACAGACAAACTCTGTCTTAAAACAACAGCTGTGCGACATCTTGATTCAGCACTCAGTCGACTTGCAAGCAAAAATATTCTAATGATTTTGAGCAAATCTAGTTTTTCATTACATGCATTTTACATTTACTTGATATTGACCCCTTGAGTAGCCAAATAAACAGAGCGATGTGTACATTCCTCAACTGAACCAGCAGGTTGTGATCCTTCATTTAATTATTTTTACTTGCGAGATCCTTGTCGTTTACAGGATCTTGATCTTGATTCATTTTGTTCTTTGGAATAACAATCTAAGCTGAGCGAACACTAAACTGTAAATGTCATGGTATGAGTTGCAGTGTTGTGTTTCCATCAAATAAGCACAACAGCCTGGTAATTGTTGGCGGAAGTGAGATTAGCAGGGATTTGGGATGTTCTGGCAACAGAGAAAAGGCTCTACTCGTCCACAGTCTTTTGTGGACAGCTTTTGAGACACGATGAGGTTAAGATTCCCCTCGAGTTAATAAAATAAATATCAGCGTATCTGCAGAGATATAATCTTCATAAATCCATTAGGGCCTCTTTGTTTAACTCCCAAAAGGGCCGTGGCTTAATTTTCCCATGTCGGAGGCTTGGGGTAATGTCTTTTTAATGACACTATCCAGGATCCTGTCATGAGCTGGGTCATCAAACAAATCCCCCACCCTCTCTTCCTCTAGCTCTCTGTCTTGTCAATACATGATGTTAATATTCATGTCAAAGTGCTTTAGCAGGGGAACAAACAGTTCTCAAGGGTCACATTAGCTCTTGTTCCGAGTGGTTGCACAAAAAGCTGGTTGGAAAATACTTAAATTACAATACTAAATTTAAATGTGCAAAATTCAGACAAGAAAACGTGTCTGACTTTCATGTGTAAATTCGAATTGAAGCGGTGAGGAAGGGATTTACTGAATTTTAAAAGCAGCCCAGTTAAAATTAAAATTGCAATTACGAATCTGGCTTACTACCTTAACCTAAGATTGTATATACCAATGAAGTTCACTCATGGAAAAATGGAAGAATATGGCAGAATAAAGGCCCCCCAACCACGAAAACTATAAAGAAAACAATAAAGATATAGCTCTAATAATCGTTCTCAATATTAATGAGTCCACACCACAGCTATTACGGTAAAGATACAGAGAAATGCTATTGTTGGAATCATTTTCAAAATGATATTTCCAGCTGATGAGCGATAGAAACAGCCAGTAAAGAATCCATCTTGCTATAAGGAGCTGGACAATTTAAATCGGCAGACTGACAATAAACTGTCAGATAAACTGACAATATTGTTCGCTGGTGTGGATGCTAATAAAGTTATCTTTATAGTTATCGAGCTTCGTGTGAACAGGCCATAAGTCCCGCCTCTTAAATACAAGAGCCAATCGGTAAAGTCATTGCATCTCTAATAAGAAGCTATAGTTTGCAAACAGTCAGCCTGAGATGCATGCTCATTAAACAAAAAGCATGAACAATATTTATGTGTCATTTATGTATGTATGTGTTTATGTATGTAACACAAGTATGTGTTTAGTTATGAACTAAATGTGTTAATAATAAACCATTGTGAATAGTGCATAACCCTGTTAATCATAGAGAAACAGAAATCAAAGGCACAGACACCACTATAGAGATTGCATTATATTTCCAAAAATATATGTACAGTCTATTACAAAGGTTACAAAGCAAAAGCAAAAAAATGGTCTATGTAACAAGAAATCGTCTAGGTAAATGACCATACAGTTTCTCAACTGGGGAAAATACTTTTTTTGATCAACGAATACTCTCCATACTCTTGTCACAGAAAAATAAATAATAAATCGACAATTTATTTGTACTGTACATTTTTTCCAACCTAAAAGAGAAAAGAAGAAAAAAAAAAAACTCTTCTAAAATGGAAACCTATTGGCTCTCTTTGGTCCTAAATGAGAAATTATGTACAACTGAAAGAGTAAGGGTGACGAGAATCAGCTGCATGTGAGATAGAAAAATATAGTGCATTTTCAATGAGCTCACTACAGAGTACTTGAGTGAAAAACAAAGAAACGAAACCACAATTATAAATAAAATATACAAGTTTTACAGCTAGAACATATACAAATCGTCCTCTGGTTTGTGATTACTCTGACACAATCAACAGTGCTGAACTCTTTGGAATATTCCACTTCACTTTTTGTCTAGGTGGGCTCTCTAGCGTCTTTCGAGAAGTCTTTAATACCCTGCTGCACCGTGAACTCAATCAATCCGCAGCGCAAACCGTCATGACCGAAAACTCCGCTACCATCAAACCAGAAAAGTTTGAAACGGCACAAAGCAGAAAAAGAGAAAAACTGACAGATTTGTCATTGACCCGTACGGTGGCCTCAATGTGGGATTGATTGAATCCAGGCGTTAATCTCAAATTGGCTCAAATTGCTGTCTCTACAAGGGCCCCGGATCCGAGCGGAGAGGGTAAGGGCCTGTGAGGGGGCCCCCGGGAGGCCAGAGTGTGAGATCAGAGCGTGTGCGGGGAGGCTGATCTGAGTGACTGCAGCTACTGCCGAAGCTCGGGAGGTTTGTGCTGACCGAGAGCCTTTCCGCTCGCATTGAATTCAAAGGCCTGGCGTGGGCTCAATGCTGAGGTTAGCGAGATGGAAGGATAGCAGATCGGAGATGGGCCTCTAACCAGGCTACGATATGATCCGCATGAGACAAACCAGCTGGCTTCACAATGGAGACGGCGTGGTAAACGATGGCTTTTTTTGAAGCGCCAACTGTTTGGCTAAATCCTCCAGTCATGCTGCGCTCCAACGGCTCCGCCTTCGCTTTCTTTCTAATCAAGAAAAATGCCACATGTTGGCACGGCTGCTGTGGTTAATGGCACTGGCTCCCCAAAATAATGGAAAACACGTAGTGTGTGTTTAAAATATGTTACGTTAAGGTTTCGTAGTAAATAAAACAAAACTACTTCAGCTCGAAGATCAATAAAAAGCTTATGTGGCAGCCCGGCTAATGAAAGGTCTACAGTACTCCTTAAAGTATTTAACACTAAAATGCGTAACATTTAATTGTCAACGAAACATTCAGTTGAGCATGGAAGGCTGTTATGGCACTAAAACTTGAGCGTAAACCTCATCTTTGAGCTCAGCACAACAAAAGGGTGGAAGAAACACACCAAAGATATAAATTCACCAACTCTTTTTGATCAAACTTCACAGCACTGCTTCTGATTTCCAAGCAGTACATGAGTAAGTCTATACAGCACCTCGAATTATTGCTCATGTTGGTCAGTCTCTCCCTAACTCAGCCATGATCTCACAAAGTATCTAAGTACCTAAAAATAAGAGCAATAGTTGACTTGTTTTAAGGCAGTATTACTCCTTTACACCACAACATTGTATGATTTTAAAGTCGGTCACCTGCTAGGAAACCAACTGATTCTAAACCAATGATACTGTGGCTGAAACCATTCAATTAAAATAGGCTAACTTTTTTTTTTTTTTCTTTTTGTGTATCTTTATGGAAACATGTATTCATGGTAAATAATATCAATATCAAAAAGGACACATTCAACAACAGCACTGATAAATCCATTCATGTGGTAAATATAAACTTATAAAGAATATTGCCACCGTAATAGTTGTTCTTACATTAAAAAAAAAAAAAAAAACTCCACCCAAAGTGGTTAGCAATTCTCTTTGTACTAATTCACATCTGAATTGTCATGTAGGATTGTAAAATATACCTAACCGTCTGCTCGGACTGTTCTTAAACTCATCCAGCCACCCTCGGGAGCTTTGCGTAACCAAGCAGCGGGATATTTCTGCTTGCTATAAAAGACCGCCTTGGCCCGACTCTCCATCAATGCTTCAGTCTGGAGAGCGCTTCATGTAAATAGTGCTGGCTGGAGAAGACAAACCTCCTCTGTCGATTTTCAGCCTCTGGTTCTGTATCTTTCCCTCCAGATGAGACGTTTTACCCTGTTGTCAGTTCCGTAACACAATCCAAGAAAACAAGCTAACACAAATCGATCGAGTAGAAGAGTAACGTCCCACATTGTCTTAATGTGGATATTACAAACCAAAGCAAAAGAAATCGCTGCAAAATTCACTTCTTACGAACTGGATTTGCTTATTTTTATATTCAAAAAAGAAATCAGTAAAATCTATAGCAACTATGAGCAAATCAACCTTTTGTGACGATAAAGACAGTCCGTACAAAGCATAAAAATCCTCTCGAATGCTCCATCTCAATGACGTGATGAGTTCTTTAGAGCATCCAGAGGTCGCTGTCCGTGTAGGATTCTCTCTCTTGCCCTGTTTGCGTTTTCTCTCCGTTTCTTGGTTTCCAGCACCTTCGCCAAAATCCTTCGCCAGTAACAAAGGAATGATTCTGTTCTGCCAGTTCTGGAAGGTTAATCTCACCGCAAGGGTGCGGAACGTTTTTTTTTCTTTGTTGTTGATTTATTTTTTCAGTTTTTTTTGCTGTCACACGCTTTGTGGTGCTTTCCTGGAGAGTTCTGGTTCATCCGACCGGGAAGAGTTGTGGACGCCCATCACACTTGAACCCCCGTGCCGTGAAGATGCAGCATCTGGGCTCTCATAGTCTGTATACTGCTCATGATCTTCTTCTGATGGCCCACCAAGGAGATTCCCAAACTCATTACATCCCTAAAGCAGAAACATAACGTTCATAAATCACAGCAATGGAGCATGAAGCGACTGAGAGGTATTTCATTACCGAAGCAAAAGGAAACTGAGAAAAGGCCATATTAACTATAACACGATGAGTCTGAGTATGAGTCAAAGAGATCTGATTAAAATGCAGCGCAATGTCAGGATGGCATTGTGAACGAGAGCTGAGGGCTGAAATTACTTCTAGAAAGATCATGCATTTCTATAGAGCGTGACTGTGTGCAGGAAGATCATAGCAAGGCACTCTTACTCGATAGTCATTCTAGCGACAGATTCGAGCGAGCTGTAGCCGGCAGCTGTGAAGTTGTCTATGTATCTCTCCATCTTGATAGCTTCCAACCACTCACTGACCAATCGGAAAGAGGCGAAATCTGGAGTGTTCTGGTCAAGCAGTGGGCTTATGGGTCTGGGGAAAAGAAGAGACACATATGATGGTTATGAAGGCACAGTACCATTATTTCTAAGTACAATACAGTAGCTCCGGCATATGATGGTGTCTTAAGTTGACCTTTTATGCCTATGTAATGTCTAAAATATCTATGTAAAGGGTAAAACATGTTAAACACAAAAAAGTGATTTTATGTCCATAGAAAGCATATTAAATGTAAGTAAAATGTCTACTTTTAAGGTTTCAAATAAGAAAATGTCAAAATTTGGTTAAAATAATATCACATTGTCATTCAGTGTAACGTAATATTTTTGTAAAAAATCAAACATTATTCTGACTCTTAAAATATATACAATAATTAGGAAGTTGTGTTTTAAAAGAAAATAATCTTACTGACAAATGGGCAAATCCTAAAATAGAGGCACATTTAAAAAAAATAATAATTAACAACTAATTAGTATTTTGGGTGGAAGTAATTTGTCTTATAATGTGTTTAATTTAATAAATCAGGGACAAATGTTTGATTTTTATTTTTGGCTCAGAAAAAGAAAAAAAAAACTGCAATTAATTTAAACAGAAAACTTGGCCAATTTATTATATTTTATAATCCTGCAATACAGACCACGCTAATAATGTAAATAGTTTTGATTACTTTAGTATTTATTTTTTTTTAAATGAGCTAATACTGCTTTTGAATAGTAAAAACAAACTAGGCCTGCTTCATTTGTTTCTATTTGTTTTACTGCATGTAATTAGATTCTTTGTCTCAATCAATCACATGAACAACCTGAAGCTGGAAAACTGGAATGTTTACTTAATTGACAAATATTAAAAGGCTGCATGCCATTAAAGTATCATGCCAACCCTAACTCAGATGGATTACAGACGAGGACACATGGTTTACTGTATTCACATTGTAGTGATTTAGTGAACTGTATCTTTGCTTTACTTGTAAAAGATAGTTGGTGGACCAAAAGCTTCTTCTATAAGTTATAAAGGTCATATCTTCAATGTGAGACACAGATTTAGTTCTGATTGTAAACACACTTCCTTCCTCTGTCTAATACCACACCAGGGACTGGAGTTCCCACAAGGCTTTAAAGTCTCAAACACTCATTATGACAATTGATTTAAAGTCCTTGTTATCGAACATGAAGGCATGGAGGCTGTTTCGCTTTATTGATTCCCCAGGATTTATCTTTCATCAGTAAACCCTAACGGATAAATCAAATGCCGGACAGATGGAATTGTTCGCAAATTTACTCGCGAACCTATAAAAGGGCTCAAAGACATTGCAGGGAGGTGCAGGAGTATAAAACATAACAAGCAACTTCCATACGTTGTAAAAACAAAGCTGGTCCATGAACGGCATCGTTTTCCTTGAGCAGAGATGGATAACTGCAGGCAGTAAAAAAAAAATAAAAAATACTGAATGGGCGTCCTCACCGTGTACACGTTCCCATTGGTGTTTTTAAGGTGTTAGGATTACGTATCATTTTGTCCAGGATGCCGACGATCTGGTCGAATTTGGGCCGGTCTGCTCTGTCTTTCTGCCAGCAGTCCAACATGAGCTGATGGAGGCCAGGAGGGCAGTCCATGGGGGCGGGAAGACGATATCCCTCCTCTATAGCCTTTATGACCTGAAAGATCAGAGTGAGAGATGGAAAATTAGAAAAGGTCTGAAAGGAAACCGATTGGTTTAGAGACATAGATACAAAAAGACAAGGCAAAACCGAGTAGCTTAGCCATTAGCATCCAAAACGAAATGTACACAGAGCCTGCCTGCACCTCCAGCTCTCCATTTACTCAGTAAACAGCAGCTTTGCTGGATAAATCTGTTGTGGTTTACCTCCAGCATTACAAACTACGACACAAGGAAAAGTAGGCTAACCAGATGTGATTATTCTTGCTTTGGTTATTGGAGGGCGCGTGAGCGCAAGAAAAGGGCACCGCTAAAACTGGATGTGAATGAGGCAAGTGCACTAAAAGCCGTCTGTTCAACAGCTGCTTGTGACTGTCATAATATCAGGAGTCTATCTAATTAACTAGCTAACAGGGTTACGGTTTAAACCAAAGATGAACGCATTGGCACTTGGGTGTCTGTGCAGTTGACTGGCTCCACATGTTGGGGTTTATGAATGCAAAGGGACCATGAAACAATAAAACCACCTGTTCTTCTACTCACTCAGCAT
Organism: Enteromius unitaeniatus; assembly: GCA_032359435.1. Classification (NCBI taxonomy): domain Eukaryota; kingdom Metazoa; phylum Chordata; class Actinopteri; order Cypriniformes; family Cyprinidae; genus Enteromius; species Enteromius unitaeniatus. Next base: position 9,462,131 of record JAUMHI010000065.1, read on the forward strand.
GCTGAACCTAAGAGTTCTGGGTGTATACTAAATATACAGTACTGTTTAAAAGTTTGGTTTTGGTAGGATTTTTTTTTTAATGTATTTAATTTATATAATTGATCAAAAGTGAGAGTAAATATTGTTCTTTTGAACTTTAATTACAATATTAATTGTAATTGAAAATGATTGAAAATTACAATATTAAGCAGCACAATGGTTTTCAAAATAAAAATATTTCTTGAACAACAAATCAGCATGATTTCTGAAGGACACTATGATACTGAAAGTTTTGCCATTTTTTGGCATCAGTTTTGACTGTATATTTAATAAAATAACAGTAGGTACAGTATGACGAGCAAAAGAGATTCAGAAGTGTAGACTAACTGAAAGAATTCCTTGAATCTGAGTTGACGAAACTAAACAGAGAAAAAGCTTGTCCAGATCTATGATTTTTCCTCTCGTCTACTCCAGAGGAATAGTAGAAGCAGACTGTTTATTTTCCCCAAATCCTCATCTGCTATTCTTGTCGTGTCTCTCCAAACAAGGCTTGAGCTTCGGAAAGAAAAGTGTCAAAACAGAAAGAGTTGAAGAAATGTAAATATTTCCTTCTTTTTTAGCAGCCCTCAAGGAGTTGTTCGCCTCCCCCTCAAAAGGGTATAAAAACATCTGACGTTGAGCCCTGACAAGTATCAAGACTCCACTGAGGCAAATGTTCCAACGCCAAAAAAATAATAACATTAAAGACTGCTACTAGCTAGTAGCTACAACTGAGAGCTAACGTTCACTAGTGAGCAAAGAATTACAAGTCATCATTAGTCTCGGTGATAAGGGCTGTTTACCTTCTCTGAGGATGTTCAAGCTTGTGTAATTTTGACAAAGAATCTGCATACACAAGACAAGTGCCTACATACAGCGGCAGATTAACAAGACTTCCCCTCATACATATCGTTAGCCGTGACCATATCTGAATTTCAATCCGCTTCAGCTTGAAAACCCTGCACGCATGTGATCAGAATGATGAACGGCACTTTGCTGTCCCAATTTCTTTGAGACAAAAGCTCGGCCTGCAGATCGTTCAGAAGGTTTTGCATGGCTAAGCAGATATCTTTGAATTGATTGAACTCTGCTAATGATGAATTTGGCGCGCATTATCATTTCTCATTATAAAGGTTGAAAGTGTAGCAGAATACAAAAAACGAATTCTACAAGCAAAACACTCGTTTCTGCAGATCCATTAAACCTTTTTATGCTCAAAATGTATCATTAAAACAAGGTCACTCCTGACACCTGTGTTGATATCCAGCTAGAAAATTCTAAGAGTCTGATGTCCTTAACTGTTCGAATACTTGAATGCCTACAGATTATGTTCACAGAGTGAAAAATAGGCCTTTTGGTGCAAGCTGTGGTTTTACAAGGCTATAAAGTAAGCTGAACGAGCAAGAGAATTGCCTTTTCTTCTAAAAGTGCAGACTTTTTCATTGAAAACGCACGAGAAATTGATGAAATATGTATAATGTCTTCATTAAAAACGATAATTAATGTAGCAGGAATTTAAAAGATGATCACAGAACAAACATGGATTAGTGCAGCGATAACGTGAACTGATATTAGCATCCTAACTAATAATAACTATACATTTTTATTCATGCTGTCAAAGGATGAATCATAATTAATCGCATCAATATATGTGTTTACTGTTCATATTTGTTATGCATTTATAACTAAACTAAATAAATATATTTATATAGAATCTAAAAATATGAATATATAAATGTATATACATGTAAATATTGTATGTGTGTATTTATATACACGTAATAAATATATATATTACACATATAAACAAAAACTTTTATTTTGAAAGTGATTGATTACAATTAATAATTTGACAGCACTCATTTTCATATTAGACAATTTGTATATTATAAAATAACATTAATTTTAATTATTTATATTTTTATATTATATTTTGAAAATAATTCCCCCATGTATTTATTATTATATAATATTATATTATTATATTCGTAATGTATTTGATATGATATAAAGCATTTATCTGCACAAAACCAGTGACTTACATCTTGATTGGACATGTCCCAGTAAGGTCGTTCTCCGTAGGACATGACCTCCCACATGACAATCCCGTAGCTCCATACATCACTAGCTGATGTGAATTTACGATACTGGATGGCTTCCATTGCTGTCCACCGAACTGGGATCTTTCCACCCTGTTTAGTGAATAAAATTCCCAATCAGTACACTCAACCAGAGAAGAGTTAAAAGGCACTGTATTGACACGGAGTAACACTGTAGCATCACAATGCAGCACAGACAGTATCTATATTTGTACTCCTATCTGATGCATGGATTGATTTGTTTATTCTGAGAGCGCCGTGGGCTTCCAAGGCAAGGTAGGAAAAAGACAGCGGCTTAATTGACTCACCGTCGTTGTGTAGACAGCTTCGGGATCGTCGTCAATCACTCTGGACAGGCCGAAGTCGGACACTTTACATACGAGATTGCTGTTGACAAGGATGTTTCGCGCCGCCAGATCGCGATGGACGTAGCCCATGTCTGAGAGGTATCTCATGCCGGCCGCGATACCGCGCAGCATTCCCACCAGCTGAATCACAGTGAACTGCCCATCATGTTTCTGTGCAAGCACAAACAGACAAACGTTGTCTATCCATCAGACACACGCTCCATCCTCCACATGGGGGGGCTGACAGTAACACGGCCCGGGAATGAGCAGTGAAATGGTAAATCACAGTGGGTGTAATGAACAGAACAGAAAAGATATTGTATTCACTGACCAGATTGTCTTGGGTGGTTTATACGTACCCTGAGGAATGCATCTAATGAGCCATTTTCCATGTATTCAATTACTATCATGACTGGTTTTCCTGAAAGAGCAAAGAACAGACTCCATTAAAGTGAAGTGCGGCCAACACACACTGTACAAAAGCAGTAATGAGAAACAATTCGCAGACAATTCTACAACACTAGATTCACTTTAGCCTGTCGGCCAGGCTCTTCATAAAAGGCTTTCGGGGTGTGTGCTCTCCAAAAATAATAATAAACGACCCTCAACCACATATAATATTATCTAAATTACAAGATCAAATCCTAACAATATGATTTCACAAATGAACTTATGGTAAGTCATAACTCTAAGAGTTTAGAGGATTAATTGTACACTTTAAAAGTTACATTCCAGCCTGACTAAACTGAGGATTTGTCTTGTTTAAATGTCATTAACACACTTTAGTCTGACTGAAATCACACCAGTCTGGTTTTTGCAAAGTTAGACTATCAGATTTAGATATTGTCATTCTAATGTGCATCCATTCATTTCTTAAAAAACCTTTGTGAAAAAAAAAAAACACTTTAGCAAGTAATGCTATTAAAGTAAACTTTAAATTCATGTTAAAATGCAACTTTTTAAACATTACAGTGCTTTTTGACATAGTGACAAAGTGAGTAGTTAATGACAATTTTTGGGTGAACTACCCCTTTAAAGTACATTTAAAATCATTGTTTTAATATTTGTTGTTGTGCTTTACTTGCGCTAAAGCTTTCGATTTGATGTTACAAAATGTACTTTTTAAAAGTGTTAAATTTTTTACTCGTCAAGAAAGTGAACTTAAATACACTTAAGTGACTTTTTTATTTAGTATTTATTTGATAATAATATTTATTATTATTATTTAGTATTTACTTTTTTATTTATTTTAAGGAGTGCTTGTTACACATTACATAAATTATGCAGAATTACATACAAGTAACAAGTAAGCCAAATCCTAATCCTAACCCTAACCATATAGTAAAAATCTTTGCATACTAAATCCGAAATCTTTTGTCATATTCATCATCCTTTCCTATAAAGAAAATAATACTTGGTCTTTTCTTTTTTTTACAACGGTCAAAGGTTTTGGAGGCAGTGTATAAATGTGACTGACACAACATGAGGTTGTATTTATTTATATAAAGACCTTATATATAGACCTTAAGTACATGTAGGTCCTGTAATTAATAATACACAGTACTCCAATGTATAATTACACTGTAATAAGGGCGCCTTATTACCGAATTTTCAATATGAAGTTCATTCAAGCATACAAAGCTGCTCACCTCTGGTGACGACGCCCTCCAGGTGGACAACATTGGGGTGATCAAACTGGCCCATTATGCTGGCCTCACACAGGAAGTCCCGCCTTTGTTTCTCAGTGTACCCTACTTTCAGGGTTTTTATGGCAACTGACATGTCCCTCTTTCCCGGCAGCTTCAGTCGTCCGCTGCACACCTCTCCAAACTCTCCTGTGAAGCACACAACCACCCGCGAGCTGAGTTCCAGAGATCCGGGCCACGTTTGACACCGTTGCCTGTACCTGCTCTGCTTCATACACATCAGTCACAGCAGCAGCAGGATTCAGCATTATATGATGCTATGCATCAGTACACAGGGGAGTGCAACCAAGAGAGCAGATAATTGGATATGCTATATAGAGGACACGATAACACACTTATACGGTTTGTAACTAAAAGCGATGCGGCAGCAATTCATCAATAGCGATGCATTTATGGGCATCCTGGCCTTAAGAGAAGACATATTAATTATAAACCAATCCTACACCAGCGCTATCAATAACAAGGGGCCAGAGAGATGCTCAGGCCGCTATCGAGAGTGTAAATATTTGGTTGTCATTGTGATAAATGAGAGAGGTGTGTGACTAAAGCGAGGCAGCGAAGGAGACAAGGGAAGAGCTCACCTGCGCCGATAACCCTCTCAATCTTAATGCAAGAGGCATCCAGCTCCTTCGCGAACTGATGGACAGCCCTGTTCGGGTCCTCGTAGGTTTCAGGGTCAATGTAGGTTTTGGTGCCTGGAAATTTAACTGTAGAAGGGTAAGAGGATTACTGTTACGATTAAATATGCATGCCGCACACACACAGAGCCCGTGATGGACGTATGCGATTACTGGAGGGTAGAGATGCAGGGCTGTGGGCTAAACAGCACACTGTGATGGAAGATAGCATGTCAAAAGGTCTCTTTCATCAAATAATAAAACCTATGCTTTTATTTTTCCCACATATTTCATGAAAGCGCTATTACATTTTCTTGTTAACCTTCTCACAATGGAGCCGAAAGGGTATTAGCCGTACAGCATGGCAGCAGCATTCGTAGCTGTCACTCATTGGATAATGAGTTTCAGAACACTGAACTATTAGTTTGAATGCCGAGAATGAACATTCACTGCATGTGACATAAATCATCAAGATTTTTTTTTTTATTAGTGAAATGTGTGTGTGTTTGTGTGTGTGTGTATATATATATATATATATTGTTATTAATTATAATTAATGTATCAACATTACTAACCTTCAACATTATTTTTTTATTATTAACATCAATATCATTAATAGTTATCGATGCTATTATAAATCATTTTAATGTTAGTGATTATTGTTAATAATAAAATATTTAATTATATAAAATATATTTAAAAAGAACAACATTCAACAATTACAGTATAACTAGTAACAGTATTAATTATTAACATAATATTAATAACTGGTTTTATGAATCATTCCACTAATAACACTTACTAATGATTAATTGCAAAAACAATATATAATATATATATATATATATATATAAAATATAGTATTTCAAAATGTTCAGCAATTATAGTATTATTATTAACATATTAATAACAAGCAATAACAAATGAATTAATTACTCATAATAATAATAAATTGTATTATATAGTATTAATAATTAGTAATACATATTCGTATTGTTAACAATTTCAATAACTATTTTAATAAAATTATTAATAAAACACTAATAATATCTATTATTAAGCCTAGTTAGCAATTTTTCTCTTTATTTTATCTATATACAACACTTAAGCCCCAATTAATGTGTTCACCCAGTTTTACCATCTAATCAAGTCCTTTAATTACATTGCTACCTGTCAACTTCAACATTAAGCTCCATTTAATGAGATGCAAAAACTAATAGGCTACATCATGCTGAGATGAAAACGACTAAAATGGACTGTTGCTAACGAGTAATTATATTACTAATTTGCAACAAAAGCAATGTCGAGGAACTGAGAGAGAGAGCTTTTTCCCAATATCCCCCAGCTCCTTCACGGCCATGTCGGCCTACACAACAACATATAAGCGAACGGGCGGCATTGTGCTCCAGTCATATGCAACGACAGCTGATATTTCCCTTCTTCTCGTCTGCTATAATTGCTTCGTCCATCTAGGCTGTCAGTAAATCTGATAGAACGTGTTTATCACTGTTGCCCGCACAACATGAGCAACAAATTGGGCGTACGAGTACGGTGCGCACCTTATCTGCCTTTTGTCAAAGCAGCCAGCATCTTGTGCTTTTGCGCAGCCGAGCAGGTTCTCTTTATAAGCAGATGTTGTCTGGTGCTGTTTTTGGCAGGGCTGTGCGGCGGCGAGGATATGGCAGTCTGTAAGCCTTAGCGTGTGGGCAAGAATGCTAGTGAGGTTGAGCTGCCCCTGTACAAGCAAGTTGTGCCACCTTGAACCTTTGTTTCCAAATCAGCAGTTTGCCTACAGCACTGATCATTAGCAGAGCAGGTCTAGGGAGGCCGACACCAGCGCTATCTCCAGGGGCTTCATTAGGGACTGTTGAGAGAAAACATCTTACTGGCCGAGAGGCCTGGGTGCAGAGGTTCACAATCCAGAAAAGTCAAGCATCCAGAGGAACGCTGACAACTCTGAAAGCTCTCTTTAGATGAAGATCTGGAGCTGAGGGCATGTTTCTGTAGGGTTATGGCCAAGCTTTACACCATAGGCGATGCTAGACATGTAACAATTCGGAGAATCGACTGTGGGTCCATACAGTTACTGGTGCACATAAACAGGTTTTTTTATGTTTATTTGTTAGCTTTTCTGCTTTTTTTTATCAGGATAGGATAGTATATATTGACAGCCATCGGCACCAACAAACACTGGTTTTAAGAAAAAAAAATTCAAACGGTTCGCTTTCTCATCTCTTTAATAGCACTCAAATATTTTAATAACAAAGTAGTATAGATCAGGCTTATTATACTACTCATTGTCCTACTTAAGGGGAGATGTACAGTGGGAAAGATGGGCTTTTAATAAAACTTGGCTTTCAATGCAGGAGAAACATGAAAACATTAGCTACGTGACTAGAGAAAACAGAGAAAAGGGGCCATGGTGTTTGGCGTTTATCCAACGGCCTGTGGGTGGAGGTATAAAAATGCGCAAGTTTGATCTGTAGTAGCTTTAAGAAAACCCCCGAAGTGGTCAAAAGTCAGCAAAAATTTCAGCAAAAGTCTGCTAGATCCAATCTTATATCAAAATTATATATATACAGTAGTCAATATTTGAAGTGGCTCAAAAAAGTTAACCAAAGTTGTCCCAAAACATTTTAGGTTTCAGGACAACTTTGGTGAAATGTTTTAAACCACTTCAAATGATGCTATTAGGTATAAGCTTTAAGTCTAATAAAGCTATTAAAATGACATTGTCTAGATTAATAATTACCAACGATAACATGGAAACAATTATTGACGAGAATGTAGATCCCTACTGCTAGCTGAAAAGACTAAATTAGACTAAAAAGAAAATGTTTAAGATATTTAATCAAAACTGAAGCTTATGAGAGGGTCCAGCTGTAATGGCTGACCAGAACATGATCAATGATGTACCGCATGGCTCAGTTCTGCTGGAGAGTTTAGTTCCAGTCCTGCTTTAACACACCTGCCTGTAATTTTGAAGTGTGAGCCTGAAGACCTTGATTAGCTGGTTCAGGTGTTTGATTAGAGTTGGAACTAAACTCTGCAGGATGGTTCTCCAGGAGCGCGGCTGAGCACCACTGATGAGTGTGTGTATAATGAGCTGATGAAAGCTGGCACTCACATTGAAAGTAGAGCTCTTCGTCCCCTTCCTGATCGGCCTTACTGTAGCCGCAGTGTCTACACAGAGAACAAAAAGAAAGTAATTAAAGGCCTGCAGTGACCAGACGTATGATTTCAAACATAACAGGGCAATACATCTCAGGCTCAACCTGGAGAAATTTCGAAATCGCAAATGTTATTCATAATGTTTTTCTTGACACGGAACAGAAATGCCATGAATTCCTGTTCCGTTCTGTTCCAAGCTATGAACTTTGAGATAAATTAATCAATTAGATGATTTGTGTGTGTGTTTGTGCTGGCAAATTGTCTTTCAGAATTAATAGGTTTAGGAAAAATAAACATCGAGAATAAGTAAATGATCTGCTATCTGAAATTTCTGGAAATCATCTTGCCGGCTGATTACTGGAAATAACTCCATAATGAATTTAACTGATATGGAATACCAAAGCATTCAGAGCATTCGGTGCTAATGGACATGCAGGAGAGCAATACGTGTTTGTGAAGGATTCATGGGAATTAGTTTACTCCAGTAAAATGATGAACATCATGAATGAAGTTCACAGATGGAAAAAACAGCCGTTCTTGTTTTAACCACGGCGAACAGATAAAAAAGGTGAGACTGAGGAGGGAGGATTTGCAGTTTGTGAATCCCATTCTGGGTGTATGCTAGCAGCATGAGCTTGTGAAGGGGAAAATGCATTAGAGGTCACATTCCCAGTGTACAACATGATGGTGGGTGGGTGAGTGTGATTACACGCAAGTGGGCGAGGGTGTGAACTCCACAGCTATGGTGGCCTTTGAGGGACAGAAAGGCAAACTGAGAGAGCGTATGAGACTCACAGTAGCGGAGAGTCAATGGGGGCCGCGAGAGCGTACCTTCTCCCTATGATGAAACCGAACACCATGAAGACCAGGATGATGGTACCGGCTACCGCCACCACCGCAATGATGATGACTGGATTCTGCTCACTCGATATGACTGTAGCTGTAATTAAAACACAAATAAACAACACAAGATGTCAATTAAGATTTAATTTATTTAATTATTATTATTTTTTGCATTTTGTATTACTATTTAATGCTTATTTCCCCTTCTAAATTAATTTTTTTAATAATACATAGTACTGAATGCAGTTTTTTAAAATGAATGTAAATTTCAAAATGAATATCCATTTTCATACACACTTTGATGCATACATTTAGTTGTTGAAGTAATATATATATATATTGGAAAGTTAGCTATATTTATAAAGTATTTCATGAAAATGTCTAAAAAATATATATTTTATAATTAGGAATTTCTTCTTTTAATTTAATTGTTTACATGTTATACTGCTTCATTCATTTGTTTTCATTTCAGTTTAATTAAAACCAGGGAACAAATTCCTAGTTTCTGCAAACAAATTAATATTATCTACAATTTACCTAAAATAAATAATAAATTGTGAGAATGAATAAATCACAGTAAAAAATTCTTCACAATTTCAGATTTTTTCCTTCCACTTCATGTGAGCTAAATATTTTGTTACAAAAAAAATATCTTTTCAATAAAAGCTGTACTTTCTATTCAAATCTGTTACAATAAATGTTTCTTGAGCACTAAATGAGCTATTTCTGAAGAATCAGGTGACACTGTGATTAGAGTGATGACTGCAGACAATTAAGCTTTTTTTAAATTTCATACTAACAGAAATTGGAATTTAATTACTGTTTTTATTCTATTTCAAAATAATATAGTCCTTTAATCAGCCATTTAATGATCTGCTTACTGGAATCGTTCTGAATATTTGTATATTCCTAATTATCTATTTGGCAAAAGGAGCATTAGAATAGCTTAAAGCAAAGCTCCACTAAAAAGCATGGGACGTTAGAAACCCCCTTTTCGTCCTCTGTGCTGCGGAGGAGGGGCTGGCTCTATTTTAGGGTCTCGCTGAGTGCATGGTTCTACTGTTTCTGAAAGTGGGCTTAATAGTCCCAGATGGTAATACAGTGGCCTGCATTTGAAACAATGACACATTCAGGTTGGATTGTTTTTCGGAATCGAAAATACTGCGCTCATTGACAAACTGCAGAGGGAACCGAAACTAAACATCTTATCGAAAATACACAATGTTTTAAGAACAGTCTGGGTCAGAGATTTTATCAGGAAGAAACTGGACCATGCTTTTAAGGGTAATCGGATAGATCCTAATACAAAACCTTGCTAATTTAGAGCTAGACTAGTGTACAGATTAAAAAAAAAAAAAAAAAAAAAAGAAATAGCTTAAAATAGCCGCTTGACATACTCTTTTGCTCACCAGATCCAGTGGACTCTTCCTTGGTGGTGACCTCTACTCTGGGACCGAAAGTGCCGTATCCCGCAGCGGTGAATGCTCGGATCTGAAAGACGTATGCTGTGCTTGGCTTCAGATTATTGACTGTGGCTGAAGTAGACTTTGACTTCACGGTGGAGTAAATGCGATCCTTCTGGTCCTTTAGGTTCAAAAGAAGAAAACAAAATAACAATCTTGTCACAGGGTATCAAAAGCACAAATTGTACAAATTCTTTACAGAGAGGGGTGGTTACGCTGAAGTGTTTGGCAGCGAATACTGGAGCATTTGGCCTTTTTCACACGCAAAGAGTTCAAGCAGAGGCAGTATCACAGTATTTCATCCGTAACCTAGGTAACCAGAAGCAAGCTGTTTGCGAGGAGCTGGTGCTTCATTTACAATTGGAATGTCAAAGAGAGCTTGAGGAAACACAAACACATGCACACCCACACAGAGTATACGGCTGATCCCAATTTGCATGCTACCCATCCTATATAGTAGGCCAGATTAAGATTAGTGTGTCACAATGGCGTGCAGAAGATGTCTGAAGATGTCTGTTCCATTTTTAGTATAATTTTTTCACCATACATGTTTTTGGTGAATATTGCCCACACCCACTTGTACAACAACAACAACTAAATGAAGTAGTTTGTACTGGTTTACTACCACAGCTTTTTTTTTTTTAATGCTTAATTAATTTATAATATATTTAGATAAGCAATTTAATTCTCAATTTATTTAAGTCTTGAAATTTATTTGAAGATAATGAATTGAGTTGCTATGCTAATACTTAAAGCAAACATACTATCCATATTTGTCCATGTCAAGCTTAAAGTAAAAAAAAAAAACACTAAACAAACAAAAAAGTAATTTTCAGATAATGTTAAAAGTGAGAAATACATAGTAAGGTATATAGAGTCAGAGAAACAAGCATTTGTGAGATACAAAGTGGCAATTATCAAAAAGTAAGGTTGCAATTAATAGAATAATTAATTAATTGTACAAATGAGATAAAGAACCACATTGAGATATTACTGATTATATCAATGAATTACAATTCTGAGAAAAACTACATGAAGTACAGTAACAATTTTGAGATATAAACTCTACTACTGTCACTAGTCAATCATTTAGGTTAGTAAGACATTATTTTAAATAAATGAATACTTTTAGGAAACAAGGAATAATTCAAAATGAACAAAAGTAACAGTAAGGACACAAAAAAAAATCATATTTCAAATAATTCTGTTCTTTTGAACTTTCTATAAAGAAAATACAAATAAATCACAGTTTCTTCAACATGTTTTTTAACATAAAAAAACACTTCTTGAGCACCAAATCAGTATATCAGAATGATTTCTGAAGGATCATGTGACACTGAAGCCTAGACTACTAACTGCTGAGTTTTACTATCATATAAAAAAACTGCATTTTTAAAGTATTTTAGTATATAATATTTAATAATACTATTGTTTGTATTGTATTATCATCAGATAAATGCAGCCTTGGTGAGAAAACAAATAACTTGGGCCTTGCATGTTGTACATGCAACTGATTCAAACATGCACCCGGCCGTGGGAACACATCATGTGCGCCAATGCTGCGCCTCAGCATTTTCCCACTGATCTGTGAATTATCTCTCATAGACTTCAGAAGAGAAGAAAGAAAAAAACCCTCTTAAATGGAATGCCACAGGCAGTTAGGAGTGAAGTCAAGCTTGCTTCTAATTTTCAAACAGGACGGACTACAGCTAGAGAGCGCTGCTCGGGAGACTGCTTCTGCTTTCGCATTGCCTAAGAGACCGGAACCCAACAGGCCGAGCGAACGCGCTGGACCTTTCTGCTCATGCCTGACTAGCTGACATATGAGTTTGAAGATAGACACTACGAAGCTGTGCTTTATAATGGATGAAGGGCAGGAGAGTGAGCCGAGGTGAAAGAAATTAAGTGTGTATGTGTTAGTGTTTTTTTGGGAGTACAGTTCTGATTAATGTTTTAGTGGCAGCGTGTTCGTGCCTGCACGGGATTGTTTTTGGGTTGTTTTTCATTGAACAGATGCTCAGCTACAATACCAGATGTACGTGTGCTGCTCTGGTATGTGTGTGTGTTTCTGAAGTGGGCTTAGACATGTACGAGTGTGTGGCTGTGGTAAACTGAGACGGTCCTGTGTATGTTTGTGTGGGATTGGTGAAGGACCTCAGTCTAATTAAAATCTTATGAGCGTCTCATTCATTATAGCAATTAGAGGGGAAGGATCCACTCAGACCGGAGCATTTGACTGTGAGCTTCATGCACAGAGAATGCAAATCAGGAAAAAGACAAAAATAAATGAAAAAATAAATACAGAACGGGTTGCATGGGAATTGGGATGCTGACAGACAGGTAGACACGGGGCTGTTGTCTCTCGTTGTCTTTCATTTTGTGAAACACACAGACATATATTCATTAATAGCTTATGCTGTGGAGCAGCTGGTGTGTACTCACTTTCTCATAGTACTTGATCTCGTATTCTGTGATAACGCCATTGGGCTGCTCTGGTTCCTGCCAGGAGAGCTGAACACTGTGCTGCTGCACTCGCTCCTTTATCACCTCGCTCACTTGAGATGGGGCTGAAAGGAAGAAAACAGGAAAGATACATATAGTTCAAATCAATTAAAATATTTACAGACATATCGCTTGTACACAATGCACATTTCTTATTATTAAGCCTTAATTTGTTTTAATGTCACTATTTATGAAGGCTTTGAATAATATCAGTCTTTTAATTCTGATATTAATTTTAATTTAAGAATATTTAAATTGTACCAAAAGTATACTTGCACAATTCCACTTTAGCACAATTTAATATACCTCAGTATATCTTTAGTTGGATTTCAGCACTACTTCCAAGCATTTAAAGTGCATTAAGTACAAAATTAGTTGTTTCAGTTATATATACAGTTATTATATACAGTATATACCAGTTTAATATAGCAAAAGTACAATAAGCATGTGCATATTAAAATATTTTTAGCATACTTAATGTGAAATAAATGCATTTCAAATACATTTGAGTATGTTTAGTATACTTTACACTATGAATATTGTGCTGTTTTTTTTTTTTTATGGATCTCTACAAAGCTTAAAGAAACAGTTCTCCTTAATATGAAAAGTTTGTCATCATTTGCTCACCCTCATGTTATTGCAAACCTGTATGAGTTTGAACTTTCGAAAGAAATTTCGAAGAACCAAACAATTGTTGACTTACATAATGTGGGCCATCAACAGTTTGATTACCCGCATTCTTCAAAATGTCTTCTATTGTGTTCAACATAAGAAAGAAACTCAAACAGGTTTGGAATGACATGCGGGTGAGTAAATTGGACATCTCTTTTTTTATATTTTATATTTGTATTGATTTACATTCAATACTTACAATATAAAACAACATATATGTGAACTTGCAAGTAATTATCTATATTTAAAACACTTGTTGTCAACAAAAACACAACAGGGGACAATATCACTTATAGTATCAGAAGGTGTTTGGATAAATGAACCTAAAACAAATGAACCTCACACTGAGCGAACAGCACCTTGATATATTCATATACGCATAAAAAACCTATTCCCTTGCTTTAATGCAAATTCAGTACCTAGCTGGCACAAATGCACACAGACAGAATCTTGTGTCACTACTGCTCCTGCTGATGAATATTCACTTGGTGGCTGCTAAATGTTTACACCTCATAATGGAAATTTCAATTACTGAGCAAACAGCAGAAGACAGCCTTATCCCAGTCAGAATAAAACTGCAATGTCTGGCTTATGAATGTCAATTAAGTAAAATTAATTTTAAAATAAATTTAAAGCGCATTTTAGAGAAACATACCCTAACCCCACCGCAGTCTCATTTATTCCCTCCCTTTAGCGCCACTTCCTGATCCACGTGTGCCTCCTATAGAGTTTCTTCTCCAGTGTGCCATAATTGTCTTTAAATTGCAAAGTTATTGCACACTTTGTACGTCGACTCGGTATACTATTTCCAAATGCTGTGTGAATTTAAAACGAGAAGCTTGTGGGTAACCCAAATTAAATTCCTTGTTTTTAATAACTTCTGAAATAAGATCCGTTCAAAGGTAACCTTCGGATAAGGACGTTCTGGAAGAAGTGCATGGAAATCTAGCGTTCATGCATACGCCATTAATGAGTGTCCGTTCTCAACGGACGCCTGTTAAAGTAAGAAAAGACTTTCCTCAAGTAGAAGGGAAGAAAAAAAAAAGAGAGAATTAGGCTTCGGGAGGAATTCGACTCAGGAGAGAGTGAGAGAGGCAAAGTTTCAAGGTCACAACCTCGTTTGACCCAGGATTTTGTTTAGCGATGACCTCGTGGTAATGAGCGTTTCAGGATTAAAACCTCGTTACAGGACTACGGATGGCAGCGCAGATCCAAAACCGCAACGGTCAGATTGTGTTTTGACATATCTAGTGTAATCCAACTAAAACAATCTAATTTCCCATCTTGGATCTGAAGGTCGGCCAGACCGACTCAGACATGAACGCACACCACACTGTGCCGGCCTACATGCTCATTTGTAACGGCAGCCAAAATCCTCCCTCCTCTTACGAGGCTGTTCAATCCAAACCACAGCGATTTGAACTGATGCATTTAGGGATGTTACATACTCAGTGTTTTAAACTCGCTTGTTTGGAAACTGTGCTGATGAAGAGGCTGGCTTTTTTGATTTCCTACTTTCAGCTGTAGTCAAAGCAGTCTGAGCGTCTCAGAATCTGTGTTTGTTTTTCCTCTCTGTCCACATTCATTGTATGCAGAGAGTGTCAATTACCCATGAGGAGTGGGGTGATGCAGGCAGGACATAGCAATTTAAAGAGCACACTTGTACAGCACAGAACCAGCTGTATTGGAGTAATTGGATCTTTTGGCCCTTTCAAACTGACTGCTTCTTCTGTGGTAGAGGGTATGAGGTGCTTGACTATCTCTCGAGTAATAGCCTCGCTCCTTTTAACCTGATCTGGGAAATAAAAGTTGCGACTGTTTCTCTGGAGTTACTTTTCCCACATGAAGTGTTTTCTTGTTATTCTTCTTGTGTATCTATTTCCATATCCAGCACACACTTCTGAATCCAGTTACACTATACAAACACCCGTACCGCTGCTTTTGGGGTCTCCGAGGCACACTGACAAGTCAATCTGTTAGTCACTTGTGTTTACTTGTAAAAGCACTAAACTTTGGCCCTGAGGTACAAGACGTTTGTTAGTTTTGACAAGCCACTTGTTAACCATAAAGTCAAATAAAAGTTGGTGGGAAACAAGAACTTTCAAAACATGCCTCTCATGAAAGCTAAAACATTTTATTTTTTAATTTGGCCTATTTTAAGGCAAAGTCCTTATAATAAAGGGCAGTCTCGCGTTCCAGCAATGCGGGACCGGTTGCCGTCCCCTCTCTCCGCTGAGAACCAGCCGAGTAATTGAGAATCGAGCGTAGTGACAGCCCTCATATCGACTTGAATCTGCGAGCTGGAAGAGAGACCCTGAGTTCAGTGTTAATATGGAGGAAATGTGTCCCTCACTCCCTCTCCGTGGCACGTTCCCCGTGGTATGTTTAACCACTGCCCTATAACAACCATTAATGACATGCTTACCTCAGAGCGAGTCAACCCACTCCCACTTTTATCGCACGAAAGGGGCCTAGTGCAGCAGAAAATCATATAATTGTTCCGTCTGTCCTGAAGCGGCTGTGTGTTTGGGGGGGGGGGCATTTTGTGTGCAGTGGTTGGGTGACATAAAAGTAGATATTAGTGACCTTCTCGAGCCTCCTAATGCATAAGTTAATTCAAGCAGAAGCAAGCGTCTATCATGTTCTGCATTAGAATACATTAGGGATACATTATGCATGGATGTTTTTATATACTCTCAGTTCCTTTCTCTCCTTGCCTCTGTTGACTGGCTGTGGTGCTTCTAGAGTATCTGAAAGCATTAGAATGGCATTATATAACAGAAATAATTTTCTTTCTCTGCTTTGCTTGCGCAGTATTAACTTTGAAGTATTTTAATTATCCAGCCACTTAAGTCAAGGCTGACACTCTCACGTCCCCGGTTTCTTTTCATCCACCTCAAAACTATCGAATAACTTTGAGCGCTTATCAAGAGACACCGACTGAAACGGCGCCACAAACACGTTCTTAAGTGCTGCATTGCAGTTCCTGTTCTTTAAAAGAAGCCTGAGATGGAAGAATGGAGGTTTCTCTCTAGCCAAGGGCGTAGGAATGATCTGAGAAGCGCATTATAAACCTTATCAGCCTGGCTCATGAATATTAATGAGGCAATGTAACGTTAGCCCAGTGGTTCTAACTGGTTTGCTGTAAAGCAGGTGGGAGTTGAGTTTGTCTGATCGATTGCTGGTACTGTCGTTTGGCAGAGGTATCTGCTAGGCCATAAGCTGGCTCAATAATTAGTGTTCAAAAACTGTTAGAATGACATTCCCAGCATTGCAATATTCGATACGGCTTTACGTTTAAGTCTATTAAGTGTATAGTCACAAAGTCAAGTCAAGTACAGGCACAATTTAACAAATAATAAATAAATAAATACTTAATACTAAAAGTCTGTATTGAAAATTTGTAAATGTAAAATTCAATTTTTGTTAGAAAAATAAATTTTTGTTAGAAAAATAAAAGTAGACTTTTTACTATTGCTCTTATCTGTACATTTAAGTTCTGATATATTTATGGTAGGAAATTTACAAAATATCTTCATGGAATATGATCTTTTCTTAATATCCTAATGATTTTTGGCATAAAAGAAAAATTGCCAATAATTTTAACCTATACAATGTATTGTTAGCTATTGTTACAAATGAAGAGTTCATTTGCAAAAACAGATAACCCTGTTTTTAATTATTTAAAAAAATAATAAAATAAATATATATATATATATATATATATATATATATAAATAATAGTATATATATAATTAATATGAATATATATAATAGTTTTTAACTATT
>JAUMHI010000065.1:9499461-9510753 GCA_032359435.1 Enteromius unitaeniatus
GTAAAGTGTAAACATTTTTTCCCCTTTTTCAATGTTCAAATCTAATAGTTTCTCTCTTTTTTTCAAGTCTTTGCTCTAATGTTATTAGAAAAACACTACATGAAGCGAATTCATTTCTTAAAAAAATCATAATTAAAAACTCAAAAAATACAAATAAAGGTAGGTGCAGGTCTGAGTAGATTCATCTATAAGTTCATTTGCTGCATACTGTATATGACAATACAGTGATGTTGTGAGTGTGTATGTGTGGACAAAATGGTCTATCTGCCCCTTTATGTGAGTTAATACTCCTTATCAGGATCATTGGGAGGAAAGGGAGGACAGCGTATGGCCAATTTAACACATGAAGGCAAACACTCACCACTGGAATGGGCTACAGATAGAAGCGATGAGAGATCAGTCTGTTTGTTAGCCCCTTTCACTGCACCTGCATGGTATGTGTGTGTGTGTGTGTGTGTGTGTGGTCGGGGGTTACTGTGGCCTCAGCAATACAATAGACAGCGGGGCACGGTCAAGCCGTTTAGTTCAGCAGTGCAAACACAGCAAGACCTAATGGATAGATAATAAACACACATCTACAGAAAATAAGCTCCAGCATACACGCTAACACAACTATTATTTTAATCCTTTCTCACTCTCTTTCTCTGTACTCTTTAATACAACATTCCTTCACATCGTTTAGCTCATTTGAGTAGCTATGTTACACAGGTTGTCTTCCCTAGACTCCCTAGGTTCGTCTTTTTTTTTGTTTTGTTTTATCGATTCCAAGCCGCTTGGCTTCTAGTCTCCCTATTTGTCCAGATTTATGCTCACTCTTTCTTTCTGTCCCTGTCTGTTTTTCCCTCACTCTCTTCCCCGCTCTCTCTCTCTCTCTCTCTCTCTCTCTCTCTCTCTGTTCTCCAAGAAGAAGAATCCCTCCTCAGTAAAATCTTTAAAAGCCCTCTCTGTCCCTTATTGAATTACTGTCATCTGTCTGTCTATGGGGAAGTTTATGTGCAGATGCTTTTAATGCCTACTAAAGATTTTATAAATAAGCATAAGGCCTACTGTGAATTATAAACTGGCTAAATCATTTTGTAATATTATTCTTTTCCTCAAATGGATGAAAGATGTCACTGCATTCATGCATGTTTTGTGGTGAAATTACTATTTATTAGTTCATATCTTCTGTTTCCTTTTGAGTTTTCCTCCTTGTATTTTATGTAAAATTCATCATTAACCTTTTTTAATCTTCTTAGCTAATTACAGATGGGATTTCTTGTTTGTTTAATAATTTAATTCAAAAAGTCACATTATTTAATAAACATTAATTTGAAGATAAACAAATGTTAATGAATATTCAATGACTAACAATTGTATTTTTATTTACTTTCAAGGTAATTGTCAGGGTAATAGATAATTTTGCATAAAAATGATTAATTAAATTTACATTTAATAAATACTTTTATCCAAAGGAAACTATACACTTTAATCAGTAACTGTTGTACACCAATGATGTAAATTTAATAAAAACCTATGACGCATTCATACTGTATGGCACTCAAAATATATAATGACCAAAAAATAAGAAAAAGTTTTCTTATTTTAGTTAAATCGTGAGTAATCGAACTCAAACTAAATATTAACACTTTTTTTTGTATGTTTGTTTATTTGCTTTGCTTGCCCCAATGGCTTTATTCTCATGGGTACACAAATAATGTATTTTAAAATACTTAAAATAATTTTATGCACCCATCACGTACGCTGTAAGGAAATGAACTACTTTTTGCAACTGATATTTTAGTTTTACAAACTAACCACTAATAATTTTATTAAAGTTTAGCACACTCTAAATGAACTGTACTAGTACTGTGCCACAAGTATTTAAATATCTAAGCCATTGCCATTTTTCAGAGCAATCACGCCTCCTTTTATGTAAATGAGGCTTATTATACATTAGCTACACAATAGTCAGTGTTGTTTGCCTGCTGTAACGAATGTTCCACTATTAAGCAACCAGTAATTTTTGCATACATTTTCATCACAGCAAAAAAAAAAACAGCACTGCACACTTGTTTTCAGTACCTGGATTGATGCCAGAGGAAATATTTATTTTTCTCCAGTTGGACACAATGTCAAAACATCTCTCTGTCTCCTCAGTGTCATCTACAGTACACAAGCGAGCGCCTGACCTCCACATTACCTCATTCACCTGCTCAGGTGTGCCGAGTTACAAGCTACATTGGAAGGCTATGTGGACAGCTCTAACAAGACAAGAAAAAAGTGCCATCACTCCTTCCCAAACAAGGTTGAGATGTCAAAGGTCACCCTGCACTTCTTCCCCAGGCTGATTACGTCATACCATCCATGCCGTTTTTTCTCTCTTTCTCTATCCCTCTCCTATTTTCTCTAATGGCATTTATGTAAACACAGCTGTGTTCTTAACATTAAAGGGCCTTGTTCTTTTGAACCCCTCTGAAATATTTGCAGCCCTCTCACTACATCAGAGAACACACGCGTCTCCCTCCCATCCGATAAAACAACCACAAGTGCAACTGTATCTGCTTGAACTGCAGGTGCTGTTTTTCAAGTTCCGCACGGCATCAAATAAACACATATTGTACCGTTACGAGGGGATCGAGAGGGCCGTTAGCACTCGTTGCACACAATCGTCATGTGGCCGCCAGTAAACAGCAATCAGGCAATCGAGGATGCCAGTAAGCGGATCGTTGCGGTGAGACGTACATGTAAATTGAGAGTCAAAGTAATCAGGAGCTTCTCAGCCAAGCATAGAGGCTCAAATTTTACCAATGAGAGAAAAAAGATTTGTGGATTAGAAAGGCCAAAAAAAGTGCTTACGAGCACAATAGATGGGTCGCTATGGGGCCCCCTGGTGTAGACTTTCCCCAGGCTGTTTGTCTCATTAGGGACTGTATTGATTAATAACATCCCTGGAAACCAGCGGTATTAGCCGAATTAGGGGACCGGGGGGAATTGAGAGGGAAGAGAGGAGGGATAACCTTGCACCAGCCCAGGGCTCTGTCTAGCGGTATTTCCCTTCTCGTACGATGAATGAAATCAAGCCTGCTAGGCACCCGGTCTCTGAACCCTAATCCAATATCATTAGTATTCTCATGTTTGGCTTGGCAATGCCTGACGTGATTAATGTGGCCATGGAGTTGACAGAGAGAGATCATGAGTTGTGTTGATGGTTCGCTTCACATAATCAGATGTGGGTTTGTGATTGATTCTTTCGTTAATTCACACACCCTCCCTCCACCGCTCACTTTTCTTCCTGTGATTTTGTCTTTTTTTTTTTTTTTGTCGGCTACTGTGTCATATTATCTGGCTCATTCGCAGTGAAATGCGCTCCAGTTGTTTATGCGCACGTGTTCTAGAGTGGAAGTTTTTATTGATGTTGAATCATCTATCTATCTATGCCCTCACTGTTTCAGCAAATCATGCAGCTGAAAAACTGTATCTTTTTATGTAATCACACCTCTCAGCTGAATAATAAATCTAAATAATAATAAAATCTAAAAATTGTTTTTGCACAAGTGCTGTGAGGAACATCTGCAACCATATTGACACTGATTATAGTTAAATATCGAAGATAGCAACATTCAAAACAAAGGAAACAATAGAAATAATGTCTTAAATCTTCACTGACCAAAGCTTTTCATTTTTATAGTGTTATGTAGAGTGCAGTATTTTGGTTATTGTGTTAAACTTCATTTTTTTAATTTGCAAATGTTTTATTTTTTCTTAATTTTCCTTTCCTTTTCAAATGAAATTGCAGCTGGTTTAATTTACTTTAGAAGAGAATAACACAACACAGTTCTTGTGTAAATATATTTAATCTTGTTTAGTCAAACAATTGCCTTCTTCTTTGCATTGAATTGGATAGGGAAGTAAATGCATAAATAAAGCATTATTTCATATATTTTTAACAAAAACCTTGAGGCTTATGCTTAAGGTTGAGGGGAAACTAGTGTGTGTTATTACTAGTAAATATTAAGTGCAAAAAAATCAAGCTTTTATTTTGACATAGTTATATTTAAATTTGCTTTATTCAGATACACAAAGTGTTTGAGCTGAAATAATGTGTTAGTAATGCTAAGAACTGAATTTGTCAATGACTGATTAAATACAAAATATTTTATTTTATTAAACAAAGAAGTTTTTTTTTAACACAAAGCATAGAATATCCTCTTTTGGTGTTATTAAAAAGATCTTTCCGGCTTACTGGATATCAAAGACTTTTATATTTAATTATTCAAGGAATATTCATTAAGCACATTTTTAAATTCATCTCCCAGTATGCATATCTTATGAGTACAGCAGAACTTCAAAATTTTGGACTGGGCTGAATATTTGTGGACTTATTAGGTTAGGTATGAGGGCCAGCTGTTTCGGCCGAGTGGGTCTGCTGAGTGGACGCTGATGAATCTAGTCTGATAATGAGCGCTAAGCATGCTGAGAATCCACACACATTTCAATCATTACAACTAAACCTCCAGGGAGAGGGGAATGTAAAAAGGGAGAAAATGAAGTGGGATGTCGAAGCAGGAAACACAGAAAGGAACCTCCAAAGGAACCAAAATCTCCATTTTCCTCTACAGCTTTAGCACCTGAAAGTCTTGGCATAGACAAACGGCAGGTATCACCTTCTTCCAAGCTTGGCCCAATGCAGTTTCTGCTCTTTACGCTCGAAGGAAACACTTAACGAAGCTGATGTGTGTATGTGTGTGTGTTTACTTGCAGAAGTAAAGCCAGAACCAGAAGTTCCTCAAAGGAGAACAGGATACCGTCTCATCTAGGGCTATTGAGGGGACCAGGACACGGTGACGCGAGAACGTAATAATGACGGATGGTGCTGATTGGACATCTTGTGTGAATTAAAATGGGTTTGACTCTGCTTCGTGTCCCTGCGTGTGGCAGATCGGATAACAAAGCCAGGCTTGTGAAGGTAAACCGATCACCAGACTCCATTCGGCAGCTCCACGGGTCTGTCCACAGAAAAGTTTCTCTGTTTCTTTGCGCTGAAAGAGCAGAGCAGTGGATACACACACACACACACACACACACAAATAAGCACCTACATACTTTGGACACACACTGATATGCTTACTGCTTCACACACACATTCAACAGCCCGTGAAATAGGGCCTTATCAAGCTGACGGCAAATGAGATGTAAAAGGTCTTTTCAGGTATGCACATTCCTGTCTGTCATCCTCAAGAGCATCATTCATCTTAGTTTCCAGTATTGAAAACTCCACATGATTTCTCTTACATTTTGTCCTTGAGGTACAGTAAAAACTCTCCACAGTAAGCTCTCTGTTCATCAACACTAGCTATAACTCAATTTACATGGTCAGTTAAACCTGTATAGTCATTTTAACGGTATTTTCATTATGTATAATACTCATATAAAAAGGGTATGTCTGTTAATCTATTATATTACAATACTGTACATATCAGTGTTTTCTATGCTACTAAATTGTACCATATTATACACTGCTGTTAATTTATACTAAAGTTTATATATATATATATATATATATATACATTTTTTATTTTTTTTGTGGTCCAGCGTCACATATATTTATTTATAAAATTAAAATAAGACAAGAATCTAAATTTATAAGAATATAAAAATGTTTACGCATTTAAACATTTCCAAAACATTTACTGTATGTTTGTATGTAATTTTACATAATTAATATACATGGTATATATTAGAATTTGTCAAATGTAATTTATTTCTGTGATGACAAGCTGAATTTATTCCATTCTTCACATGAACGATCTTTCAGAAATCATTCTGATATGCAGAATTACATACATTTCTAATTATTATAAGTATGAAAACAGTTTTGTGGTTTTTACAAAATATTTAACAGCAGCTGTTTAACATTTGATCTTTAGAGTTAGATATTACACCACTGTACTACCATACCACCTTTATTTTTTCTTCTTCTAGTATTGTCCATTTAAACAAGGACACATTTGTTTGAGGAGCATTTTATAATATAAGACTTGTTTTCAGTTTATTTTTTTACCCCGTCGGCAAATACCTTTTTCTTATAGTAAGCATTAAACTTACCTAATTTTGTTAGATACATGCTTTAAAAAAGAAAAAGCATTTTTGCCAACCCAGATTTTTTATCAACCCTCATCTTTATGAATTTTATAAAGTGTAAAATATTCCACCGCTCTGAGCAATTCGTGCAGACCATAATAGTTTTCTTTCAAAGGAAACATTTTAGGTAAACAACAAAGCAATCTGCCGATCCTTCTGACCTTCTTTCAGACCTGCTGCATATATGACAGTCATTCACATCCCTGATGTTTTCCTCCTCATTGATAAACTGAAATAACAGAATGAATCTAGTGTGCGTCAACACAGCAAATATGAGCGGAGAGAAGGATTCACTTGGTAATGTGAATGAGTGCTCCATCAGCGCTTACATTACACATAGAATGATCTAATCCGGCAGCCAGCAGAGCACTCAAGATGGCATGCATTCTTGGGAGGCCATCGTGTCAACCGAGCTGCCCCCGAAGCAGAAGAGAAGTGCAATTCGATGCTCGGTTCATTCGAACACACTCACACCATAGTAGCTCTCGTGTCTGTTTCATATTCATTTCTCAGTCGGAGAGGGATTGTGTGGGTGGATTTGGAGGAACAAGGTTGAGAAGCTCACAACTGTAAATACTGCAGAAGATTTAAGTCTCGCAGATAATTTTTACATTAGCGCATTAAGAAAAGTATTTTATTGTCTGTCTTTGAGTTATGCATGTAGATATGTGTCAACGTAGATTAGAGCTCTATGTTGCGTATTTGGCAAGGGATATGAGGTATTTCTAGCTTGTTCATTTCTTCCCTCTTTTAACTCATTTGTTTGTATTTAGCCTAATCTTCATACTGCAGGGTATTTTTTTCAGAACAAGTCTCCATGTATCTATTACATAAATCCTCATAATTTGTGTGTGTGTGAGAGAGAGAGAAGGAAAGAGACTGTGTGTGTAAAGTCCTTAGCCAACATCATCAACATCATGTGATGGATGTGGGACTGAAAGATCACATCTGTGTATTTTCCATTCACCAGTGAAGAATCAACACATCTGGTTATTAATTATGGCCAATTTCAGAAAGCTCTATACTAATACCAGACTGCTTTCAGGAAAATGCTGTGTGTATTGGCACTGTTGTCCTTACTGAAGATTTGAGCTGGATAAAGAGCTACACTTTTGATTGGTTGTTGATCAACTCCAACGCACAAGTTCAAACATATAGCACTTTGTCTTAATCTAGGGCTGTCAGTCGGTTCAAAATGTATTCCAATAAGTCAACAATATGCTGATTAACTTAAAATTTTAGGTCTAATAACATTTTCTTTGAATTTCTATTCTGTTATACTTAAAATATCCAGTTTTGTAATGTTTAAGAATGTTTTCCTTTGGATATACAAATTAAAAAAATAATTACTCATATATTAATGAATTTGATGCCAAAAGAACATGAATAAAGATAAGTCCAAGATTTATTATTTTTGAAGATGAATAGATCAAATATTAGCCAGTTCTTGTCTATTCAGTGATCAATATTATATATTATATAATATATTTTTTTGCTAATTTATGTCCACAATTATCCAACACAGAAGGTAAAATAATGCACTGTGACTGTCTATTGATTCAAGTATAATGATATGCTGTTTAACCCAGCTTCTGATGTCCTTTTTTTAAATGGGTCATTGGATGCCCATTTTACACAAGTTGATTTGATACTTTAGGGTCTTAATGAAAAGCCTTTAAAATATTTTGTTTAAAACTTCTGAATGGTAGTGTAAAAAACATTTTAACCTACTAACCTACCTGTCAAAATCATCAAGCCATTCTAGTCCATGTTGCTTTAAATGCTAATGAGCTTCTGTGTTTTGTGACAGCAGACAGTAAGCTTCAGTCGCTAAACTGTCTAACAAGCAGATTATTAAGAAATCTTAATATTTTAAGAATATTTTGTTTGCTTGCATGAGCGTAATATTCTATCAAAATAATCAAATTGAGTTATACTAACGCATTTATTAAGAAAAGCCCTTAAATGAAGATTAGTCAAATATATTACATTATTGTGGCAGATGAGTTAATCATTGAATAAACAAAAAATTTAATCGTCATGTTTTTTTCTATTTCATTTCAAGAGTTCATGTTTCCTAGTAAAAAATAGAGCAAATTTGGCGAGCCGGGAGAACTTTTTTCTATTATTAATTAAAGGTGCTCTATGCGATCTTGCAAAACACTAGGGGTACAGGATGTGCACCAAAGCAAAAACAAACTAGAAGAAGAAGAGGTGGGGTTTAACTCGCGCAAACAAACTTTGGCCAAACAACCGGCAAGAAGAAGAGGGGTTCTCTTCTTGCCGGTTGTTTGGCCAAAGTTTGTTTTTGTTGTGGTGCCCAAAGTGTTACTTTTGGTATTGCAGCCTCTGTGTTGTCTTTCAAGAGCATGTTTTTTCCCAATGTATTCAGAGGGCAGACAGCAAGACGATCAAAGGGTGATGTATACGGTTTGAGATAAAAATGAAATCGAGCTAAAATCCTGCAACATCGCATAGAGCACCTTTAATTTCATTAATACGTTAAATTGACATGTCAACTTTTAAAGTCAAATGGACAAGCATGCAGCTGCCAGTGTATATAGTCTTCAGTTCCATCTTTTGTTTTGAGCAGGAAGTTGTTCTCCGTCCTCGCTGTCCTGGACTGTATGGCACAGCTGCAGATCATAAGAGCAGCGTTATTTACAGTTCAGGATTGTTCTGACGAGGGCAAAGAAAGGCAATAAATCTCCCTGCGTGCTGTCCGTCCATGGGCCAGCATAACAACAGCAAAAGAGAACTTAACGGGAATCGCTGTCACATTCTGAACCCAAAATATTTTCATTCCTGAGATGAGGACACCGTGTCTAGCTCAAGGGTCATTTGCCCCCTCCCATCCCCACAAGCAGACACTGATGAACATGTGCTCAAAAATGCATTTATCGCTTCTAAATGTGTTGTAGGTCTATTTTGGAAGACTTCTTGCGCTTTCCGTCGCTCTCGCCCCCTGTGAGAAAGCCAGACCCTCCGTGTCCAGGCCAGACTCCCTGGCATTTCCCACTTCTCTGTGGCCAGTTGTTGTTGGTGGACTGAAAACCGGAGGAAAATAAAGAGATCTAAATGTCAGCAGGGAAGTGCAGTGCATTCTGCGCCCCTGCATCTCCTGAGCGGTCACCTAGAACAGCATGTGATCCCGAGACAAAGCTGCCCACGGCGGAAGGTGGGGGTGGAAGTGGAGACATTACCCAGAATGCAAGCCTGCGGGATTGTCACTGAGTCCAGCATAATATCTCTCTGGTCCATCTCTACCTGCAGGGGCTGGGTCACTTTTTCCATTTAGATTCTTTTACGGGATATTGCGTTTTTCTGGGTCGGGTCGGGATGACGGGGGACCGGTGGTGACATAAATGGAGGAAGCTTGAAAGGGAGAGCTGTACCTGATCCAGCGGAAGCCTCCAACACACATAGATGTGCATGTAGCTCTATTCTTTTCATGCACACACACATACACACACAGTGTACGGACACATAATGAAACACGGAAGGACTACATGGAGGTGTGTACTGTACACTGCGGGACATTTTCTTCTCCTCTCCTTCCTTCCCAAGCCCTTTTTTCCCTCAAAGGTGTTTTCAGTGGGAACATGAAAGATGCATGAGGAAGAGAAAGGTCACGGCTGAAAATAAAAAAAAATAAAGCCCTTTTTGTCGCAGCACGAGCAAGAGAGAATGGTAATTTTATTTAGTCTTTTATTTCTTTTTTTGTCTCTCTGACAGTTTGTTGGCAAGGAAAGACGGCGAGCCATAAAAAGGGACCCTTCGGCTTGGCAGTTCATCGAGCGGCACGTCACTTTCGAATTAGCTTTGTTTTTTAAACGCTCTAGTAAGAGAACGCTGCACTCTCTGTGCCATTGAAAGCTCCAAAGATCATGAATCCCTTGTTTATGTGAACTTGAAATGATGCTGGCGCATATTACTGGAAGGCGATATTTACATACAGCATGGCATGGCCGCGCATTTGATTTAGATTCGCAGTCGCCCAACTGATCCTCGTCCAAAAACATGCTCTCAGCCTCTACTGCCGTCTCATGGAATACATTATTCTATTTTACTCTATATTAGGTTTACCTCAAATGCAACACCAGTAAGCCGGTGCTGGATCTCTGAGCATGTGCACAATATTATGTGGCCTCGTTTGACTAAAGCTCAGAGTTTTGACTAAAGAATTCAGCTCACCGCAAATGGGGGAAAAAATAACATTTACTGCTACCGTGGATGTTTTTAGTTATTCTGCGCAGACATTTCCCTGTGGGGACCTCACGAAAAAGACTGCAAATATCTGTAGCCTGGTTGAATTAATTAAAGGGTCACCAGAAAAAAAAAAAGTCTTAACTATACAGCATCAGCAAGACATGTCATGTTTTTCAAAGTCCGGTTGCAAAGGGAAAGTTCACATAAAAACTAAATATTCAATTGGGGCCTTTCTAAACTTGAAATGCATGTAAAAGTGATGAAAAATATGATAAAAGTTGTCCATATTTTATATGCACTATAGTCTATGTATTACAGTAATATAATCATACAGGACTCAAATACAGGTCATCTGTTAACCTCTCTACTGGAACATTAATTTTGAGAAATAAATCAAAACGTTTGTGAATAAATCATTTAAATCAATTTTGTGAACTAATCAGCTAATGAATTTAAAATAACTAACTTTCATGAATTAAATTTCAGTTAATAACATATTGGCTGTTTATAAAGCACATTTTCTGCATGACTATATTCTACATCTCTAACCCTACCCAATACTTAAACTTAACAACTACCTTACTAACTATTAATAAAAGTTTGTAAAGCAAAAGTTGTAGTCAATGGTTTGTAAAGGGGCCGTACGCAGTGCAAATTTGGACAGTTGGAAGACCGTATGGCCACGCACACGTCACAAGTGACTTTGTTTACGGACGCAGTGGTACACGGCACGATTTTAAAACATGACGATTTCCGAGGCAATCACATTCACGAAGTTCTGTGCCAAAAACACGGACTCTGAAGAGGAGATCCTTTTAATTGTGACAGCAATGGCATGCGAAAAAACAAAAAAGAAAAGAAAATGAAGGGCATGGCAAAGAGCTTGGCTGAAGGGCAGAGAATGAAATCAATATTGACAGTTCCTTTTTTATGGATTAATACTATTTATTATATTATTTT
>JAUMHI010000065.1:9510853-9529650 GCA_032359435.1 Enteromius unitaeniatus
TCAAAAATCGCACCGTGTATGCCCGCCTTTAGTGTGACTGTACTATTTTTATAAGGAGAGCTATCATGAATATATAGATTTTCAGTCAATAAAGACAAAATTTTGGTCTGTTTTCTACACTAAGCTATAAACATCAGATGGTTGTTATTACTTTTATGGTACTTATGTGTGCTTTTTAAAGCTTGAAGGTTTCTTTTTCCATAAAATTTTATGAAAAGAGTAACTAACTACATTCGAATTTTGCTTGAACAACATGAGGATGAGTAAATGAGTTTTAATTTTGAGGAGTATATTGTGTATACCTCTTTGAGTAATGTGCTTTAATTGTGGGCTTGTACTCCCCCTCTCTTTCTGAGTTATTTCTTATACCTATCCCTATCTCTCTCTCACTCAATTGTCCATCTGTATTTTCTGGTAACTGAAATCTTGACCGGCCAGTCTGGTCTCACTGTTTCTTCTGTCCTGGATCATTTGCTGGCCAACACCTGATACCTGATACATCTTGCAGCACTACAGTCTGGCTAATCTGGCCTTGCCAAATGGCCACAGACCACCAGTTCTGAAGGTATCCATTGTGGATCAGCTGAACCTTGTCCAGGAGCAAGGTCCCTCTAATTAACCCCATATGCTTGTACAAAGTCCACATCCCACCCGCAGGCCAACACTGTGATCCAGTATTAAAAAGTCTGCTTAAATATGAATGTCACAAGCATCAACCCTTTGTAATTAGAACATTTTTTTCTTTTCTTTTCTTTTCAGAGAAAGGCAAACAAAGAAAATAAACAGTAAAATGGGTAGCTTCCTTATAGCTACATTTTCTTTTTTCTTTTAGAAGATGCTTGTGAAAAGAGAAAATAATTAAATTTAAATAAAAAAATAAACATTACACACATTTAAAACACATTTGACAGTTTGCCTTGAGAACACGCTTCAATTTTCTGTTTAAAATTAAAGTGACTTTAAAAAAATCTAGTTGTAGAGGGGTGTTAAAAAACTGCTAGGCAAACTATATACCTTCGACCCAATAGTACCTAAAACACAGGCTGATACGACCTATGCATGTGTTTTAAACACAACATATGACCATGTTTATATTTCAGTTAGTACCTTGGAAGAGAAGACTAGGAGGTCAAAGACAAAAACAAATGGGTAAAGATGAATAAATCAGCAGTGTTTTATATAAATAGCAGTTTAATGTGTTCTGTGGATTAACAAAGTCACCAGCTTTGGACACGGGTCAGTGTGTGTGAAGACAGCCATCAAAAGCTTCGGCCAGCAAACACAAACCGTTTGGCCTGGCTGCTCTGTCTCTCGTTGTGCTGGAAGAGTGATGCTGTGGTTGCAAATTAGCCTTGTGCGATCGAAAAGAAAAACCCACTGAGAGTGAGAGACGAGGTGAGGCTGCAGGCCTGTGGGTCTTAAGGAGTTACAGTATCTCTATACTAAATTCATAAAAAAGATGAAGAAGGACTACAGTTCAAGATTTTGTAAGCATAGATGACTCATACATATGTATGTATCATGCTAGTTTCAGAATATTAATTTACTTTGATATTCAGCTTCTAAGAAGAATTCGTCATATTTACATAATTATAATTTCTGTATAATGATGTACATGGTTAGTTCCAGTTCTTTACTCCCAAATATATATATATATATATATATATATATATATATGTGTGTGTGTGTGTGTGTGTGTGTGTGTGTGTGTGTGTGTGTAATGCTGCACTAAAAATACTGCAATTTAAAATCTATTATAATCTACTTTAATATACTTTTTAAAGTCCATTTTAATATACTTTAAAATATAACTTATTCCTGGGATTTCTATCAGCCATTACTGTGGTTTTCCATGCCACATG
Source organism: Enteromius unitaeniatus (assembly GCA_032359435.1). Taxonomy (NCBI): domain Eukaryota; kingdom Metazoa; phylum Chordata; class Actinopteri; order Cypriniformes; family Cyprinidae; genus Enteromius; species Enteromius unitaeniatus. The sequence continues at coordinate 9,512,716 of JAUMHI010000065.1, forward strand.
ATACCATGATAAATCATTTGAATATGCTAACTTATTATCGGTGTTGGAAAAAGCTGTGCTGCTTTTTTTTTCTTTGTGATACAATTTTCAGGATTATTTAATGCATAAAAAGTTAAAAGCAACAGCATAGAAAAAGCTTTTCTAAAAGAAATTAATACTTTTATTCTGTAAGGTTGTGTTAAATTGATAAAACAAATAGCAATTATTACTTATTGTTAAAAAAAAAGGGAAATTATTTAATTACTGTTAAAAATATTATAGAAAGAATTATGAAAAAAAAGGTTTCCGTTTTTACAAAAATATTAAATATTAAGCAACTGTTTTAATATTGTTCATTATAAGTTTCTTGAGCACCAAATAATATTGTCCATGACAGCAATTAACATTAAATAAGCAATTGCATTTGTATAACATAGAATAAAATGGAAACACCTTAAATATTCTATTAATATTTTTACTGATAGATAGATAGATGGATGGATGGACAGACAAAAAAAAAAAACACTGAACCTATTATAACATTAGTTTATAACAATGGGTGATCTTTGTAAAGCTGTTTTTTGGAACATCCTTTTAAAAGATACATTAACTCTTGTGGTCTGTAATTAAATGAAATCACCAGTGTTTTTGTTCATTGTCTGAGGCCAGAGCACACAATGCAGGAGTCTTGACTGCAGTGGCTTCAGGGCGCTGTGAGGTGGGCCGAATGCTCATCCGAGCACAGGTGCTTGAGCGCCGCTATTTAATGTAACACTTCTCTGTCCTGCTGGCCTGTGAATGGACACAGAACTCTTCATGCGAGCCTGTCACTGTCACACGAGCAGAGCACTGATGTGGGAAGAGAGGGAACAGACCCTCAGTCACAGCTCATCTCCTGAACTTCCTCCCAGAGGAGGTTATCTGAGGTGAAGGAAAGTGTCACGGGGGAAATCATGAGCAGATTTGTTATTGTTGGATCTTAAAGTGTGTCATTCAGACTCTCCACAGAGCAGTTGGAATACATTAGTTTGGTCTCAATGTAGGTTTTAATAGTTTAGTGGCGTTTTCTGATGTTTCCTCGTTATTGAAATGATTTTTCTTGTTTTGGAACTCATCCATTTCTTGTAAAATGTCCAAGGGCAGTTGAAAGACCTAAAAAAGTGTTGACAAAATTCAGTTTTAGCAGATTATCCACTGCCGTTTACAAGTTAGGGGTCACAACTTATTCAATTTTACGCCATTTAAAACAAAATGTTTTATATTTGAATATATAAAAATATTGCTCCAATCTATAGTGTCCCACGATCCTTCAGAAATTACTTAATATGATGCTCAAGAGACATTTCTTTTCATTAAAAATGTTGAAAACTGCAGTTGTGCTGCTTGATATTTTTCTGGATTCAAAGTTATAAACAATAAGAAACAATAAAAATGTTTTGAATTAAAATATTTTATAACATAAATGTTTTATTATCACTATGGATTGATTTAATGTGAATAAAAGTATTAATTTCTTTAAACAATGAATGTAAACACACTTAAAATCTCTTGTGAGAAAACAGAGCAAATTCTTGTATGACTCATCCTGTACTACACAGATTTTTGTCCAGTCACTCTCAATGTCCCGCCCCACTAACTAGAAGCAGCTATTTTTTTTTTCTTTAAAAGATAAAAACAAAATACTAAATAATCTAAATGTATTTGGTACTTATAAAGCCACATTGTGAGATAAATTTACAGTTATGATAGATTAATTTAATAATGTGAAATAAAGCAGCAGTTATGAGATATGAAGTAACAATTACCTTTTAATTTAAAATTGTAACATTTTGAGCAGCATAGATCACAGCACTCATACCGCTTTACGGGGCATTTAATATTTTTTTTTACCAAATTATCTTTTTATATATTTTATAGATTTGTTTTATTTTTAGAAATGGCCATGATATTAACTATGCCGGTCCTCTCCAAAAACCTGGAGATAATCAAATTCACTTCATAAAACTCCCGTAGCAAAACTTCTGATTATTCAGGGACTTTGCTAGCAGCTGAACACAAAGTTAACAAGCATCAGATTTCACATTTCTCGATTTACATGCTATCTGAAGACAAAGAAAACAAAACAAAACACAAAAGAGACAAAAACAGCTTTTCCCACTTGCACTCCTCTAAGGGAAAGAGGCAGTCCTTATTGTTCTAATTGCCATTGAAACAGCCAAGTAAACAAACAAACAAACTCCATCCGAGTGTTTAAAGACAATAGCGGAGGCTCTGCTCTGAGTCTGGATCTGTGAAATGCTAATCTCTTTTCACACCACCGGCCCGTGTGTCTTTTGTCCTCTGCCTGGGCCTCACCGAGGGCTGTGACTTCATTGGAATAAGTGTCAGAGGCCTGGCACCTCTCCTTGGGCCGGACTTCATGAAGGGGAGGAGATAGGAGAGAGATCCGTTAGAGTCCATCCAAGCCGCCTGTCAGCTCTGCTTATTGATGCCTGAGCCACCGGCGGCCGGATGAGTGATTGCTGGACAGGCCTGGGCTGATTGATGTGACGGACGATTGGCCGCTTGTGTGAATATCACAAACACACACAAGCACACACTCCTCTCTGAGGTCGCCACAGGAAATACAGAGAGTGACGAGGGGCGTGATTTCATTACACAAAACACTGCCACTGCGTTGGGGGAGCAGGATGTTCCCCATTGGCTTCCTGACACTCTTGGCTGATTGATAAGGCTGTTTGCTGGATGGATCAGACAGACAGTCGTATTCCTACACTTTGTTTATGGTTTAGACAGCAGCAGATGAGCTCTGGGAAACAGAGCGGTGTGAGGATTGAGCTTCTATGAGAATTGACGCATCTCACCACAGCTTTTGTTAATCAGATGAAAGATACGGTGAAGGTTTAGACAAAATAGAATATTTCTGTTGTGCAACAGCTTGGCCACTGTTGTAAACATTGTTAATTAAAACTATTAAAGATTACGTGCTAAAATATAGGAAAAAATAAACATTAATTTTCAAAAACCTTCAAAAAAAGGCAAATTTGTCTTGGCAGTTAAATTAAATACCTTTAAGTTGAAGTACTAAAATCAAAAATCTAAAAAAAAACTAAAACTGGAATGAATTAAAGGTAAATTAAAATATTTACTAATAATATAAAAACATAAAGATAAGATCAAAAAAGAAAATATAAAAAAAAAATGAAAGCTAATAACAATTAGAAAATCAGGTGCAATAATATGTCCCAGGTCCCATCAGTGCTGATCTTTATAAAGAACTGAAAGAGCTTAACTTTTGGAGGGTATTTTCCATACAATGGCTTTTTATCTTTGTCTAGTTTTTTGTATTCTTGTATCTTTTAAATGTAGCTTGCATACCGTTTTATATTTGTGCTGTACTTCCACTAATCTTAAACTTTCTTTAGAAAAAAATAAAAAACATGAAAAATTATAATCTTGAGTATGTTTTTATTATTTCTAATGAAATGTTTATTTATTTGTTTGTTATTGTGCCTTGACCATTTCCACCACTACAAACTTTTTTACCTCTCAGATAGTAAAAGACATATTTGACAAGAGTGTCAATGAAAATCTGGGGATGAGGTGGGGGGGGGGGGGGTTTAAGAATTTACATTTATTTACGGAAAATATTTCATTTTGACATTACCCTTAGGATGCAGCAACACAAAAATAGCCTGCCATTTTATTAACCACTGACTTTGCCATCACAAAGCTTTGGAAAACACATAAAACAAAGAATTCCTCTGTGATGCACGCCATGTATACAATGCTGGATATTAGTAGACAAACTAGAGAATATGAACAGTTTTTCTAAAAGTCCACAGGGCCAAAAGTGCTCATTTTTGAAGAAACACCCATGTATAGTTGGCACTTTGATAGCCACTCATGTTCTCAAATTTGCTGTGAACATGACACTAATAAGACAGCTGCGGAAGACAGGTTTGCTTTTGCAATTATGCTGCAATGAAAAATGTCAGAGTAACATAACAAGGTTCTTTCACATAGTTTTGGACAAAAGAAAAAAAAATGGTTGTTTCTATAGACGTAAATAATGCACAAATATAAGAGCAACTAAAGAGAAGCAAACCTGTTTTTTTTTTATGTGTAAATGAGATTCTGATATGTTTCGATGGATTCTCGATGACCAGCAAAACCCGTAAGTTGCCATGCATCAAGCATACGCAAGTACTGGTTTAAGGCCTCTAACAGATGTCGGCCATACTGACTAGCATCCATGCCTCATCCATGCAAGAAATGAACTCACTGGATGGATGAAGCTCAAGATGTTGACAGCCTCGACCATCTGGGCCCAGCATATAGCTCAACTGCCAGAGAGGAGCAAATGTGTGTTGATAAAAGAGAAAGCATGGGATAATTTCGGAGACTTCTCATTAGCAGAGCAGGGCAGGACTATTGGCATTCTGTGGAGTTTTAGTGCTGTTGTATCTCTCTAGATTTCTCTCTCTCTCTCCGTATCCAGCTGGTTTGGTGGGTAATTAGATGGCATGGATGAACTTTGTGCCCATACACAGGGCAGATGGGTGTCTGGGTCAGAGCCCAGTCACAAAGAGTGCCAGCCTTCTCAGTAGTGGCTATAGATATGAATGGACAAAGTTCAAGGCTCATAACAGCAGGCTTTATTCTATTCAGAGGTGGACACTGATGGTATGTGTGGCAGTAGCTTGTTTTATTTGTAGGCACGATAATTAACTAAAAATGTTTCATCACTTTATTTAAAAAATGAAAATCATTATTTTCCACACCAGTTGTACGAATTCAACAAAACTTACCTAGTTTTTCTCGAGATTTTTATTCTGTAAGCATTAGTTGAGCTGTGTGTTGTGAGAAGAGCACTGATATTCTTCCTTCAACTTTAATTTGATCAGTGTTATGCTTTGACAAATTAAATCTTCTTCAGGCAAAGTGAAAATGTATATAAATAAAGATCATGAATAAAAATTAACTAATGGGATGTTTTCGGGATTTAGGGGGCTGTGTTTAGACAGCCAGCAGCTCATTAGGTTATGAAACAAAGTTGCAGTGTTAACAAAATCAAATATCATTAGTATCATACAGTAAGTCTGACATATTACTGCTTCATACAGTCAGCATATACATGTCTATTCTAAGCATTTCCTTATGTACACATTATAACTAGCTCTTTGACCTATATAGTGAGATGGGACTGAATCAAATTCTCCATGTAAGAGCTGTATGGGGGAATATGCACTGAAAATTGTGTGTAAAAGGGCAAGAGGCAGCTCTGTGAAACCTCCCTGCAGAAATTTATATCTGACATATCACCAACACCAAGAGGACCTGCAGGAGCCTGACAAAGACAAACGTTTCGTTCGAAAGGTTGAAGTAGCAATTCGACGATTCACTCCCTTTATTTTTCAGGGCTCAGGAATCAAAAAGTGAATAAATCAAAAAGAAGCTCTGTGACGGATTCAGGTCATAGGCCGAGCAGACACTTAATCACGAGAGACTTGAGAAAAAAATCGAGAGCAATATGTTTGTGTGCATTTAAGAGTAATGGTGATGGACTGATATTAAACTCAAGAGTTTATATTAAACTGTTGACAGGGCGAAACCATGGCATGATTAAATATGCATTACACAACATTTGCTTAACCTGTAAGAGTTCACCAACAGTTGATTTAGATTAGAAGTGTAAGTGTGTAGAGGCATTAGGGATGGGGAAACAGCTCTAAAACTGTAGCTTATGATATAGAATATTTGATATAGAAAGTATTTCAGATATTTTAAAGCTACTCTTTTGAATCATGACTATTATTAACATACTGGGTGATTATTAAAGCACATAATCTGCATGACCATATCCTACATCCCTAATCCTACCCAATACCTTAACTTAACAACTACCTTATTATTAATAAGTGGCAAATTTGGAGGTTTTTTTTGTTAAACGTTGTTAATGGTTTGTTAATAGTGAGATTTGGACCTTAAAATAAAGTGTGACCCAACAAGCTATTATAATGAGTGAGAAATGGATCTCAAATAGTATTAAATAGTATTAAACAGCTTTTGAACAGTTCAAATACGCTAAATAGGAAAAATAATATGAGAAACACCATCATTTATATAAATGAGTTTACATGATATAAAAGAAGATGAGTATAAAATGAATATAAAATCTGTTACAATAAGTTAGTGGTCAGTAAAACTATTTGCAAAGGTGCAAAAAATGAGAAGGAGAATGCCAGAATGCTTTGCAATTCACTACCGATACACACACCTCACTGAGATTTAGGTCGGGCTTAAATGCTTGTCTTTTATTTATTTATTAAATTATTTTAAATCATACATTGTTGTACAACACCAGTTGTACGAATTCAATTAGGTGATTTATTAAATTGAACCAGTATGTTTTCTTTCAAGGGAGAGAGTGGGTATTTATGTGAGTATGTCTAAAATAACCTCTGTTCACTTTCCTATTCTCTGCGACCACAATGCACTTGAACGTGCACTAATTACGACTTCAGTAGTAGGAAGCAGGATCGCCTGACATGCACGTGAAGGCAGCGTTACTCTTCCTACATTCAAATTAGACTGGATCTTGTGTCACAACTGTCTTCCGGATACTTTCTCACTTCAGCCATGTCACGTATTTTCAAGTCAATTTGGCTTAGCTGCTCACGCACACTCTTGCATGCGTACACACCGTGTCCAGCCTGGAAGACTGGAACAATTGTCTCCTCTGCAACAGTCCCCCTCCCTGCCTGATTCGGGGCAAGCCGCGTGGAGAGCCTGCCCCGGGTGTTATCAGGGACCAGCCAATGAATATACAGTTAAACAAACAGCCATCTAAGTCTAAGACCACCGTGGATAACGTTATTACGTCCCGCGTCTGCAGCGGCGTGGGGCAGAAGAAAGAGGCAGGCCCCGTTTGAGAAACTCTTGTGGGGATTTAACCACAGCAGAATTCTGATCGGGCTTGGAACCGGTCCCAGAAAGCCGAGTTAATAGCCTTTCACTCCATTGAATAATGCTTTGAATCACTAATGTGGCTTGTATGCAGGGCCTGTAGTTTAACGTGCCTTTGAAAAGACTTCATTTCCGATGCTACATTGCAGCAAAGGAGAGAGCTAATGTGTTTGTCAAGGTCAGATTCTGTGCTCACACATGGACACCCAGGGTTGAAAATTAACATGAAGTTTTAAAATGGGTTTTGGTAAATTAAATGTAACTTGCTAGTGGAAAGTAGCCTTATAAGTCATTGCAACGTAGCACATGGTTTGGTTTATAAAAAAGGCAAATATGGTAGTAAGAATGCTAATCCATACTGATACAGATATAGAGAGCAAAAGATATAGAGCACACAAGAGAAGAAAATAATTTTCTCTCCTTGTCTGTCTGACCTCTCTCTCTCTTTTTCTCTCACTCCTTCTCTATCTGTGAATATCTCACTCCATTTCTTCAAATGCATCCTTACACAGGCACAAGTCAGAAAAGAATGGTATTCAGGTGCTAAAAGCCTGCCCCATATACAGTACCTATAAACCAATCAATAAAACATTTTCCTGCATTTCAGGCTCCAGCACTAAGAAATAAATAAAATCGAATACATTTTTTATTCCTTCATGCTTGGCCAAGGTGCTTGCGCTCAGATACACCCATTAGTGAGATAATGTGATATATTGGGCTGAAGCCTGCTTAACTCTGACTCAATCAACTCACCCATAACACCAGCCCACATAAACAAGACAATACCATGATGGATGGATGCTGAGAACAACAGAGTGCACCCATGATTCAGACAGTAAACAATTGCTTACATAATTGTCACAATGATAGAAAAAAAAATAATAACCACATTTTTTTTACTGGAGCTTATAGGTCCTGTGGATGATGGTGTTTGGAGACGGAAGGCTGGAGAGTGCATGTATTACCAAGCATTCTGTTGAAACGGATGGCTGGATAAATTCAAAGGCAAGTCGAAGCACATGACCTCAAGTAGCTTTCAGACTGACTGAGCCCCTTGTACAAAAACTGTAAAGTCACAAACAATAGATTAATGCTAATTAGCCATACTGAACAACAGACAAACATTCATAAGACCCTACCTCTCTCATGTCTGATACTGTACAGTGTATGATTATGTAGTGCTTTGTAATTAAAGAAAGGCCTAAATACAGTAAATAAAGCAGATTACATTTCCATATAAATCCTGAGCGCAGTCAGGTAAACAAATTAATGAAAAAGTCAATGAAAACCTTAAAGGAATGTTTCACCCAAAAATTACTGAATTAAGATTACATAAAAAAAATCAAAACTTTCCATGATCTTCTATTAATAATTGCTTTGCTCAATCATGTGATGAGAAACATGTCATGGAAACATAAAAAGGAAATTATATCATATAGAGGACCCCTGCAGACCCTCATGACTATCAAGGGCAGTCTCTTAAAATATCAAATAATTTCACCATATTATAACAAAGCGAAGTCAATTGAGGTTTTAATATTGTATTGGTGCTGAATTTATTTAAAAAATAACAACAAATTGGACAGTTTTCAGAAAATGTAAAATTAATAATAAATTAATTAAAATGTCACATATTAAAAAAAGTGCCCCCCTTGATAGTGACACCACATGTATTTTCTTGAAAATAACATACATTTTCCAAAACCATATGAAGCCAACATGAATAAAAAAGAGATTTTCTAAGAAATTGTCACATGTGTTTTTAACTAGATCTTTCTGTTCATTATTCTAACACTCTCACATGTCACTGACCCATACCATGCCATGATCTCTAGTTGTGGTTTGCACATGTGAAAACCAAACACTTGCACAGCTATTCCCGTAAACATGGACAAATAAAAACACAAGAAAAAAAAAACTAATATACTTTTTGTCCTTACATGGCAGTGGTTACCACACACGCAGACACACAAATCCTGTTATGGCAGGTTGTCTTGATTGATGTAGCAGCTCCACTCAGGGTTAATATACACTATAAATTATGCATGAGATGATGCCATCTCTCTATTCTCCAGCCCTCCATGGGGTACAACTGAGGCCCAAGTCAAGACATTTCTCCTGTCTCCGCTCTTCCTCTCTTTATTATGCTCTTCGCACAGAACCGGAGAGGAGGAGGACAGAGGTGGGGGTTTTAGCGGACAGACCTGGTGCATTCTTTTGGTATTTATTATTGAACTGTTGGAAATGGTAGATATCATGAATTAATAACATAAGAATCTTTCTTTGTGTGCCAGAGGGACCCATCCTATTTCACTTTTCATTCTGAACAGGTGCATAGAGTGAACAGATTTGTTTGTTTTACTTTTATGTATGTAATTATATTTCAGGGAGCACTCCAGGTATTGATATTAACCTACTGATTGATTCAGATGTCACCCAAAGTCCATCTGTCTTCAATAAATTTCTCATTATTAAATATTTTGAGTTCTTCAATGAAATACAATGCCCTTCTAAAACTAAATAAATCAACAGCTTAAACCAAACTAAAGGCTGGATCACACCAAGCATGATGACTATAAAGATAACGTGAAAGACATAGCTCTAAAAATCATTCTTAATATAAAAGAATTGCAAAGTCCAGGCCACAAATATAACGATAAAGGCAAGGAGAAACGATATCGTTGGAATCACTTTCAGAGCGTTTTTGTCCGGCTGATGAACGATACAAATTATTAAAAGCCAATTAGAATCAATTTCAAGAATTTAAATGCAGTAGAAAAGTATGTGCTTTGAATAAACAGAGGATATTGTCTGCAGGTGTAGACACTAACATCCTCTTTATAGTTATCTTTATAGCTATCATTCTTGTGCCTTAAGTAATGGCCCATAAGATTTACTGTTGGATAGTATTACCCAATTAAAAATTATAAACCATTTTCTTTATCAGAATAGTTTTCATTTTGGAAGCTATATACTCCAAAGCATAAAATACCCAGCAGGCAAGAACATCAATATAACGTCAGGCTGATGTCGGACATGATGTCAGACAGACATTGCATTTTGGTTGCGAATGAGAACCAGGCTGACGTATTTGTAATCAGTATTGAATGCCAATTTGACATAATATTGAATTTTGCTTACACAACCTAAAAACAACAAATATCAATATCAGCTGACGTTGGTATTGGACATAAAACTAACATTGACATTCAATTGACAATTAATTTTTGTAACCGATGTCATAACTGAAATATCAACCATCCTATGAGGTTGTGTGCCTGCTGGGTATTACTTTTTACATTAAAACATTTTATCATTTTGACCAACTATGCACAAATCAGTACTTTTTTTTCCACTAATCATTTAAACTGGTTCAAATTATTTATTCGTAAACTTGTCAGATTCGATTGCAGCAGATTTTCAAGCTTGATCAGCAGAAAAGTATCCAGTCTGGAAGACCAGCTTGTTTTTCCAGCTTAGTTATAAAATAAAACCAAGACTAATTTTAGACGGTGTAATGATACGGAATGATGTCATAACTCAAATGTGGCCTTTGTTAACTGTGAAATACAATTAAAAAAAAAAAGAAGTTGAAGATAACGCAGCTTAGAAATTTTGTAGAGAAGTTCACCTCTCTATGAACTCTGCATTTTTGAGAAGATATGACGAGAAGATATGAATTGCTGTCAATAGCTGTAACATGAAATCTTAAATGGTGTATGACATACAGTATTGATGCACACCAATATCTTTGAGGATGAATCAAGGTGGTGCATGTGCATGTGTGTTCACAAAGTTGATTATGACTGCTTGCAAAATAGCATTGAGAAAGGAGGTGTGTCCACACACACGGACTGACAGTGGCCACCACTTCTCTAATACCTCCTGGAAGGCGGGACCTATTGCCCCGCTGGAATCCCTGATGGGCGTCTTTGACATTGATTGATGAGGCTCAGTTTCATCCAGGGCACAGAAGCCTGGCCCCCTCCTGCTATTTCAGGCCTGTCTTCACGCTGCTCCATTTCTCATAAATGACAATCGTCAAGCTCAGCGGTTTAAAGCTGTCATGATGACCAGTGTTCACATGAGAAAACAATGTTTAAGTTACCATAACAACTGAGAATGAATTGGGGCAACAGGTGCCCATTTTTTAGCAGCAGATGGGCTAAAATGGGCTTTTAATGTAAAAAAAAAGCTGGTGTTAAAACGGCATTGCTGCTTTAGAAAATAATTTTTTTATATTGGTTAGGTTTAGGCTAGTGTAGGTGGTTATTTTCAAACGTGATTTTCCTTTTAGCATTGCTCACCGAACATTTGCCACAATACATACAACAGCTAGTGTATAATTTTTTTTACAAAATACATACAACAGCTAGTGTATTAACATTTTTACAAATTCATTTTTAAAACTAAATTTATTAAATTTTATTAAAACTAAATTTATTTTAAATTTATTAAAACTAAAACACAATTTTTGCTCCACCCACTGGACAATTTCACTTAGAAATTGTTGCGAAACAAACTGTCGCAGGCACATTTCTTTCAAAAAGCCAGGGTTTGCACAAGAATTTGTGATACACTTATTATTTCTGAAATTCTGAAACTGCAACGAGCCTGTGCAAGTGACTACAGTAGGCTATAATACAAGTTTATATTTTACTGTGCTAAAATAAACTATTGTACAACACAAATTTTATTTCTAAATTTTAATCCAAATGTCATTTTGACATTTTAATGTAGTATGTAAGAACACTATAGCTGTCACTGTTCAAATGTGAGAAACTACTAGTTAAAGCACAAAAAATACGTCAAACATTGTACTTCGAGTCAGAAGTAAACCAAGAAGTCTGAACTAAGGATGGCTTTGGGATTAGTAGTTTATGGTGTCATTTTCATTTTTGGGTGAACTATTCCTTTAATACGTAGTTTATTACTTCCCTAAAAAAGAAAGAAAAAAAAACTTTTGAGACAAGCATATTACTAATTAACTGTTATATTCGTATATTTAACATACTTTACCTTTTTATAAATAGAATAAATCACCTAACCATCAAAAATGGTTTGCGGTTGCCATTTTCTCAAATTGTTATTACAGCCAGCATGCTTACATCTTGTAAACAGCTGGAGAAAAATATAATTCCTTAGAAGCAGTGATGAGAGTGGGCGGAGCTAATGTGCTAATGCCAATCTTATTGGTTGGCGCTCACCTATTTGTTACATTTCATATCTGTTTAGTTATGTTTATATTCTGTGTTTTGGTATTCTTGGTTTAGTTTCGTTTTCATGCCTTTCTGTCTCTGTTCCTGTTTGCCCTTTTTTGGTTGTTCCTGTGATTAAGTCATTATTAGTTAATTTAGCTCCACCTGTGTCTCCCCAGCTGTCCTCTCTTTAGTTCATTAGCCCTTGTGTATAAATCCCCTGTCTTTTGAGATCTAGTTTGTCAGTCAGTACAAATGTTATGTGTGGATATTTGGAAGTTTCTCCTCGTTTTGATTTATTATTAAAAGTCTTTTGTTTGTTCAACTTTGAGCTCTCCTTTGCTTAAGGACCCAATGTAACGCTATTATTGTCCCTGTTTTGATTTCAGCAAATTAATTTGAGTCAACGCATACTACGTGATTAATATTCATGAACCCGGCAGCTCATTAATTCTTAGTGCGTTTTTATATTGTTATTAGTAGTCGAATTCGTAGTTTTTTCATCTTATTATTTTTTGCCCCTTTTTTTTTTTTTTTTTTATAGAAACACCATAATAAACAAGCACCACCACCAGTGCTAATTCAGTCAACATGACAAGTATGCATTCACACTTGGTAATTCTGCTTACTAAAGTACTTTCATTATATAATGCTAAATTATTAACATTACATTAATAATAATTTATTATATTTGTTTCTATTTCATTAATGTAACATTTAATATTGGGGGCATGCAAGTTTGCCGTTTGATTGTTTTGGGGGTTTTTTTAAGTAAGGTCCCCAACACTGCTTATAAGGCAAAATGTTCTTTTTCGTTTAGTTCATAAATTTACAAAAATAAAAGGATGGAGCAGGTCACATTTGCTGTGAGTACAGTCTAATACAGTGGATTTTCACTGTACTTGGCATGCTGCTTCACTCAGATTGCCTTGGCAACTCAGAAACATTTATTGATATGAAATGCATTTGGTTAGTTCATTTAAGTGCACCATAAAGGTAATTTGATGTAACACCTCACAACCTTCTGGTCACTTTGTGGTCACCCATGTTTAACTAACATTTACAGCATTAGTTTTGTGCCAGTGATCATTAACACCATTAAAACAAAAGGGGAATCATTAATAATCATGTCACGTCCCTCTGCCTCTAGTGCTGGACTTGTTTGAGACTTTTATTTCTCACAGATGATGGACTGTGGCCAACTGAATACACTGAGCCAATGCCGCCGGTGCTCACGGAGTGTTGTGCAGTCTGTGTTCAGTAACTGCTCTGGATATTGACCTGAATTATAAATCAGGGAGGATGGATGTCAAGCTACTATTTTTACATGCTGTGACCTCTGACCTGCTTGGATAGCTGCATAGATCCTAGTGGGTTGAAAGGCCTCGGTTTGGAGAGAGGAAAGAGATTCTTTGACTGGTTATGTTGCCTCCAGACGTGAAAAATAATCAGACTGTTTTTCCGACTGACATTACTGTAGTGGAAGTGTGGTTTGAGCAAGCTGGGTGCCGCATTGTTTTGGGTATTGACTTCATAACTCATCCCTCTAAAGAATTTATTTGGTTTTTTAGTGGAAGATTCTTGTGCAATACTACTTCGGAAATTTCATCAAAACCAAAAGAACACTGAATAGAGCACATTTTAAGTCAAAGTCCATTTGTAATTTTCAAAACAAGGGATTTTCAGAAAAATGTTGGGTCAGGGCAAGCTTTCACATAAATTTAAATGTTATGAATGTATTATAAAATAAATGTAGATTGTATATTTATTGTATATTTATTCATAATAATGAAACCAAGTACACATAAGATACCGACAATGGCTATGCTGTGAGGTTTTAGGGAAAAATGTCACCAAAGGGGTCTGAATAGTCACTAAATATATAGACAAAGTCGCTAAGTTGGCAACACTGAATTGACAACAGGCCGCAAAGAATGATGGGCACGCCTGGGCTGATGGGAATTGTAGTTCCCGCTACCTCCCGTTCTCTCCATTCGCCTGAGCAAACTTTCTTCATGCGACCACGGTATTATCGAAAAAAAATTATATTGCAGTACTACGGTATTTACAATACTGTTACATCCCTATTTAACAAGAACAGTATTTTTTCCCTTCAAAATTACTTTCCATTTCTTTGTAACTATTTCTACACCAAATTTTTGCAGAACACAGAAACTGCCAAAATAAACCTTCAGTATCACATATTTATTTACAGTTCAATTTCATTTGTTTATTCTGGAAAATGAGCTATGAAGTTTCAAGTGTCATCCAAACTTTAATAACAGTGAAATTTGCATCGAAACCACAGCTAACCGTGGTGCATAAGAGTCTGACACACACAAAGAATATTTCTAGAAATGGATTAAATCTGAGCACGTTGAGGATCATTCCTCTCAACCCTCCCTCTCTCTGTCAGTTCCCCCCATCAGCTCATTATTCAATGGAAATAAAAAGCAGAACTAAAGTGAGAGAGCTCCCCTCTGTCTGCTGTCATTACGCTCCGTGTTAGCTGCGACGACTTCATTTCCTGAGAGGTGAGCTATGGAACGCGCCGTTGCTCAGTGACAGGAAGAGACAATGGACTGTCACATGTCCGGTCCGATATATTTTATCCACTCATCTATTTTCATTAGCGCCGTCAAGAGATACTGCCATGCTCTTTTTTTTTATTAATTTGAACCAGGATAGGAGACAGAAAAGACCGTAAGGAAACAGAATAGAACAGAGGAAAAAATGACAGAAAACAATATTTTAGATTTTACATTTGTGTTCTCTTTGGAGCCATTTTAATAGCTAAGAATATTTTTTAAATTGGATGAAATTAAAATATTACATATATTATTGTGATACATATTTTAAATTACATATGTAAGAGCTAAAATAATACATTTTCAGATTCTCTGACTGGTGTAAACTGGCGTAGAAATATATATACTTCTGCCACTCATATGATTTATTTTATTGTATTTTACTGCAGTTTCCTTTTTCTGGAGTTATATTAATACCAAACAAAAAATACAATTAGAATACAATTACAAATTCTATAACTATCTATTTGGACTTACCTATTCTATAAATACTTGATTTGGACTAGGTCAGGTAATTTTAGCACTTTTTTAAGGTCCATTTCTTGCTATTGACAAGAACTAACTATATCTTTTGCTTGGAAAAAAACCCCACATAATTTATTGTATATTAATAGTTAATAAGGTAGTTGTTAAGTATTGGGTATAGGATTATGTGGAATATGGTCATGCAGAATATGTGCTTCATAAGTACTAATAAACTGCCAATATGTTAATAATAGGCATGCTAATAACCAACTAATAGTGAGAATTTATCCTAAAGTGTCACCAAAAATTAGTAGAAAGAAAATAAGAGTTTAATTTTAAAACCGCATTCTTCGGCATCTCAAACATAAAAAAACAGCAGACAACAGAACATGAGTTAAGCACAGTCATGTGACACAAAATGAACTGTTTTCTACAGATCATTTTCCCTTTTCTTTTTTCCCAAACCCACAGCTTCCCAATCAAATGATATAATGCTTCATTAGTGGCCCAGAACTGTCGGCTTTTAGCCCTCTTCTGCATTTGTCATTATCTCAGCTCTATGAGAGCGCCCAAATTGATCTATTCATCATGGCTGAAAAATAAGAGGAAGAATCTAAAGAGAATTTGGTTCTCCTGAGTGCTGCACTTCCACGGTGGGTCACAGAAATGTCAGATGATACTCCTCTCCCTGCTTTCGTACTGTTATTTATCCATGTTTCATTCACTGGAGCTGAATTACAGCACCATAATATCAGTGTCTGTTCTGACTCTTTGCACCATCGCTGCATACATGCAAACCCACATTGACCCACCGTATTCTTACCATAATTGTTACATGGTGCACATTAAAATCCCATGACTATGGAGCTTCACAAACAGCATCATGGGGCATATGGACTGTGTGGGCACTCTGGCTTAGATTGACGCATACACCACTATTGGAGGAAAAGATATAGTATAACTTGCAAATTCATGAGACTACTCTGTAAAAGCAATGAAGAAAGAAATGAGAAATCCTTAGCTATTTCAGTCGCTGGTCTGTTGCTGCGGATAAAAATGGGATGAGATGAAGGAATAAATGACATGCAGCACCAGAGATAATGTTGGTACACTGACAGACAGATGTAAGTCACATCTAATCTAAAAGCTCATCTCCAAATTGTTTGTTGATATAATCAAATCGTACAGAAAACATTCTCATATGACAAAAAAAAGAAGTGAGAATGTCAGTCTGTGCTTAAGACAGAAAATAACTTACCTGATTTCTTTACTCGATTCCGAACAAATGATTCTGATTGGTCAGCTGCAGTTTTCACTGAATATTTGATGCTGCCAAACTGTTTTTTTCATTATGCTAGCTTCAATCTCACATTAAACTGCAGTTAAACTGATAAGAAAATAAAGAAAACAGTCTGTGTGCATTTATGTCTCTATGTAGAGAAACAGACTTGCATGTGCCACTATCCACATACATAGTTCATAAAGCAGAAGGAAACGTATGACCCCTTGTGTGTGGAGCAGGTGTTTTAGAAGTACACCACCTAAAATCCTTAGGAAACCTACTAAAACTCAAAGCTATAGCTTATCTGCTATAAAAATCATCCGACTGATCAGGGTAAAATAATGCTGATAAACACAGTGACAGTTCTGTGCAGCACTTTATAACCCTCTACCTCCTGCACATCCAAGGCATATGTCACTTTACACCCTTTTTTGCACATTTTATCCTTATTCTT
>JAUMHI010000065.1:9537557-9558132 GCA_032359435.1 Enteromius unitaeniatus
ATAGCATAATGTATAATGCAATGGTGTATAATGTTTAATGGTTCCGATTTTATACACATAGTTCAGTAATAAATTACATTTTCAAACATACTAAAAAGGAAAACAGTTATTTGAATTTGTAATAATATTTCACTATTGTTTCTGTCATTTTATTGTACATTTTTATTGCATAGTATGTGTATTTTTATTGTATTTCGCATTAATAAGTAAGCATAAGGAATTTCAAAATAACATTTACAAAACATACCTGCAAAACCATTTTTTTAAGAATGCTTTTCAACATGATTTCATTAGTTCTCATCATGGGTATTCATGCATAAATGTTAACATAAAAAAAAATTTAAATAAAAAAAAAAGGATTAGGAGACCCCCAAGCTTATTTAAAAGGAATGTTAGTTGTCAGCATTCAACCTTTAGTTGTTATATTATTTACACATTATATGCAAACACGAGGGAAGGAGTTAAGTTATGCACACAAATAAGACGCTAAGCTACTGTAGCATTCCCCCAAATAAACAAATGCAGTTAAGCTAACTCTTCGTAAAAAGTGTTTCTGAGTAACCACAATTTTATGTAACTTAACAAGTGTCTGAGCATCAGTCATGCCTATGTTACATTGGTTTGAAGGATGAAAAAGCAAACGAAATCCTCCAATCCTACAGTAAACACTGCATTATTCCTCAGCTGATGCAAAGCAAACAGATATTTGTCTGAAGTCTGACTCTGACTATAATGAAAGATATGTGTCAGGGCTGAATAGATGAGATTTAGCACTGTGCAAAGAGGGCTGTGAATTCAGTAAAGCCAGTTAAACCTTTCATCAAATTCTGCTTTTCACCAAAATTACACTGCTGGCACTGTGCTCAAAGCTATAGCACGAGCGCTGAATATGTGCCAAAGACAATTTTTTATGTAATACATTTCATCAGACCTGTAGATTACTAAGGAAAAAAAAAATCCCAGCTGAGCCACAATTCTAAACACAGAAGCACCTTGACACTTCAGGTGTGTGTGTGTGTGTGTGTGTGTGTGTGTGTGCATGAAGAAAAACAAAGATAATTCCAACACTATCAGAAATAAAAGTACAGTACAAAAGCTGTCACTGGGGTGGTACCTTCTGTACTTAAAAGTGTCCATTTTGGTAACTTAAAGCTACAAATTAGTACTTAAAGTGCACATTTAAACGTAAAAAGTACCACCCCAGTGAATCCTTTTGTACCTTTATTTCTGAGTGTGCACACAACCTTCTTTGACTAAACCTAATTAATTCATATTCATATTTATTACAGAATAAACTATGTTTAAACTAGCACGTCTAAAATTGTATTGTTAAAATACATTTAAGATTATAAATCATTTACGATTTTGTTTTCAATTAAATATATTAAGATAAATTACATATGTGTGTGTGTGTATTTTTGGAATGTATTTTTACATCAGTATTTGGAGACTACTTTGGATTTAAATCAGTGTGTAAAGTCATTTTCTTTAGCAGATTTCACTTTATTAAACTTCAAAGTTTCAGATTGTGCCTCGAAATCTTTGGCGAACAAACACAAATCCAATCTGTGTGTGTGTGAAGCATGGTTATGAAAGAGCATGGTTATTATTACCCAGCTGTGTTTTAGTCAGATCAGGGCGCAGGAATAGCTCTGCAGGAGAGAGAGATGCATGCTGGGAGCTTCCTTCCTTTCCCATTGACAAATGTTACATAAATTATTCACCCTAAAATAAACACCTGGATCATCTCTGCCAGCTCAATGAAAAAGTGTAGTTTGTGTCTTATCTATTCAGTGTTTTAGAGCCAGAGATCACCAAGAGACTGCCGAGGGATGGTATTTCTGCTGCGGGTAAATTACACCAGCAGGACTGACAAAAGGCTTTTCACATTCAATAAAAATCAGCCGGTTTCATGCATATATAAGAGCCATAACTTATCACGCTGTGTAAAGCATTAGGAGAACAAATTCGAGTTGGAATGGCTAAACACAACTTTTAGTTCAGATAATGAAGTACATGTCGGGCAAGAGCAGTGAAATATAATTATGTAAAATATAACTAAATGAATAAAAGGTCATATCTTATGAGATAAAGATGCTTGAAGTGTTCAATACATCAAAATGTAACTTTCAGAATTCCATTTATTAAGCCACAAAACGGCTTCTTATAAAATAATGCACAAATTTTTCACACTTTCCTATTGGGTGATAAGAAACTTGGCCTGCCCAATCATGGTGAGGTATTAAGAAGAAAGCTGCATATACTGTACTTATAAACATTAGTTTACTTGTAGAATCCTTATCATTTCTCAGATTGTGTATATCAGAATAAAAGTATTTTCTAAAGGCAAAACATAAAAAAAAAAAAATCAATCCACAAAGGCCACAAAGAAGATGCAAAATGTTTTTCAATATATTTCCGTAGTTTTATGCACCTCATGGAAATATTATATAATAAAATCTAAATACTTTAAAAAACAAATTATGATCTGACTCTTTTATGTCTACAAATAACAAAGACAACATTTTTTAATTACATTTAAATAAAAAAATAAACAAAAAAAAAACAATTTTCCATCAAAAGTCTAATCAGAAAAAACAATGTGAACATCCTGTACAAGTGATTAATGATCAAATCACAGTTTGTTGTAAGAGGTTTGACAGCCTTTGTTGTTGCAAGAGCAGATGCTTTTTAATTGTGATGCTGTGATGCTTTACAGCTTTCCTACAAAGTCAGCATGACAACTTGCAAATCAAAGCCTGTTTCAATTGGACGGCTGACTTCATGCACTGGTGGCATCCTGCTGGTTTGGTAATGTTTTATTCTCCGGCAAATTTAAAAGCTATACGTGTCAGTCTGTAACCAAAGAGCCTAATTAGTCTGCTTGATTTATGGAAACAACAATGAAATCACTTTATCTCATCAGCTCGATCTGGTTGGCCAATAATTGTTACGTTCCATAAATGTGCATATCACAGCTCAATCATCAGACAAAGTAAAAGGAGCCTTATCATGCTTTAGTTTACAGCTAATCATCCTCAGATCCACAGTCTTGTGTTTTATGTATCAGAAGCATTAATGTAGTTGTTTACTCCATAGCATACTTTGATAATGTTATCAGCAGGCCTAATGCATAGACTAACACAGGTCTGCCTTTGGGAATGCCATCTTAAATGTCTCCATTAGGAAAACAGTCACAATGATTAGCAAAAGTGAAACGTTTTCTTATCTTTGTCATTGGTCTTGCTGCCACTCAACTTGATGCCATACGCATCCCTTTTGACATGACTGACTATGAAAAACGTCTAGGTTACGAACGTAACCCACGTTCCCTGGAGACATATGGGAACTCATCAGAGAGACCTATCTGCTTTGAGCTTTTACTAAAGGCCAATGAATATTGGCGTGCACTGATTGCACTCAGGTGCACCTCCTCACTGCATGAGTATAAGAGGGCACGCGCACAGTGCACATGCAGGTTATCGCTGAAGAGCCCTAGAGATGTGGCAGGAGAAAGTGTAACGTTATTCAGGATGGGTCTCAACCCACTGTTCTTTCTGCAAACCGATTCCTGCCGCGGTGCGGAGGAGCATTTCTGACGGTTCGGTGTCCACAGCGGACGGAGTCTGGCGCAGCGGCTGCCTCAACTTCAGACTCACCCTCTGATGGTGCAGAAGACATCTCAACCTCACGGGTTGCCCCGAAGGACACACTCGGGCCTGCCGTAGCAGCGGGAGCGGTCTCCTTCGAGAACACCACGTGACTGCACGGTGCGTCAGAAGTTCGCGCAGCTGGAGCACCGGACGAAGCATTCTGAACCGTCACCTGGATGTCCCCCAGGCATCTCGCCATGGCAGCCGTGAACTTGCTACGGTCCAACGACTTACCACGGGAAGAGCGCGAGGGGAGCCTGCTCACGAGTGAGAGGCGGGACCTTAACACAGCCAAGTTCATACACTCGCAATGAGCGCAGTGACCTTCCACAAATGCCGCCTGAGCATTTTCTCGGCCCAGACAGTGATTTGACTGAAAGGGTAAAGACACATTTCTTGTGATATGAACTTAGGGTTAGGTTAGTGTTAGGGTTAATTATTAACTTTTTGCCTTACGGCACAATTGCATGATACAAACTTTTAAAAAGAACTGTTTTTACATGCCTTCAAAGAGAAATGTCCTCTGAGTGGCACTAAAACACAGATTCAATATGTGAACTCTGGCACATTTCTATTACATTGAGATAGGTACTTTATATATATATATAGATATAGGACTGTTGCTTAAAGTTGATGCTCAGTCATGTTGGAAATATGCCATACACCAAATCCAAGGCACAGCACCTACATACATACATACGTTACATACATAGGTATGATAGATATGAAGTCATAACATGATATTTAACATGAGTTTTACTGCTTACTGTACATTTCTTTTGGAAACTGAACTATACTATATTTGCTACTATATTTGAGTAAATGATCAGTCTGTCAAATGTTTAATTGATTGACAGCCATAACTGTAATTTATGACCAACCATCAGCACTTACATGGTCATGGTTTTATGGATAATTGTCTTAAGAATATGATCTCAGATAGAACAAACATCACTAGTTTATCTGTATCAAAGAACGGATGATTATTTTTACTAATACAGGCACATACATTACTTAGATCCTTGAACACATTATTCAAAACGTCTGTTGTGCGTCATTAAGAAATCAAGCTAAATGACATTCTTTAGCCTAATTTTTGATTGCAAACACCAAAAACCAACAGTGTGGATCTGTCATTTAGATAATTCAATAACTTTTTAATAGCTATTTAAAGTTTTAAGCTACAGTAGACATGACACTCTAGCAGGCCACTGTTTTTCTGCATCAAAAATGAACATTATGTTTTCACAGTCTGTTATTTTCTTGCTCAAAAGTGACAAACAGATGACTCAAGAGACACACAGCATATAAACACACACTTGCAAATTTATGGGACACAGTACCCATACTTTGATATCCCAGATGTATTTCTACACAAATATTATGTTCGTTTCACTAATTAAGGGAATACAGAATTTGCAAGCAGAAAATTAAAGATGCATAGTCATATTTTAAAGCCGTAATATTTGAGTGTTCAGATCCAGCTATATGTTTCTGCCTGAAATGGTTTCTTTTGATTCATATAGAGAATATGACACTCTTTATTCCTAAAAAATCGTAAGTACAGTACTTTGTCTGCGGGTCAAAATACCCATGATGCTCTGAGCTGATCAATAGAATTAATTAGACACAAACTGGCACTTGCACTACAATGATCGATATTTCAACAGCTAGGGGCACAAGAAACAGATCCATTTTTTAAAAACTCAATCTAGAAACAAGATTCATAATAATTGATTCTTTATACTTGGGATGCCTCCATATTGTTGTTCCACTGTGTGTTATCAGTAATGGATTTCATTGCTAATCAGAAGCTCAGAACTCTAACTACAATTCCACACAGTCAACATACTAGCAGCAACCAGCTTTATTTACAAAGAACTAAATGAAACTCCTCATCAAAACCATTAATCTTGGATTATATCAAATTGCACTTTCATTGCCTTCTTTGTATACTCAGTCTGTCCTTTGGCTAAAGTAATTATTCCTTGTGGTCTGCAGCGATGTCATCACATTGAGCGAATTGTGTGTATGTGTTACTTGCAAGGTATTGCATTTCATTTCGAACCATTAAAAGTAAAATAATCAGTTGCGCATATCTGTGGACATAGACTTGACCCTTTTTTGGATGACACAAGACATTAAAATAGATAATCAGTGAATTAAAAGTTTTTGAATAATTAGCGCCCATGCAATCCCACAATGCTTTGTACTGTTGTTCTCTACAACACCAGAAGCTTCCCTTGATAATGTCAAAATCATAATCAGCCGGAATGTTCTTTTCCGAGTGTAATATGATAATTTTCTTGGCTCCGTTCACTGAGAGCATCCTATAATGTGCTTAATATATTATAGGTTATTGCTTGCTATACCACAGCCTCTCTGCTGTTTTTCAAAACTGCCCTGTGTCAACACAAATAAAGAGAATCAGCTGTAAATTAAAAAAAAGTGCCAACTAAGGAAATACTTATGAAGATAAATGTCTACCTGAGGACAAAGAAAAGAAAAAACAGGCGAAATCAAATGATAAATCTCACGATGCACACTCCAAACCCATTTCTGCCAAATTCTTTAGGGAGATCCTATTGTCTTTCAGAGTAATAAAGATGACTAATTGCCCAAACCCAGCTACATCCCTGGATAGGTGACCTTTAGAGCCTGAAGTATCGTGTGCGAAAGGAGTTTCTTGTTTCTCTGAATTAAGAACGCAAATTCCATCCAGTTATTCTCAACAGAGGCATTACTCATACCAGGCACCTTCACTGACCCCTACACTGAGGTTTTATTTGCAATTCAGTACCCAAATTAGCTGGAATCAGTTAAGATATAAGCGAAAAGTTTTCTCCCTTGATAATAGAGGCATGGCAGATGATGCTCTCCTACAAAGTCTTTCATTGTTACTATTCACCCTTATAATTATGGGCAAATCCACAAATAACAAATCTCCCTTTAGACTAAAAGAAAAAAAGTAATGTATTTCCTGATTTCAGTGCCTATTGTTACTGTGAGGATTAAGAAACAAAGAAAGAAAGCAAGCTGGATATCGCAGACATCCCATTGACTGGTCAGAAGAAAAGTGCCCTTAAAGCTGAGCCCCAAAAGCTTGTCTTATTGGGTCCCGGTCTTGCATACCTGCTGTAAGCACAGCCACAATAGGGCATGCACCCCCTCCCAACCTCTGGACCTGCCAGAGTTTGGTTGTTTTGCATAGGGAGAGTGCAGATCAGTGCTAAATCCAGTGTAATCTCTCTCTAAGCTACAGAGCAGGCTCAAAAACGCCCTCATGAGCCTGAGAAAAAAGGGTCCTGCATCAGTTTTTGATCCCGGAGAAACAGATTACATCTGAGGAATGAACCGCCTTTTTAACTGTCTCAGAGTGCTGTTACCATAATTTCATTGAAGTCACATTTGCATCGAGACATGCAAGGACCCCGGTTAACAAAGTGACATAACCTGAAGACATATCAGGAAAACCAGACCTTTCTGTGACTGTGTGTATGATTTTGCCTGTGGCCCACAAGGAAACTGA
The DNA here is from genome assembly GCA_032359435.1 of Enteromius unitaeniatus. Taxonomy (NCBI): domain Eukaryota; kingdom Metazoa; phylum Chordata; class Actinopteri; order Cypriniformes; family Cyprinidae; genus Enteromius; species Enteromius unitaeniatus. The sequence goes on from JAUMHI010000065.1 coordinate 9,544,740, forward strand.
AATCATCCAGATTGTGGTCTCCATGAGGAAAAGCACTCAAAAAGGTTCAGGTAGTGATGTGACATATCAATGGCTTACACAAAAAAATCGGTCCTAGCCCTACTTAAAATAATTGAAATCTAATAACATATTTACTGACATATTGACATAATGGTTAAAATTGTATTTAATTAAGAGTATTGTATTATTGCACAATGCACATTTTTAATATTAAGCCTAAAATGTGTTTTAATGCCAAATGAGGATTGTATGATTTTTTTAATAATTTTGGTATTAAATGCTAAATATTTAAAGTGTACCTGAAGTTCCACTTTAGTGCAATCAAATACATTTAAATATATCTTGGATTTCAGCACTACTTCTGCACATTTAAAGGGCACTAAGTACAAAATTAGTTATTCCAGTTTAACAGACTTTAAGTACACTAGTTTAGTATACTAAAAGTACAATGGCAGGGTATTCTTATTAACAGTGTTGGGGAAAGTTACTTTTAAAAGTACTGTATTAGTACATATTGTGTGTATGCGTTCTAAAGAAAGAAGGTTGTCACAGACTATTCCACCTTCCAATCACAGTGCTCTCTCCCCTGAATATTAATCACCATTACCTGACACCACCGCCTGGATCCATTCACCACCTCCATTAACAACCATAAAAAAAAAAACACACACCACATCCCAGTCACCGTCCGAGCTCATTCTTGACAAGTGACCTAAAAGTTGGCAAGATCTATTTCAGAAACATAAACTTACCTGTATCATTCCCTGTGTACTCCTCGATCTGTGTATTCTCTCCAGGCTCCTTGGAATCCCTTGCTGTGTCTTTTCTGTCCTCGAAGTGTGGTGTGTGGTTATGGTTCCTCGTCTTTGTGTCTCCATCGTTAGTCTGTCCTCCAAGGCTCATTCCATCCACAAGATAAAGTTGAAATTACTCCTTCATTCCTGTTTGTTAAAACTATCATCTGCTATTATACTCACCATCGTCATCAGCCTCGATCCCTGTTACCCCCCTGCTGCCTAAATAAAAGACTCCCTTGTCTTTTAAGATTGCCCCTACCACCCTTTTGTAGTCTGCTTCTTAAAGGTTTTGTATAGTAGGTGTGGATGAGTCAAATAATTTATCGGAAAAGTACATTTGTGTACTACACAATGTGAAAACTCCAGCTGACTTTAGTAAGATACAGAGCACGAAAGAACTAACTGGGTTGTTCATTTGTCCTGAGAGAAGCTTTTTCCTTCCTTAAAAATAAAAGGAAAAATAAATTTGGGTCAGTGTCCTCACTGCTGGTCAGAGAAAATAGAGCTATGGCAGAAAAGTTCAATAGAACTAGCATCAAAATGAATCAGTAACTTCCTGAAAAACAAACATATTCTACAGAGGCATTCACTTTCTGAAAGTGTATATGGAAGCAAATGCCATGTATAGGGAAAATATCTGTCCTTTGGACTTGCTCTAATAGTCATTTCCAGTGTGCCCCAATGCTGTATGAGCTGCCTGACTGATATACTCTAATATTTTAAAAATAAAAACAAATGTATCCAGATGATAAAATGGAATGAACTTGTTTTTACCTGAGGGCCCACAGTCAAAGTCTGACAGATGCATACAGTAATAATACAACCTGTCAGCTTTTACTATGTGTGTGGCAGTGTGAAGTCTCTCATGATTGAGTGGACTCATCACACAGCAGACAATCAACAGCTGTTCAAAGGCCAGTAAATTGTGAACAAAACATTACAAATTTCACATCTCAGCATATATAACCTTCCATAACAACTGATAGCTCACTCTGTACCCTTATAAAAGTTTACAGCCAAACACACACACATAGAAAAACATTCTTCAGGACTCTTGTCTCAACTTTAAACTCTTCAGCTACCTAACACTGTGTTACAATTACTGTCACTCACTCCAACAACGCTTTAGTGGTAACAATTACCCTGTTGTGTCCAATTAGTCCTGTAATCAGGCTTTGGTAATTGCAGCTGCAATTGCAGTTCGTAGTATAAAAGCACATCCGTCACAACACTCTGATTGTCTTCAGGCTCATTGGGCTTCATCTTTAATCTCTATGGAGAAATTCCACTCCCCCCTCCTTTTGCAATAACACTTACCCATCCCATACTAAAACTGCCATTTGTCATTTGGATACAATGCATATGTTGCACTAAGGGCAGGTGCACAGTTACTAAAATTAAATAACAAGGTATGAATAATACCTGATAAAAAGTGCCCAGTTTTGCATGCAGCACATCTGCAGCTGACAAGCTAATACAAAGCTAACAATAAGTGTAGGAGGCAAACAAAATATTGTTCAGACATCTCTATGTAGATTTTCAGGCATCTTGGGAACTAATACTACTGTATTTCTATAATCAACTGCTGTAGTTTTAATGTTATGCTTCATAATAAATGAACGTTGAAGCATTGAGAGGGTTTATGTGGATGATCTATCAACATGTAAGGATATATGCCTCTTCTTAAACTGTTTTGTTTTATCAAGGAAAGCCCCTTAAAAATAAATAGAATATGTATTTTAGTTTGCAAGATAATATCTGTTTTCCTTTCAGTGTGAAAAAAGAGGAAAAATCAGAATTAGTATAAATAATGTCTTCAAAATTATAAAACAATTGCTATTGCTATTATAAATTAATAATAAGGATTCTAAATTTACAATATAAAAGTTTGTCTTTCAAGTTAATATGACTGAAGTCAAATCAATATGATTTGAATTCAAGTTAAAATTGTATGGCTGCTTTATATATAACTTAAGAATATTATACAAATGTTGTATTTTATTATTACGAAACTATATTATTTATAATATATTTTTAATGCTTTAGAAAAGGAAATCTTTTATTTGATGAAAAGGTTATCAAATTAAGATTATAACAACATTTAGCCATATTTGTTATAAAGAAACTAAATCTAATGTATTTACATCTAAAAAGGGGCATTGACTCATTTGTCGGTTTAAGCCCCATCTATATCTGGACAAACAGATAATTGCACTTATCGGTGTTTTAATGTACACTCAATTGATTTTCTAGGGGGATCTTCATAAAAGGTATGAAACTGTGAGACAGCTGTCCGCTCTGCTGTCCTTGGCCCTAGGGATGTGCTACCAAGGGGCTACTGACTGGTAACTGGCCAAGGTGTGTGAACAGTAATGCGAGCGCCTGTGTTTGTGTGTGTGTACTACGGTGAAGCCCAATGGACTGGCAACCAGAAAGTTGCATTTTGTCTAGTGCCAAACTTCGGCATGCCAGAAAGAAAATGGCAGAGAAGATACATCTCACTGCGTCTTCAAATGACTGTGTAATATCTATGAACGCCTTCCCATGGGTTTGAACAGAGCCAATAGGACACCTGCCTCAAATGCTTACCAAAATGGTGGGAATCCAAGAATGCACTTGAGTCCTCGCTATTGAGCTAAACCACATAGCTTGACTAAAAATACCAGATCCAAATTAGGTTCTGTATCTTTAATGGTTCTCAAAGCATATTTGTCGACCGATATGAACTGAACACAGTACTAATATACTACCGCTGAGCTTATTTGCCAAATCAAGTCCAACCATGCAGTGAAATGACAAATTATGCATGAGTCAGTTTTAGTGAATCCTTTAGTGAATCAAAAGCATATTGCACAGCTATTAAGGTCCAGCTCCCGAATGAAAGATGAGTCAGGTCTAATCTAATTAATCAAACATATACAGCGCAAAGCTTCTACTCCTTCTACTTACGAAATAATTAAACATATGAGTTTATAACTTTGTAGTGAATCAAAAACACTACCATTGTAGTCCTATCTCATGAACATATGACTCCTATTAATAGTATATTTTTTTATATTTGCCTATTGCTGTTCATCCCAATTACTAGAATTGCATTTATGGCACCTCTAAAATGCAATCATGCAAATCACTAAAAGGTCTATATAAACAATTTAGTTTTAAGTTGCTTCAAATTATTTAATTATCTTGTTTTAAACTGTACAGATGGAAGAAAGTCATACAGGTTTGTAAAACATGAGAAGGAGTAATTGATGACAAGGTTTATTTCTGAGTAAACGTTATGCAACCAAATTCATTACTATTCCCCTCCAAATCTATCCCCCCTCTGGTTTGCATCTGTCACTCTGCGTCTCTCCCATCCTCATTTGTTTTCTCTTTGTACCTCTTCCTTTCTCTTTATTCACATTCCCACACATAACAGCCTCTCAAAAGAAGAATCTCTGTTGACATTCATCACCCATTTACAAATTTGCAGGGGAATATCATAGCAATTTGCACCCGTACGCCTCCCCCTCACACTTACTTTTTTCCTCTTTTACCAGCTTCTCCTAGCAGGAAGTTTTAGTTCTCTTTCTCTCTCTTTCCAGGATGTCACGCAGAGGCCAGATATTTAAAGAGATGAGAGCTGCTTTCTGAAGTAGTGCTTGAGAGAGACAGCAACCTAATTCCACCCGCTAGATGAATGGAAGCTTTTAGTCTGCGTCCCTGTCAATCCGCAAGCTTTGAAGTGTGCCAACTTCACAAGAAAGCACAACAAAAAGATGGGGGATGGCGGGTGAGGGTGTAAAGAATGAGGGTGTAAGGTGAAAGAGAAAGTTGATGTCTCTATTGAACGAGGGAACACGTTGCGGCTACCCAACACCCTCTTTCAAGCGTCGAAAGAGAACAAACTGTGTGGAGCAAAGATATAATAAGGGAGACGGATGAAAAATTCCTGTTCCACTGTCACTTCGAAATTAGTGAGCAGATGAAGCTGTAATTCCGATTACTGCTTTTTCACGTTCTGACAGCTGCTTTTGCAGGCCGTGTGAGAGTTAGCCTACAGCACACTGACTCACTCGCTCTCTGATATGAGCAGGAATGTGAAGATTTCTACTAGTTAAACTGCTAAACCATGACATGTTTTAACCTCGGGACTAGGAGCAGCCAAAGAGACACCGCAGGCCTCACAATGTATACATTTGTAAATAACAGCATGTATCCTTACGCATTCATGTGTATAAATGGAGCAGGTCACTATGGAAACTCGCTCTCAGTCTGAACAACAAGGCAGTTCTCAATGCATAACGGTCTAACTTTCCATATCAGTACTGCACAAGCAAAAAATGTCCTGACTGACTGACTAATTTGACATTTGTTCAAAGCGGTGGCAGCTGAAGTAGCGGTACAGGAGATTAGTCTAAATCTACCCTGGTAATAGCAGAAGGATTTCTGTAAGGCAGGTATGTCCTGCCGAGCATTTGCATGCTCAGTGTTCCAAATAATTGCCCCTTTGGGACTGTTTTATGTCTGATTGTGAAGAATGTTCCCATTTCACAACAAAAGGAGCACAAGAGGGCTATTATCTATATCAGGTCCCTTCACTGATTTAAAATGAGGTTTAGTCTTTTGAGGTGCTTTTCATACATAAAAAGGACATTTTATCCAAGAAGTCGTGTTCTGAATTATAATTTTGGGAGAAGCATTTTGTAATTATTTTCTTTAAGTAAAAAGGTCTGTAATACATTAAGATGATATTTTTACAATTCCTATTTATCTCAAAATTAGTTTGCTGAGCAGGATACTCGGACAAAAATTAGTCCATTTTGGGGGTTCAGTTCAGAAGCTAGATTGTTTTGAGCCAAATGCCGAGCTGTAAATGTTCATTTAATGCTGCTTTAAAAGTTTGGGGTCAGTAAGATGTATTTAAAAGAAAACGCCAACGTTTCGCCAATGTTTCACAATGCGCTGAGGTCGAAGTGCTGCAAAATGTTCTTCCGCCATACATTATAAATATCTTTTTTATCTGCTTAGAAAATCGCCATTGTTTTATTTTTTGTCACCATTATTAATTGCGTAACTAGTCATGTAACCACCTTTAAATAAGGAAAAACTGAGACGTTTTCCTTAAAGATGCTATAAATCAATTCAAAGTGACTTTTTTTTTAATATAGTAAAAATGTATCACTGTTTTCACAAAGGTTAAGCAAAAACATTTTTAACATTGATAAAAATAAATATTTATTATAACCAACTCAGCATATATTTCTGAAGAATAATGTGACTGGAGTAATAAAAATTTTGCTTTGCTATGATACTCAACCCAAACTTTTGAACAGTACAGAAAACATTCTGTGTTTCTAATAATTTAGACTTAAAATATTACATTATATACTGTATGATCGACTGGCCATTCTTTCCCTGCTTGAGATGCTGCAATGTAAAATGAATGCCTTTCATGTGATTTATAAATATGTTTTACTCAAGTGGCACCAAATGGAACTGCATAAATAATGAAACAATAATTGTTCTTGAACAGATTTCCTAAATACTTGTTTTGCATGCTAAAACAGTTTAGCTTTGCCAAAAGTTGACTGTGCAAGCAAAAAGAGCAATATTTTTAGAATGGTGCATAGCTGCCGCATTTACACTTTTCAAGTCAACCTAAGAATGGCTTACTTAAAGTTGTCTCCACACATTAAACTAGGATAGAAGGTATTAAGGTATTTAAGAAAAAAAAAAAGACTTCATTTGACTGCCAGACTATGTTAAGATCTGGAAGTGAAACTCATCTTTAATCAGAATGATCTGCGTCAGTCAGATGGATGCGTGTCAGCTGGTAGTGTGTTCCCATCAGCCTGCAGAGGGATGTTGAGTGACAGTGAGGGGACTCGGGCAGGCAATCTGGCCTAGAGGCAGACCCGAAGGCCAACTGATGATCAACCAACTGTGTGTGTTTAGCTACTGGGTGAGGCACTGTTCACCTTATGGTCATGGTTTGAAATGCTGCAAACTGGCAGCCCATTAGTGGTATTTATGTCTTAATATTGGTAAGCTGATTCAACACATACAATACTATCCAAAAGATTGGGATTAGTTAGATTTTTTAAAAATAAATAATTTTCATTAATCAAAGGTACATTTATACAATTTGTATTACAAATAAATGCTGTCATTTTATTCAACAAAAAATAATGCAAAAATGTATCACAAAATAAATTTAAACAAAAATTAAAGCAATGAAACTGTTTTAAACTTTGAGAAGATGAAGAAGTAATGTTTTTTAAACCGTAAAACAGTGTATTAGAATGGTTTCTGAAGTATCATGTGACACTGAAGACTGGAGAAATGGCTTATAAAAATGCCATCACAAGAATAATTATTTTGTAAAAATATATAACATAAAAATAACCTTACCTATCCTAAACATCTGAGCAGTTGTGTACACACTCACAACAGTAGTATTGTGAAATATTGTCTTCATATGCAAAAAAACGTCTTAGGGTTACGCATGTAACCCTTGTTCCTAGAAGGAATGAGACACTGTGTCGAAACACTATGGGAGCGCCTCCAGCATGACCGCTCTGAATCTGCTGTTTAATCCATCCAGTGGAAGGGCGAGATGTCATAGGCGGGTGACGTCAGAGACCAGGAAGCTTAAGAGCACGTGTGGAGAAATGAAGCAAGTACCAGCAGGGATGCCGTGGGTGTGGCCAAGAAACGCAGTGTCTCGTCCTTCAAGGAACAAGGGTTACATGCATAAACCCCGAGACGTTCCTTTTCAGGAACTCGAACTGCGTCGAAACGCTATGGGAACGAGATACCCATGCCCCCAGACCCACAAGTCCCTGCCTAGTGTGAAAGAAGCACAACTAAGGCATAAAGACAACCGAGCCTGGGGTAGCCGGGCAGTCTATATCATAGAACCCAACAAACATCAGGGGGGAAGACCATCCCGCTACTTTGCAGATGTCCAGAACCGAGACACCTGCCAAGAGGCCTTGGAGGCCACCACACCTCTCATCAAATGAGCCCTGACTCCCATCGGCGAGGGGAGTCCAGCATACTCATACGACATGGAGACAGCATTTACAATCCACCTGCTCAGGGTCAGCCTGGATGCGGGCAGACCCCTACAAGGAGAGCGAAAGCAGACCAGCATCTGGTCCGACCTCCTCCAGAGAGCAGACCTGCGAATGTAAGTGTCCAGCGCTCTCACTGGATACAGACAGTGCAGTCTTTCCTGGTCTGTCTCCCGAAAGAGAGGAGGACAGAAAGTCGTGTGCAATCGCCTGTGGCAGTACTGTGGGCACTTTAGGGACATAATCCGTTCACGGGAAAAGTATGACTTTCTCCAGTCTGGGCAAAAAGTCTAAACAAGAAGGGGCCACTGATAAGTCCTGTAAGTCCCCTACCCTCTTGAGCGAAGCGAGCGCCAACAAGACCGCAGTCTTGATGGTGAGGAGACAGTCAGAGACCTGCTCCAAGGGCTCAATTGGAGCTCGACAGAGGGAATCAAGTACCACCGCCAAGTCCCATGTCGGGACTCAGGACCGTACCACAGGCCTCAGCTTGAGTGCACCACAGAGGAAACTTTTAACTAGCAGGTGTCTATCCACTGAGTTCCCACCAACAAGGGAGTGGAACGCCAAAATTGCTGCCACAGTAACCTTGAGGGTGGAGTGGGTCAACGTTGTGGATAACATGGCCTGCTGGAACTCCTCCCTCGAGAGCGGCTACCGCATGCTCCTCTCCCAAGCAACCTACACAAAGTTGGTGCGAGTCCTGTGTCGTGAGGTTGCGGCCACAAGGACTCACACACTTGGCGAAATCTTTGTTTGCACTCATAATTCTTTTTTTTTTCTTTTCTTTATCAGAGAGAAAAAAAATATTGACCAGACACACAGAGAGCATTTGCTGAATGAATGAAGCCTGGCGTTGGCTTCTCCACACGTGCTCTTTAGCTTCCTGGTCTCTGACGTCACCCGCCTATGACGTCTCGCCCTTCCATTGGATGGATAACACAGCGGATTCAGAGCGCATTCCCATAGCGTTTCAATGCACTTTGAGTTCCTGAAAATGAACTGTTAGCATTTTTTAAAAAAAATCTATGCTGATATGTTTCATTTTGTGTGTGTGTGTGCATGATGGCAAAGCTGAATTTTTTTGCATCACTTACTCCAGTCTTCGGGGTCACATGGCCCTTCTGAAATCATTCATATGCTGCTTTTGTTGCTTGAAAAACATTTCTTCTTATTATTAATTGTTCAAAACTTTAGTTGCATCTATTTTAGTTGCACCTATTTTATACTTGAACTAAATTTCAGCAATATCAAAATCTAAAAAAGCAACCATACAGACACTAAAATGATCTCATTGGAAGCTAAAATTTGTCTGTTCTTTGCTTGGCCATTTTTCTTTTAGTTTAAAACAAACCAAAAGGTTGAAAGAGAAGATTATTGTCCACCCCTGGACAGTTTCCATACAGGGATTATAATGATTTGTAAGGTCCGAACTTCATCTGACCTGACCACAGATCTGCCCAAATATCCATTTAAAGACAGAAAGGAGGGTCAAAACAATTGGCTATCCACACAATGATGCCCCTGGAGCAGACAGACTCTGAATTTGGTCCAAGGGCCTGAAAGGAAGGAAAAGGAGGATTAAGATAAAGCTGCTGGTAACGTGGAATAATGCCAGTTCTCAGAATAAGGAAAAAGGAGTGTGAAAACTGGCAGAGAGCAAATATAGTACAATTTTACTCTATTAGTTACAAGATTAAATATATTTATGTAAGAGAATGCCGGCCTACTTTTAATGTCTATACATTAGGCAATAAAAGTACATCTTGCAATGACTGCAACATGACAGGGAAAATATTTAAATGCTTGGTTCAAATCCAAATAAAGACAAAACAGCAGCACTCTAACAAAAATACCATTTGTACAATCAGTTTACTTTGTTGTCTAATGAAATAATCTGCTTGGGTTGTTTCCAAAGATGTCATTACAACCAAAAAATAAATAGCAGATTTGTCAAGCAAAGCGAGTAGTGCATATGAAGAGGCATAAACAGCTAAAATTACATATTCCATTTGTGCAGGGCATTCACATTTATTTTTGGATGGTTTGTATTGTTTATCACACATGGAATTCAGACACTAATGGAAGTGATAGACGCAAGAATAGCTCCCAGTGGTTGGATTTCTTTTGATAGAGTCAAACAGTATCACTGGAGATTGCGCCAGTGGTTTGTTTTGGAATGCATTACTGTGAATCTTTATGCCTTTGTCTTTAAATGTCTGATTATGAATTATTGTGTGTCATCTTCAGTTGAGTGGCCTAGTGGGAATCCTTGACATCAGAGAGGAGTCCTAGAACCTCCGCGGAGTTTGGCAAGGGGAAAATGATATACTTGAAATGTTCTGTAATAAAGTTAAGCCTGAGAAAGTGCTGTCTTGGGAGCACTAAAGTGTACCTTCTGAACTTCTAAGCTGTCATTCCACTCTGAATAAGAATTAAGACCCGTTTTCCCAACTGAGTGTCCAGACAGTTAAACACTGACAGAGAAGCTGAAAGGAGGAGAGGGAAAATCAACAATGCTCTGCCTGTTCCATACAAATAACTTCAAAACACAGGCCGTACGGCTCCAGTGGACAGCGCTATCGTTTAATGCATTGACACCCCTTCTGGCCCAAATGAAGTTTTATGCTTGCTAGACATTTCCTTGATAGTGTGTGTGTGTACTTGTCTTTTTTGATTTACTGTAAAATCTTGGCCTTTGGAAAAACTAAATAATTGTGGTCTACCTACAACATTTACCCTTATTGTGCAATATGTGCAATATTATATTAGCTGATTGATAACAGGATTATGAATATATTTAATTATTATTTTATTTTCAGTTTAGGGGGTGTTTGTTTGTTCTCATGACACGTTTTGAATTTTTTATAATTATTAAAAGAAATTATATACTTCTTGAGGTCTACCTTTTTGCAAATAACATTTAAAAAAAATGGTAATCAGAGTATTTGCTCCAAGGGGAAACTTACTGCTGACAAGATGGGCTTTTTAATAAAATATGAAACATGAAAAAGAAAATGTTTGAAATCTGTGTTACATGAATAAAGAAATAAAAAAAATTATTGTTATCACAAAGACAGCGGTGGAATTTCCTTTTGCCAAAAACCTCAACAGCTATGCACTTGCCTGACTGTCTGTGGACAAGAATACAAAAAAATGCAGAGGCCTGTATTTTACTAAAGCCTTGGATCTGTCAAAAGTCCACTATATCATTCGAGACTTTTGCTGCAAAATAAAAGGGGGTATCTGGGTGAAGACACAGTAACATGGAGAAAGAGAACATATTGTTAATTTACATAAACTACAGGTGAACTTATCCTCTAAACCCTGAAGGCAAAAGCATCATGTTTATAAGCAACAGCAATCCAGCCAGCACCTCTTTACATTGTACTCAAGCTAAACAAACATGTCAGGCTGTGCTTCCCTGATTCTGAAGGACAGACCCTGCAACTCCTGACAGGGAGAGAATTATTAATCAGGCTGTACCTTTGCCAGTGCCTTTTGATACCTGGCAGTATGGAATTAGATTGAATGCCTTAAAATTCCAGTCAGTCGGACAGACAGCTTAGCAACTTGATTTTCTCTCCCACTGACTCTTTCTGTCTCCTCAATTCAGATGTAGTCTACGGGGACAATGAATGGGTTCAATACAGCTAATGAAATAATTTCGCTTCAGTCAATTGTACACTCTCTTTGCTCGACTAATTATTCTCCTGGTGGATCAGTGTGAGGAGTCTCTCAGGCCGATCGTCAGCTGTGAACCCAATCTTGCTTCAGCCACGGTGCTCCAAATGTCTCTATGATAAGCATGCATGTGCTTATGCAAAGTGTCTGTCCAGATATAAGCACTAAGCACATGACGATTTCAAAACACCATGTTATATACATACCTTTGTATAGAGAGTTATTATTAATTTGTTATTATTGTTATTATTTTTAAATGGGTGTGTTATGAACAGTAGTACAATACTGCTGACAAATTGCATAATGTGCATATTTACCTTGACATATAATCAGGCAGATAGCATCTATATTGATAAGACTCAAAGTTAAGCTACTTTTTCTATATCTTTGACAGATTGGACGTCAAATATTTCCAGTGGAGAGTAGCACAGAGCTGCATGAAATAGAGTAAATAAGAGAATAAATAAAAGTGCATAATTTTGAACACTTCTTTTGAACACAGTTGTGGCCTATTGGATAGGGAGTTGGACTTGTAACCCAAAGGTTGTTGGTTCGAGTCCCAAGTCCGCCAGGGATTGTGGGTGGGGTTAGTGATTAACCAGCGCTCTTCACCTTCAATACCATGACTGAGGTGAGACCCTTGAGCAAGGTACCGTTCCCTGTGGGCTGCATCACTGGCTGCCCACTGTTCACAGTGTGTGTGTGCACTTGGATGGGTCCTTTCCTTTCAAAAGAGGATTTTAGAATGTTACCAAGCCATTACCCTTCATTTCTACTGTATGGACAAAATATATATAAATTATGTTCCACAGAAGAAAGAAAATCATACAGAAATTCAGGTTTGGAATGACAAGATGTTGAATAAATGATGACCATTTTCATTTTTGGGTGAATCTCCCTTTAAGAATTGTATTTTTTTAACCTAATTTAAATAAGACACTAATAGGCTCATTTATCTCTAATCAGGCCCTTATTGAATTAACATTTTACTTCAATTACATAGTTGCTATGGTGTTGAATTGACAAGCGTTTGCAATGTATCTCATTGTCGTCACTTTTTTTTTCAGCCAGCACCACTACAGAACCTTTAATGTCGTTATATCACACAACTGTACAACTCTGTGTCACACCTGAACGGATCAATAGACTTTTGTCACTGTTTATCTCTGATAAATCATGGCAGAAGCATGGTGCACGTGCTTGCGGATGAATCGGGTAGCACTTCTGGATTATTTGCTTTATGCAGTTTTGCATGCGCTGCAATTTGAAAACAGCAGGGAGGTCTAACTCATTTTGGCTATCGACACACTACTCAAATAGAACGTCCCGGTGTTCCCGTTGGCTAGTGCACTGGGAAAAAAAAATCTGTAAACGTTTTATTTAAAAAAAACGACAGCTGTGGTTCCTAGAATTTGACAGTAAAAAATGTGGTAACAACATTATAGGATTTACAGTTTTAAATGAAATGTACAGTTAAATAGTGAAATTGAATGAACTTATAGATTGTTAATATACCTGCATCAAACTGTTAAAGTACTGAAATCTGTTTAACATCTTAAACGCACTGATAACCACCGAATGCAGGTTGTGATGAGAAAGTCACATGATGAACCAAAGCCCCTCACAAGCATCTTTTAAAAATGAACATATATAGAAGGCTCTCAGTGTAATTCACACAAACAATAAACACCATCATAGTGAACCTCATTAAACGTCTCAGGTTATGTATATAACCTTGTTCCTAGAAGGAACGAGACGCTGCGTCGACGAGACTCTTCGGGAACGCCTTCAGCGCGTTGGGCTCTGAATAGTGTGTAAAATCAGCCAATCACGGATTGGGGCGCCATTTGA
>JAUMHI010000065.1:9569634-9590096 GCA_032359435.1 Enteromius unitaeniatus
GTGATATAAACAAGTTTTTGTATGCTTACATGATTCATGCCAAAAACAAGTGGGAAATGCTAGTCGACTTAAGACAAGTCAAGTCAAGTCTCTCTCTTTTTAAACTTTATCAGAATGGTATAAAAAATGGTATTTACTGGAAAACAAAGCAAAAATACTCTCTAGTGGTAAATTCTAACCTTCTAGCAGTCATGTCAACAGTGTCACCTCACTCCTAGTGTTTGGTGGCTTACAGAAAATGCATTTTATTTGTTCTACAAGAACTAAATGGTGTAGCATCTGATTAGCACTAGCAGCCCAGCAGGCGCTCAAGAGGGTCATATCATGTAATGCAATCAAGGAGCTTTCACTGTCAATCTGTTTGATTTAGATCACTTTTATAATACCAAGTGCTGTCTGGGATGTCTCGATAAGAACTACTGTCACAGCTAATCTGGGCACTGGGTGGCAATCATTGCTTGAGTTACTCATTGTTATTTGTTCAAATAATATAATAATAGTTATAAATATAATAATACTAATTTTAACATGATTGGAAGGCTAAAATCACAGAAAGCAAGTCACGTTACTATTTAATCATTCATTTGACACCTTGGCAATAACAATAAGGCTCATTTGTTGACATGCACTAACAATGAAAAATACCTCTAAAGGATTTATTAGATTTGTTTGTTAATTGTAACATTTACTTATACATAAATAAAATGAAAAGCTGTATGTGTGTGTTTGTGTGTCTGTCTATCTATTTGTCTGTCTGTCTAGTTATCAAGATCTAATGGGATCTTATTGTAAAGTGTTTAATCTTATACACAAGCTCGATTTTTACTGCAAACGTGAATATACTTGTACATAAACAAGAAAAACAAATTACAGCATGCACAAAAATGTCTAAGCTCATCTACAAACTGAATATTAAATGTCCATCATTTTGATTTCAGAACTATTTTTATGAATGCAATTCATGATATAATAAGTTACAGCATAAAAGCACTTGTACCATTCACATATCAGTGTGACAACTTGACATGAAAAAAAAAAGCCTTCATTTTAAACCAAGATAACCATAGCTAATGAAAGCAAACTCAAAAGCTCAAAGTTACGGAGTTAAAATTCTTGTAACAGCTTCTCCATTTGACAACCTGCCCCAGCCTCCCCTATATTGACTTTAACAACCAGTGGTGTCATACACCATGTTATACAGCTCCCTAGCTGATAAAGTGGACCTGATTAATTAGCTTGTTTCTGATTTGGTTAAAAAACATGTTAAAGCATCCGACAGAATCTTGAAGTGGAGTGCAAAGTTTCACATGTAACCCTCCGCTCCGTCACTTGCTAATGAGTGGGTACTTCTCGCAAACATCCAATCTGCTAGTCATATAGAGCTAAACAGCAGGAGGCTGTTGCTAATGTGTGATACTGGTATGCGTGTCTTACTGTGGAGAGAGATCTAAATATAGATGCGGGTTGGGCGGGTGGGGGGGTGCTCAGTTACTCTTTCTGGCAAGACTCTGACAGAAAATAGGTATCGGTTAATTCCTCTGAGGGAGCAGGCCCTGCAAATGTCAGGGTAACAGGAAGTCTTTACTCTTTTATGGAGAGGCAGAGCGAGACAGTTGATTTCTATACATACCTGTGTTGTTTGTTTCACTCACTGTGAGCTCTTCTCTCTTTTCTTAGCCTTAATATAAAAGGATAAAAACTTTCCTCAAAAACATCCATAAAACATCATCTTGTCGTTAAATACTGACACTTGTCTTCTCATCTGTGCACTTTCCATTGTCAGACACAGACAGTCTGGTTTCTGACAGCCACAATTGACATGAAGTTGTGAAAAATGCCTTGTCATATGTTTTCAACTTCTAGAGGTTACCTTGAGTTCAGCTGAGTTTAAAAAGTCAAGAGGAATTTACCCCCATATCTCTTCTCGACAATTTGTTCTCATTAATGTCAATTTCACACAATTGGCCTAAGGGTACAACACACATTAAAGGTACAAGACGAGAGAGTCAACGTGCTGATATGCACCTCTTCAACTCGGGATGACTTCCTTTGAGCTACTGTATGTTGAACATGGCATGCATTCTCACCCTCTCCCAGCTTGGGATGATGGGATATAAGCAGCGTCGCTGTTCATTAGCTCTGAACAGCATGTGTATTTTATATAGTGTTAGGAAAATTAGAACTGACAGTAAATTGAATGTTTAATTTAAGTTAAACACATTACAGTAGATAGTAGCCACAGTGATTATATGAAAGCAGGATTTTGTGATATATATATATATAATAGTAACTTTATACAATAGTACTGTAATATTGGTTATCTTACACGTTAGACATGTATAATTGGTTGAATTAATTATTTAATGATCTATTCATAAAGACAGACAAGTGTTTTTTTTCATTCAAGTCAGTTGAATTAATGATTCAATGAGTTACTCACTTGTTTTGTTCTGAATTAATTAGCCTTTTGAATGCATTAGTTGAATGTTTAAGAGACTCTTTTGTTGGCACTCACTGTACCAGCTAACCTGCAAAAAAGTGTCTAATGAACAAACACAAGCAGACTGATACAAACGATGATAGTGGAAATACAATCTTCAATTGTTCTAATGATAGGAAAACAATTCATTTAGGGATTATTAAATTGTTAGTTCACCCAAAAATGAAAATTCTGTAATTAATTACTCACCCTCATGTCGTTCCAAACCCATAAGACCTTAGTTCATCTTCATATCACAAATTAAGATATGTTTAATGATATCAGAGAGCCATCTGACCCTTCATAGACAGCGATAACTGAAATGATCCCAGAGTTCTGTTTCATGAAACTAGTTTACCAAACAAGCCAAGCTTATTTCAGTTAGTCTGACTTATTTTGAACCAAATCAATTGACAATAAGTCAAGCTTATTTGATAAACTTGTTTTAAGAAACAGGCCCTAGGTTCAGAAACGTAGTAAAAACATCGGTAAAAGAGTCCATGTGACATCAGAATACAAAATACATCAGAACGCTACAAGAATACTCTCTGATTTCATCAAAAATATCTTAATTTGGGTTTTGAAGATGTACAAAATTCTTATGGGTAATTCTTAAGGCTAATTTGTTGACATGCACTAACAATGAAAAATACATCTAAAGCATTTGTTAGATTTGTTTATGTTTAACATGTACTTATACATTAATAAAATGAAAAGCTCTATGTGTGTGTTTGTTTGTCTGTCTGTCTATTTGTCTGTCTAGTTATCAAGATCTAATGGGATCTTATTGTAAAGTGTTTTATCTTATACAGCAGGATGCCAGAAGGTCAAACGTGATTTTTACTGCAAACGTGTATATACTTGTACATAAACAAGAAAAACTAATTACAGCATGTGCAAAAATGTCTAAGCTCATCTACAAACTGAACATTAAACCTGTCCATCATTTTGATTTCAAAACTATGTTTACGAAAGCAATTAATGATATTCGTCAAATTACAGGATATCACATATCAGTGTGACAACTTGACACAAACCTCCAAACAAGCAAACTCAAAAGCTCAAAGTTACTGAGTTAAAATCCTCGTAACAGCTTCTCCATTTGACAACCTGCCCCAGCCTCCCCTATATTGACTTTAACAACCAGTGGTGTCATACACCATGTTATACAGCTCCCTAGCTGATAAAGTGGACCTGATTAATTAGCTTGTTTCTGATTTGGTTAAAAAACATGTTAAAGCATCCGACAGAATCTTGAAGTGGAGTGCAAAGTTTCACATGTAACCCTCCGCTCCGTCACTTGCTAATGAGTGGGTACTTCTCGCAAACATCTATTTTGAGATGAGATTAATCATGATCGACTATCACCTTTTTATCCAGTTCAACTTTTCCATGCTGAATAAAAGTATTAATTAAAAAAAATTAAAAATACTCACCCCAAACTTTTGAAAAGCAGTGTATACTGTAACTCAAAATATTAAATTTTATTCATCAAAGAATCCTGAAAAAAACATTGCATGTGGCTAAAAATGTTACGCACAACAATGTTTCCAACGTTGATTATTTAAAGCATCATAATGCGACTTTGAACCTTTTTTTTAACTGCACTGTATGTATATGCATATTATGCAATCATAGCAGTTATGAAATTATTGCCTCTATTTAAAACAATTATGGAATAAAAATAACATGACAATCATTAAATTGACAGCCCTGGTTAAAATGCTACCTGTACAATTTTATATATAAATATAAAAACAAATTTTAAAAAAAGTTTGGTCTGCATAAACAACTATAGTGTTTTATCCAAGCACCCAGTAATTAGGGATAAAATGACAAAAAAAAGAGATGTCACGGCATTGACCTCACTTACTCTCACTGGAGTTAGTAAACCCAGGGTTAAGTTCAGGACATGAATTGATTTGTACTTGTGAGAGAGGGTGAAGGTCTGTGTTTTAGAAAAGGCTGACGTTAACCTCACAATGTCCTTTTTCTGCTTCATTGTTGCTCTACTTATTCTTTACACATTTTCATCCCAAGAGCTTTCAGCTGTACCACATATTTTTAGTTTGTAACCTGCTGTGCAATAACACTTGGTTGCCATGGACACAGTAAATTAGAAGAATAGTAGAGTAAGGCTGTCTAGCTCTTATTGTTCCGGGAAAAAAAGACTAAACTTGTCACTCCACAGGGCTAGGGTGTCCTGACTGCAGTTGCTCAAATGTGCTCTCTGCCTAAAAGGAAAACAGTCAATGGGGTGAGCTGGTGAGTTTGTGTGTCATTGTGCGCTGGTGGCCATTTTGGTGCATGACATTGCGTCCACAGCAGGGTTCTTGTGCTGCTCGATGTGGCTGATTGATCTGATGAGTTTTGATCTCATTTTGCAAATGAAAGTTTCCCCTCAGCACCGTTGTGTTACACAACAACTTCAATGAAAATGCACACACTGAACGTTAAAGCAAACACGTGTTTGAGCAACTGTGCCACTCTGTTTTTTTCCCTCCTCCAGCAGTGTTCATTTTCACAGCTTTTGTCTTTCGACGAAAATATCTTAAATATTTTATCATATTGAGAAACTTGTTTAGCAGAAGAAGAAAATAACATTTTAGTTGACAGCGTTTTTTCAGTTCTGTGCCTAAACTGAAGCATCAAGGTAAAGGGTTAATTTACCTAAAAATGATAAATCTGTCATTATTTGCCCACACTTACATCATCCCAGGCCCATGGGGCCCAGTTTTTTCATAAAAACTAACAATAATTTTTACACTCTGTTCCACAATTGAAGCTGTACTCCATAAAATGGATTTAAACCACTAGAAAGACATTATAAAGACACTCCACAACTTTTTTATTATTTTGTTCTGTTGTCTGAGGATCCTTATAATGTTATCCAGGATTTTACTTAAAACAAACATCATAATAGATAAGTAATAGGCTATTTTCTGTCCTGTTTCTGCACTGTGCCTTGTTTGTGGGTTTTGCAGTAAAAGTTAACAAAAGAGCAAATTCCTACTGATTAAAATGCATTATTTATTAAAAATAAAATTCCCTTTTTGTTTGGCAGATAGGCTTCAATATAAGATGTTTTTAGACTAACAAGAATGTTTTGGGTTCTGAAATTTACAGAATGTTTTTATTATTATTATAGTACAGTGACCTCTCATATGTCAAAAAATAAAAGAAAAATTTGTATAAATCAGTTCATGAATTTTTTAAGCACAAAAAATAATAATAATACTTTTATGCAAGTTTTATGCAAGTATTGCTAATATGGTATTATAGACAGCAGTATGGTTTTATTCAAATAATACAATTATTATTGCAAAAAAAATTGCTAATGAATGTTGAAAAAAATAAAATTACAGTAAACACTAGGAAGCTTATTCAATGTCATGCAAATGTAAACAAGCTGATTTATATATATGGCAAGATCGATGAATGACGGCTTCCTTTTTCTTGTTTTTATTAAATTATTAAAACCTAGGTAGGCCCTATTAGCCATAATCTAATTCAACTGTGTTTACCCTCTGCTCTCAAAGCAATACCTTCAAGCCTGAGTCATTGTTATGGCTGTATTTACATCACTTTGTATCTAATTGCTTCCTCATGAAGTCCCAGGAAGAGACTGTGTCCCAGCAGGAAATGCTGTAAATTGCATCCAATATCCAAAGCTTTAAAGTGGAAACCTTGGTGGATCCTGTCATGATAGATTGGGAGGAAGTCATCTGGAATGGAGTTGCATGGTACAGACTGAAAGCTAATGTAGTCCCCATGTTGATTGATGAGGAATGAAGTATAAAAAAAGGCCTTTTAATTGACATCAGAATGAGCAGGAGACAGGGTTATAATGAACTCGGGCACCAAGCACTGTTGGTAATCACAGGCCCAGCAAAACTCTCTGATTACTCAATTTCAATATTATATACCACAGAACTTTTGTGATCAAAGACATAAAAAATAAAACATACGTCCCGCAGCATTTTTCTCTTTAAATAAGCTGACATCTTCAGATCTAATGTGCCTTGTATCTGCATCGGTGCAAGAATGCAAAGACATCCGAATCTCCTTTCCTCGCAATATCACTGTGTCTCAAAACTCTGCAGTGGTTTTATGTTTACATAAATATATGCAAAGCAGACTGGGCTCATAACAAGCCATACTGGGACTCTCTGCAAAGAAAGGAGTCGGTCTGCAATGAATATGATTGCCGGGCTGCTGTGGGTTTCGTTCTGTTAAATTCTGCTTTGCATTTACTGACCCTGATTCTTGGGTTTGCAGCTATGATTAGGAGCCTCGGGGGGACTGGCTGGGAAGCAGACTGCAGCTAACAGCACAGGCTTGGGTTTGCTGCTCCTCCCAGGGGCTCTGGAACCTTCTGGGTGTGGAAATAGATTCCAGTCTGGCACAAGTCTGAGTGCTGCTCAAGGTCTTGCACATGTGAGCGTGTCCAATGCACTTGGATCGGAACATTCTCCCCGATCGCTGAGGTACGACTACGGAGAAAACTTTTTGTTTCATGCGTATAGTTTAGAGCCAACTTAAGGAAATGCAACACTAGAGAAGGGCCATACATCCCAGCATCTCACTGTGCGCATGAGCCCTCTGAGATCCAGGCTGTTGCTTTTCTGCCCAAACTTCAGAATTATTTAAAAGCTGTATATTGTGAAATTAACTGTCAAACCCTGAAACAAACAAAAAAAATCACCTGGTTAGCACACAGGTAATTAGGCAGGTGGCCAAAGAAAAGTTTTTCATTCCGCCGTTTGCGCCCCGAAGCACAGCTAAAACTTTATTGAAAAAAGGGAAGAAAATCAATCAAAGATTACATTACCTAAACTTGCTGAAGCGGTGCGGTTCATGAACAGCATAGACAAGCGCCACTGAGTGTCCAGTGCAGGAGCTGAATGTCACAGGATGTTGTTATTGCACTAAACTCTTTACAGTCAGAATCACCAGAAAAAATTACATTATGATACAAATCTGGTTTAAAAAGGCAAATTCGCATATTCATGTTGGTTATATGGTTTTAAGAAATGTTACCATTATTTCCAAAGTTTTTAAATAATTTGTAAAAGGTACAATGTTTTCATTTTTTTATTTAATAAATCACTAATAATTTTTTTTGATTTTTGCAAATATTAATACGTTTTAAAGTACTGTTAAACTAGTTTACCTTATAAATAATAAGATAATATCTAAAAACTTCCTAATATGGTTTTCAAAAATGTAATAATTTAATGAGTTGTTTTTCTTCATTATGATCT
Organism: Enteromius unitaeniatus; assembly: GCA_032359435.1. Lineage (NCBI taxonomy): Eukaryota > Metazoa > Chordata > Actinopteri > Cypriniformes > Cyprinidae > Enteromius > Enteromius unitaeniatus. Next base: position 9,577,378 of record JAUMHI010000065.1, read on the forward strand.
CTTATGCATCATTATGAATGCATATTTAAGTGATTAATTATGAATTACCTTATTGCTCTGGAGCTAGACATTTCTTTGCACCCACAGGCCTGTGCAAGAGGATGTTATTAATGAGCTAAACATTTTAGATTAAAGTAAGAATCAACTGGAAATAATGGAATACAAAATATTCATACAAATCTAGTTTACTTGCTTTTAAAAACTAAAAAATATATTGTTTTTGAATATGAATAAGCATTTTGTTCAAATATTTTTTTCCTAATAAATAAGATTATGCCAAATCTATTGATCTATTGCAAATAGCTTTTGAATTAACTAATATATCTAAACAAATACAGTCACATCATTGACTCACTTTATTTATCATTTTTACCAGAATATATATTAAAAATCCCAAATATATTTTTGCTGTTGTGCTATTCATTTGTCTTTGAAATAACGTAAAAACTCCAAACATCCAAACAAGTTTGCACTAAACAAAAACATCTTATTGTATCTGCGCTGATTCTCTCCCTTTACCAGTAGATTAATAGCTGGCCAAGTATGCTATTCTAAACTGAAAGAATAAATCTGGCTGAAGTCATCTACAAACTGCCCTATTTAGTTCCAGTCCCTTGAGTGCAGTATCGTACTATAGAGACGTCTTCATTTATGGGCAAGTAGATTATACGGGGAGGTTATGACAGAGAATGTAGGTGCTAGCCCCGCAAGTTTCTGTCATCAGTGAGTTACACTTCATAAACAGCTTTGTGGTTTGTTTCTACACTTGTCTGCCAGAGAACTCATATAAAAGAGTTACATTTTGAGAACTACCTTTGAGAATCAGGCTGAAGGCTCAGTAAACAAGCCTTTGCTCAGCGTTTCACACCGGTTCTGTGACACAGCCCCTGTTTTTTTAATTAGAAGCAGATGGAGGGGAGCTTAACTAATTACGGTGAGATATTAAAGCGGGTTATGTGACTACACAGCCGCACGGAGCAAAATATAATTATTGAGTACTGTTGTATTTATGGAGTAGAAAATAAATGAATGAGGAAGCACAATCAATGTCTCTGAGCGGGTAACATTTTCAAAGATTCACAGGGTTTTGTGTGCTCAGTAATATTGTTAGCCATGTTTGGAAATAAGCCAATTCGGAAAAATAATCGAGTAACAAAATTACTCAATTTAATGAGGTAGACCTCCATACACACCTTTGTTTAATATTTCTCCAATCAGACCACTGCACAGACTACAATAAAACATGATAAATGACTAAGGTAATGTGATGAAAAATGAAGCAGAAATGACTTTGGGGAGGACCACTGGGGAGAAATTACTTTTTAATTTGATTTATTGCTATTCCCTCTGAGCATACACCCAAAATAACAATCACGTATGATGTGTAAGGACACAACAGTACTTGCCCACAAACACAAATCCTCTCATGTCCTGTCTTTAAAGCCTAAGGATATTGAAACAGCTGTGTCCATGTGTGTGAGACTGTGTTTTATCGTCTGTGTGTGAGAGAAAGTGAACATCAAGAGCAGTGTCCCATCAAAAAACTGCAAATTGAACTTGCTTTACCTCCACTGCAGAAGACAAAGCTGTTCTCTTATTCATACTGTGCCCAAAGAAATGTGAAGGTGCTGTGTAAACAACAAATATAAATAAAGATTTAGAACAAGAAACATGTTGAAAATGTGCTGAATGGAACCTAAATATGATCACAAGCCATGATACATTTTTCGCAGTTACTGACAGAGAGCCTGTTTACTGTTGGGCTGTTTGATTATTAAAGGTATAGTTCACTCAGAATGAAAATTCTGCCATCATTCACTCACCCTCATGTTGCTCCAAACCTGTGTGGCTTTCTTTCTTTGTGTAATACAAAAGGACATTTTTTGAAGATCAGTATAATATCTAGCCAAGCTACCTTACTGGCTTAACCTGCCTCCATCAGATGCCCGTGTATACTACTGGACGCATCTACAACCAATCAGACCACTCATTCCGATGACGTATGCGTAGCGACGGAACCTGAAGCCACCGTAACCAATTGTAGCTAGCTTCATTAAAGCAGTAGGAAAATGTCTTTACTCGCTATAATTACTTCTGCTCTTGAAAATTTCTCAAAACAGCTGCAACAATTGTTGATCCTCAGTACACGCAATGCTTGGAAGTCGTTATGGTTTCCAGTCGCAGAACTGCTGCGTCATCGCGTCATTTCTCATTGGTTCCTACTTTTTTGGGAACAGAAATGCTCTAAAACGGCAGCTTTGCCAGACTAACTTTGCCCGCGAAATGAATATAGCATCAAAGGAAGTATGGGCGGGCCCAGGCTATAAAATATCATAAATTACAAGATTTCTTTCAAACATTTTAAACTGGTTCACTAAATCAATAAATTTCATATATAATGATTTGTTCATGAATAAAACAGTGCATCTCTCAATAACTTTCATTTTCATTAAATAACAGCATTAATTTGGGTCTTTTTCTATATGAGCAAAATACATGTTTTCTATGTAAAATGTGCATATTTTGCAGTGTCTTTCTGGCATTTAACAAAGTTGCAACTAAGTTAAAAGATGTTTGATTTATTTAGCATCTAGACATTGTGTTGACATTCCACCACCCCGTTTCTTCTGTTGCTTTCTATGAAAACATGCTAAACAGACATGATTGTGTGTTGAATTCACATATCTTGAATGACACAGCATTCCAATAATGTGGTGCCCAATTTAAAAGATGTCTTTTGTTATTTTTTTATTATTATTATTATTATTGTTCCACTGCGTTGTGCCTTACATATTGTGCTCTGTATTTATGACCCTTTGTGGTGTTTTTGTCATTTTACAGCCTGTCATCTCTGCTTTTCATTTACTTTAATAATATTAAAAAGATATTCCTCATAAACAAATCTTTTATGTTCCGTGGAAGAACCTCACTCGCACAAGTTTAGAACAACAGGAGGGTGCGTAAAAGTAGCTGTTTCTTTAACAACAATCAAATGTTCAAAGTTTTTTCCCTGTTGTGGTGCCTCTTGGGTCAGAAACGACTCAAACTTTCTCAAAGTGAGGAAGCGCAAGTGACTCATCAATGCTCTCAGACGGAGCTCTCTATGAAACTGCAGCGGCTGCATTTTTCGCAGCTTATGTAGACAACCGACATCTTCACCCTGTTCCTATATAACAACAACCCGTCCGATACATTCATGCTTGCATTAACTCCGTTTTAAACCAGACTAGACTGTTTCATTTTCTTCCAGAAAGATAAGCGAAATGGCTGCTGTCTGAGTGACAATGAAAGCCACGCGGAGTAGCTGCCAAGGCGGCCAGCGAAAATGACGATGGAAAATGGGCCAAAACTGAAAGAACACTAAACATACCCAAACAGACAGAAACACACACACACAGTATTCCCTGTCCTCTCTCACACACAGCCTTTGATAGAGGGTGCTACAAAGCAATGAGGGAGAGAGAAACTAGCTGCGCATTAATATTTTAAAAAGGGCATCCGCTACTTTTGATGCACAGACCTTTATGTAAATCAGGAGGAAGATACAGGTCCCAGAGGAGCATGTGCAGCTTTATACTTTGTTCTGGATTTTTCTTTTTTCTTGATGAATCTAAACGAACTTTTCACACTCCCTCTGCAACCTCTGCTCACTGCTGAGACAAAGTTAAACTCTTTTGCCCACCAGCCGTGCGAGTGTGTAAGTGCACTTGACTGTATATATGTGTTCGATGCAGTCATGCTTCATGTGGGCAGATGTCCCGCTAAATCGTGGACCACGTGGCTCAGCAAAAATATGCATTTGTTTCCTGTTAACATTAATTAAGTCGACAAGTGCTCTGAACAAATTGGAAATAAATGAAAATAGATTGCAGCATTAACAAAAATGGGTTAGAACACAGCTATGCTATTGATCATATTTGACTCAGAGGATCGCAGTTTCAGTGTAAAAATTAGATGCTATTATGGGGCCAAATTGTTTTAAAAGGTCTGATTAGCAGTCAAAATTTCTCATTTGACATCTTTTTGTGAAATGTCAACAGTCTGTCATTAACATCATTTGTCATCCTACTTCATTTTGTCATTCACAGCTTTGTTAGTGTTTTTTTTTATTACTATTACGAAGTACCCTGAGTTCTGTTTCTTGTATGAAACATGCTATACAAGATTTTATTATTATTATCCATATATTCTTGGTACGGGTTGCCAGAAGGGGGTACTATAGGAGGGCAAAGACAAAAAAGCATTGTACATTTATTTTTTAGGACGGTCAGTATTAATGGCTTTGCTTACAGTATGATATCAATTTTATTTGTTTACCACAATATTTTTACAGAATTGTGTACGCACACACACCACCATATTGCATTTCTAAATCTATTTGTAAAAGTCATTCCAACTCTGATGCGAAAAAATTGTCCTTGTAATAATGCATTTCAGTAAGGGACTGAATGGTGCAATTATTTTGCTGTATTAGATATGCATAGAGCTCAACTTTAGAATAATGCTTCGTTAATTATGCTTAAATTAAAACATCACACTGCTTAAATGTCTGCAATGGGTCCAATAATTTGAAAGTGACTCTCAGCTGGCTTTGAATCTTCATTTTGGCTAATATACCCCTCCTGAGTTTTAAAGGAGAACTCAGGGATGAAATATATCTGCTGAGTGGACAACCGGAGATAATGGGATATAATGTAAATCAGATGTACTGAGACTTTTTTCAGCCTTGCAGTCATTCAGTTAGACTGGTTTTCCCAACTCTTTTCAGCCACTGAAGGTATAAGACTTGTCTCAGAGGGTTTTTAACTTTTAAACTCCTAGATCTTTAAACCTGTTCGTTTTTTACAGAAGAATATGACTTAACGGATGAAATCTAATGCTTGCTCATGCATAAAGATGAGCTGTAAAAAATCCACTTTTGCACTTTACCTGTCTGTGTAGTGTTAAAGCCATAAACCTCCCCATCTGTTTCTGAGGAAGGTGATGGTGTGTCTTACTTCAGCGTATAGAAATTGTCAAACTTTTAATGGCTAAAATGAGGGATAGTGCTACCCATAGGCTGTTTGCATAGTTGGTTTGCAGTCTTCAAAGGAAATCAGCCTTCCCACACATATCGAGTTTTGCTTTCCGTTCTCTTTACTTATGTAAGATTTTCGTGTCAGATCTCATTTGAATAATCGACGGAAAAGATTCTTTTCTGTTGTCTACAATGCAATCTTTTCAATACACTTCCATTACAATGCAACTGCATCGCCAAATGCTCTGCCAATCAAACAGAAAATTATATAATGTTCTTTTGACGGTGTCCAACGTGTGACAGCAATATGTTGCAGCAGACGGAGGTAAAGGCAAACATAGATATGCTGTTCTGTGCGGTATTGATACGGTTCTGCTGCTGTGTGTGGGTGACAGTGATTAATGATGTCATAAAGACCTCACATATTCCAGTCTCCACTGTTTTCAAGACCACGGCTCCTCTGACAGGCCAAGACGACACTGGGTCAATATGAGGGGAGGGAGGGTACACTTATATATGCGCTATTGGGAGCATGTGGACAATCCAAAACCTTTTAATAGTATGTAGGCTCTGGGTCATCCTGAGGTAGAATAGATCACATGATCTTCTAGACATAGCTAATTTAGTTTTTGAGATCTCATGTATTCCTGCTTCATGAGAATCATACCCAATCACATACCCAAGGGCTGTACCTGTTGAGCTATCAAGCAAATTTACCATAGATGTGATTCAAATTACAAAAATGTATTCATTTATTAATGCACTTTGAGAGTAGTGTTTTAGGATCATAATATAGCTTTTTAAAGGAACCATGCAAAACATATTATTGATAATCTGCCCCAGTATTTAGAATTTGTTGGTGTATAACTGCCACTATAGATCATTTTAGCAGGAAGCTCCACTACCAGGGGCCAGTTGCATAAACTTAGCTTTCGTGTTAAGACAGTGTCTTAAGAGCTAGTCTGACCAGCTAGCAGTTAGCCACGAGTAATCTGTTTAATTTTTTTGTATTTACCTTAGACTAATATTTTTGATTCATAAAGTGAGATTTTTGCACAGCTATTGCACTTCAAAACAATATTAATATGCTGGGATATTTGAAAACAATAAAATTCAATTCTGAACAGTACCTATATTAACATAATAAAAATGTGCCACGTTTTTTAACATGTCCCTTTGAAACTGTGGCGTGTCCATCCAATAAGACATGTAAAAACTGAAATAGTATTTTTGCAAAAATGTACATAGTGGCACACTTTTCCAATGAGTCCAAAAAAGTTTAATTGTTAGTTACTTTGGAATTCATGAAATCCTCACAGGTTAAAGCACAGAGTCTTTATCTCATCCACTGCATTTTCCCACAGGATGCAACTAAAACACCCCGCGTCAAGCCCCCTGCCCTACTGAAGTGCATATTTGGGCTGCGTAACGGCTGATAAAGGTGTCTAGCAATGGGCATAAAATAGATCCTAATTGCTGCATGTTACTAGAGAACAGACTGCCACTCAGACTTAACTGGAGACTTCTTAATTCTGTGTTAGAGTTCATTTTCATCTCGGAGGCCTAAGCAGAATGTAAATGGCTCACAAAGGTCATCTCCTTTTTTTGCATCTACCTCTCTCTTTCTATTACTTTATATCACTCTCATTCACTCTTTTACCTTTTTAAAAAAAATCAAGCTGAATTTAGCTACTTGAGAGAAAAAAATATGGCATTGATCTGTTTAGTTTTCAACTTGCAATACATTTTATTTGAGTTAAATTATTGTCTCAAATGAGTCATTAAAAACACCAATTTGTGCAGGAAAAAAAACTAGAGAGTGAGTCAATTGAATTATTCACTCAACAGATTTGTTGAAAAAATCATAATGCCTGCATCATAAATTGCATACTGAATAGATATTCTTTTGAATTTGTACTTTACCAACTAAAATATATGTTCTATGTAAGTCTGGGCATACTACATTTGCCATGTTGTCATTGTGATATTAAATTGCCATTAGCTGCATCGCTTCACCACTGTTTGCAACACAATCTCATGGCAATTCCTACATATTTTATAAGGTGGCTCATTGTAAAAATTATTTTACAAATTCAAATGAATAGGTATGAATGAAATAGCCTTAACCACGCCTCATTGTACAAAAATGTGTACGAATTAGCCATCTCGTAAAACACCTACAACACGTAATACATGTAATTGGTCATGAGATTGCATGTTGAATGTTTTGTATGATCATGGGTTTGAACCCAAAGAAAGCATGCGCTCATAAAACATATACACCCTAAAAATAATAATTTTGCACGATTTATGTAACAGGTAGGTTTAGGGGTGGTCATTCGTATGAATTACACCTTGTAAAATATGTTTGAATCACTGTGAGGCTGGTGTAAAAAGCCCACGCTGCATTTAAATGAAACCACCACACCGTCATTATTTTTACACCCACTAGAGAGGGCTTAGCTTTAAAATGTAAATATATGTCATAATAAGGTACTTGCACAAACAACCATATTTTGTTACAACCAAACAAGTATATTCAGACTCAATGAATTTGTTCAAAAACATGAATTCAATAACAAAACACTTTTGCTTGATTATGTGTAACATTTTCAAGGACAAAACATAAAAAAAAATTAAAAAGTGCAATATTCTGTCTAAAATAAAAAAAATAATAAAAGTAAAAGCAGGATATTTTTGGTTTACAGGTTGTGGGATTCATAAAGAATCAATAAAGGTGGAAAAACACTGACCTACAAAATCAAATTCACACGCTATGTTCCAGACCCACAGCATCTGTTCACATAAATCATTTCTCTCATATGGTGTGTGGCATTATACTATATGCAGTAAAATAAGTCAAATAAATAAATATGTTATATTCATTGCTTAACCTCATCTTCAGACATTAGGAGTTCTACCATGGAAAACCCCAGCTATCTGTCAAGTTGGCTAGAGCGGGCAGCACATGTTCCTGTGGATTCAGATGGTCAGTCAAGGAGATCTTTCAGCAGAGAACCCCTCAGACTGACAGTTGCATGCTGGGACATCACTATGAATCAACCCTCACCAATGCTTTGATGCCACCAAAACACGGAGAAAACTCTTGTTCTTGATAAATTGCCTTAAGGAAAAAAAAAACTTTTGACACATTGTGGAGGAAGAAAAGTCATAGGAAGAAAAATTACAGCCGTAGCATATTATGTTTTACTCTTTTTTGCCTCTATGTTCCTGCCACAGAAGTTTGACAGATGTGCTTTTAAACTTGCAAAATTACACTTTGATTTGTGTTTTCCTTCACATCCAGTACTGTAGAAGTAATCTCATAACTATGATGTAATTTCTAATACAATAAGGGAAACGGAATCAGTTTGCCACTGGTCAGGTTCATCTGTTCTCAAAACAGGTATGTAACGAGTGTCATGGTCCTCCACAGGACAGTGTCAGAGAGGCTGGTCTACGTGTGGAACTGACCAGCCAGTGTACCCTGGGGCTCCTTTGGTGTAACGGAGCCGATATCTGTTACTGTGGGCTTCTCTCGCTGTCAGTTAACGGACAGATAAGCTACGGCACGCTGTCCCTGCTGAGGGCAATCAAACCCTGAGTGGCTTCTCAGAACACTTTTGGACCACACCGGGTTGACAGTTTCAGGGGGAAAGAAGAGGATGAAGCTTAAATAAAAGAAAGGGGAAAATGTACTCTTGCCAGACGTGTCGGTTTTGCTGAACCTGAGAGCCCTGTCATAAACTGACTATAGCCGGTCCCTATAGAAAACCTGCTGAAGGATAACATAGTTCTCTCAGCTACTGCACTACAGCTGAGATGGTGTATGGTTTTTCTGACTGTTTGGTGTTCACTTCAACTTGATATGTTGATTCTTAGAGGGATTTCGGAAAAACTACCTCAGAGATGTGATATTTTTATCTCAGGGCATAGTTATATATTTTTCCAACATTGGGAAACAGTGCACCTGATTCATAAGTATATCCATTTCTATGTGTAATAAGAACAGACCATGTAATTTAAGTTCATCTAATTGCCAAGAGACACAATGTTCATCTGAAAGAACATTGTGTTTTTTCCGCTTGGAGATCAATGCACACGTTTGCTAAATGTTTCCCAAAAAATGGCTAAAACTGCTATATATCATAAAATAGAAGAGTTTTTGAGGCAGCCATTGTGTACAACCTCTAGTTAGTGTTTACGCTTTCTTATCACAGCTGGTGTGACAAATTGATGTTGATTTTCATCAAAGTGCAGCTACTACAACTTTTGACATCGCATTGTATTTTTCATTGCATTGTGATGTGATGTGAAGAATTTAGAGAAGCCCAGTGATTTCAGCACCGTCCAGTAGATTATATATTCTTTATTAATGTTAATCTTTGACCACGTTCTGTTTAGGGAATATTTGTTTACTGACTTTAAAAAGAAAAGCGTTGCTGTATCAACGGTTGAATGCCATGCTATTTTATTTTACCTGGATAGTTCTCGTTTAGATGAAGTAAGAAAGGCTAAGTGAGAACAAAAAGGTAGTGTTAGCCTCTTTGCTAGTTGCATTAGCCCATACTAAGTATGCTATTGCTATAGCTGGAAGTAATTTGAGTTAATATGGTGTTTATGCAATCAAATTGTATAATCTTAATCAATATTTTACTATAATGGTGAGTAACATGCATGTAAAAAAAGTTTATAGTTTATAGCTTTTAGTTTATAAATGGATTTTGGGAGTTCTGCCAACTTGTTAGGGTTTACAGTTTCTACATTGCGTTAATGCACACTAAATGATTAGTTATGCTGAAATACTTGACTTTTTTGTGGTTAATGGCTTACGTGGATGACACCTGAAGAGCATATAGACACAAAAGCCACTTGTATTGGCTTCTCACATACAAAGCTTCAAATAATATTTCATATTGATGCATTTCGTGTCAATAATTGGGCCCTTCTTGTGAGTCTGTGGGCATGTGTAAGACAAAAAATAAATGCTGTACCAGACATGCTGGCAGACATTCATGGTCAAGTGGGGACAGTTATTAAATCATAGGTTATGCATGATTTTCGACACAATAAATGACAGCAACTTTCTCTTTGAGCATGAAATGACAAAAAAAAAAAAATCTATAAATTCCTGCTATCCCAAGTATCTTTACATAATGCAGCAGCTTCAGTCCTTCAACTGGGCTGTGTTAATGGCTAGAGAACAAAATGAATGACTCCAGAAATCAGATTCCCACGCAGACAACCAGGGACAGTTTAAGTCATTTTCTCCCCCACCCATTCACTGCATCTTTCTTGTGACAGGAAAAGTTGTGGTGTTGCTGACCTTAATTTCATCTCCTCATCATGCTGCTATAGATCTCTGTGGAGCGCTTCACCGTGCTAAACAACGACTTCTCCTGCATAACTTATCTCCCTCCCACACGCACACACACCTCGAGAACACCAGCGTCGGCCCAGCAGCACATTTCTACAACTCAGTGCCTGCCATCAGCATCACTCACAATGAGCTCTATACAGCGGATGACTAGTAATAAAAGGCAGAAAGCTTGACTTCTGGGTAGATGTGGGAGGACAGAGGAAGAAGCTGAATGGAAACTCAAATGTGCAACAAATAAAAATTTTACCCTCATTAATCATTTTAGCATCATTTAAAAAGTAAACAGTCTAAACAATATTTTATAAGAGGAATAAATAAAAATGAAAAAGTGTAATGATTTGATATAAGCATTTAACAGATTCATATATTCACACTAAATACAATTTAATTTATTCATTATAATAATTATTATTGTTTACTATGAAAATTAAAAAACGAAACAAAGTAAATTAATTGGTAATTGAAAAAAACATCATGCATTATTAAATAAAAATATTTTAATTTATTAAGCTCATAATGTATTAATCCAAAATTAATTTGGAGACAATGTTATTATTATTATTAAAATTATTATCATCATTATTGTTAATTATGTAAATTAAAGAACAAAACTAATGAAAATCTGCTTCTGACCAAATGTCTGATGCTTCATTGTGATGAAAAAATATTGTCCTATAATATATATACATTTTTAATTTAAATAATGTATTAATATAATTTAAATAGAAGGCATATATTATGATGAAGATGATGATGTTTAATTGTCTTTAAAAAATGTAATCTTTAATTATGTTAATTGTTTATTTAAATCATTTATTAATATGAATTAAACTGAAGGTAATTATTATTAAATTAGTAAATTATTATTATTTGGTTTATTACTCTCTGTTTTAGAGACACTATTAGTCTAACCCATATTAGTTAACTCCATAAGCCTAATATGCAAATGAAAGAGCATAAACCAATGAAAGTTATGTGTTTCTACATGCTCTCCTCTGTGATTATATTTCAAAGAGGCACCCTCTTAATTTCTAAATCACTGAGAAAACTCGACCTAATTTCTTGAAAGACTGTCTACACATGAAAAAGGCACGGCGGTCTTTGAAGTCTAGAATTAGACACATGAACTCTTGCCCCTCCTTTAGCGCAATGACGTCTTATCAGTTCTGCTTCTTATTTATTCATAATCTGACTTAATGCTTTTGAGGCATTCAAACAATTGATCCACAGCAAAACACTCCACATGCAGGCGTCTATAAATGTTAGGACATATATTCAAAGGCAGTGATTAATATTTCATATCAGCCTTCAGGATTAGAAAAAGGGTAACGCAGATGAATTGCCCCAAGACAAAGGTTTCTCACTTTAATGCTGCCACAGCGTTCCCTTAAATATTTAAGGTAATAAAGTGCCGTTTATTTTCTCCGTCTAGAACAATGGGTTTAGCAGAATAATGAACATCTGAAACAACTTCACAGAATGTAAATCAGTCACACTCAATGGCCACTTTGCTGCCTAACCATACCAGCGAAATAATGTAAAAACAACTAATTGTACAGCCTCTGTAGTCTCCTTTAGGAATGTGCAGCCTATGAAAGCATTTATTCTTTTCACTCAACTCGTGCTTGCAGCTCCTCTGAGGAGACAGCGGGCAGCTGAAGGACTGTAATTAGCACCTGAAGGGTAATTCTCACCCGGAGTTTATTTTTCGATTAAGAGAGCATGGTGGTCTTACTGGGTCACAGTGACCACTCACTGGAAACAGCTCAGATTAGATTATTGCACATGTCTGTACTCTGTCATATACGTGGAAAATTCTTTCTCAGTCACAAGCTATCAACACAAGCTGAAGGCTACAGAATGAAGGTGTCAGAATGGGACAAAATTGTGCTGATGTTGACTCGGTGTTAACACCAATTACATAATTATCTCTAAATGGAGAAAGCTGGGAACACCTAGTAACAGTTTTGCATATGGGTGTTAATGTTCCTTGCCTCTCCAGCTGTTGTGCTCTCACCTGCTATTGTGCTGCCTTCATTGTTAAACTGTGCCTGCCTGCAGAGGGAGACAGAGATGCATTGTTTATTGCACAGATTAGATTTGTTTTTAATGAATCTCAACCTACGTTAACTTACAGAATACACGTAATACACAAGAACATAGTTGGTTACTTTTAGTAACACCCTCGACTCCCTATATCGACCCCCAAAGAGTTAAAACTTCAAAGGAAGAACTATAATTGCAAATGATTGACTGTCTATGTTTTTATTGTCCAATAGCTAGATGGAGAATTGTGGCGTGGACTCTGCTATTCAAAAAATA
>JAUMHI010000065.1:9590704-9615460 GCA_032359435.1 Enteromius unitaeniatus
ATGATTGACTGTCTATGTTTTTATTGTCCAATAGCTAGATGGAGAATTGTGGCGTGGACTCTGCTATTCAAAAAATATATTGTAACTTTTATCATTATACTAATCACCCCGGGTATGAATGGACTTTAAAATGTAAGATTTAAATATTTTTTGACAGATATTGTGTTAAGATGTCAAGGCGGTCAGTGAATCTCTAGGTGGGAAAATCAACATAAAATTGCTGGTTTCCAGAGCTGGCAAAGAGTGATGGGAGTGAACTAACAGGCAGAAGCATGTTGTGGTCCGTCTGCCAGTGTTGTGCTTGAACAAGGCACTTAACCCCACAACTGGAGGATTGCACAGCAGCTGACTGTGACCTCCTCAGTGTGTGTGAGTGTGTGTGTGTCTGTTTCCTGAAGGACATGCACGGCTTTGCTTGTGCTTCCAGTCCAACGGCCAAAATTGTTTTGCTACATAATGCACATAAACATTTAATTTCCAATTGCCCAATAAAACGAAATCATACCATCTCTTTAGTCACAAAAATACACTAACATTACTGGCTATGCGTAAAAAAGGGCCAGATTAATGCTGCGTGAAATCCAAAACCCCATTATTTTAGACCTGGCTGATTTGCTAGAACACTGTGATAAAACCTCACAGCATAAGATGTACTATAGTAAACATTTATACATACTCGCTGAGCAGCCCAATCTAACCAGCCAGAATGCCATTGTTTAGATGTATCAGTGTGTGAGCGGGCCAAATTAAAGAGCTCACAGATGGAGAATGAATGTGTTTCGTATCAGTTTATTATTATTACCAAATGTTTCTTTAGCGTAACTGAAACAAGAGTTTATTTCTTTTATCCTTATTCTTTTGTTCACATCACACACTTTCAGGGGAGTCTCATCGGGTGGCAGAGTCTGAAATGCATGCGCAGGTATTTCCAATTATACGTGGAGGAACAGATGGTAAATGAAGTTGATTGAACATTAAAACAACGCTAGCTTATGGTGACGCTATAAAAGACAGCAAAAATGTAAAAGTTCATACATAACTCACATTTCATGTATGAAAGCTGCGCGACCCAGTCTCCTCTCACAGAGAGAGTGTCCCCTGAAAGCTGCTCGTATTTTATCCACTCTGAGGTGATGGAGGGATATGCCTGGAGGAGAGAAATGAAAAGGATCCGAGTGAAAATTAAATGGCTCCGTCTGGCAGTCAGCTCAGCGGGGGCCTAGGGTTAATCAGAGGGGGTGAGAAAGAGAGAGGGAGAGAGAGAGAGAGAAACACTAGGAGGACGACAGTAATGCAGACAGACTGCAAAGCATCAGAGAGACTAAAAGAACAGTGAGTGTGAGACACAGAGTCAAAAACAGACAGAAAGATTCATCAGGATGGAAACTCACAGGGACAGGAGGCATGTTTAGAGAGCCTCGGCTGCCCTCAGAGACCTTTTGAACCCGCCGCAGTGGGTCTGTCTGTGAGTCAGCACTACATGAGGTGCTGTATGTGTGTGATGTGCATCGGTGAAAACGCAGGTGTTGAGGAGTGCTATTGCTTCAGTCTCTGTCTCTACGGAACCTTGCCGATGCGGGTAGAGACTCATAGACCTGATTTAAACTCAGATACTTCAAATCTTGGAACTTACTTCAACAGTAGAAGTTACACTGTGTACAACTTATTTAAGGAATCTAGAGATACAATATGCACTTTTTTTCCGTTCATGATTAATACAGAAATAGAATATAGAATAGCCTAGTATTTTGCATTACATATGTGCAAACAGAAAACACTGAAAATAATCGAAAAATACATTTTTATAACTATAAAATAATTTATTCTTAAAAATATTTGTTCTAACTTTCATATATATTTCTTAAAAAATGTGAAACACGGACAGATCTCTACATCTCCCATAATGCAAAACATACAAGTTTATGTCAGAATTCAATAAGACCTGAATAAAATATTAATTTAGGCATTTACTGCTTGTGGTGATCAAATATAAATATATATTTAACTTTAATTCAAGAGCAATATGCATGTTCTTAAGGCTTTTGAAACATGGCCAGATCTCTACAGACCCCCTATAATGGAAAATGTAATTTCATTTTTTGAAAATATGCATTCCATATGCTCGTTTTACAAGGATGGGTCAGCATGCATCCATGTGATTCTGACAGTGTGCTAATCTCAGTCTGGGCAGCTGCTCCTGGTGAAGGCTAAATATCTTCAATGTGATATATATTGAAAGTTCAGCTGAGTAGTCAGAAGCCATTATCAGCAGTTTAACTCCGCACAAGCTTCTGAAGTCAATTATGGTGCATATTATATGCGACTGAAAGCATCCATTTGACGTAAAGTACTTACAGTGTCTATAAAATAGCTGTGCAAATACAGTAATGTCCATTGGCCTAATACATGGGAATATGAGTAAGTCTCAATAAAGAAGCTCTCGGGGCGCTACTGGAGGCCTCCAGAGAGGAAATCTGCATCACTTGAAGAAAAAAGTAACTTTTTTTAAAGGGTTTTTGTAACACTTCTTGTTGGTGAGGAAATTAAGGAAAGTTGTTTTTAACAACTTTGAAACTTAGGCGGAGGAGTTTTCTACATTTCCAAAAGAAAAGCAATTTCACGCTTCATTCCAGGATCTGAACACTACCTTACTGGAATTAGCACTATTACACATCAAGACTAAAAAACATTGTTCGCACATTAAAACCCCTTAATTATAAGCATGACAACACACCATGTTTACCAATAATCAGTAGCATCACCAAATATCTAAATTACTTAAAAAAAAAAATTATAAGCATGTCTAAATACCTATTTAGATTTTGGTGACTTCATGACTCCTAGAAATTACTTCTCAAATTAAAACAAAAATCTAAAGAGGTAACGTTAACGTTATATACTAGGACTACTGGCGCGTGCAGGCTTTATGAATTAAGCTAAATGATACAGATGTTTTATAAAGTACATCTTGCATACACACTTTGTCATAAAACCTCAATTTAGTAGGTTAATTTGTCAGAAATACCTAAATCCCAAATTCTGATCATAACAGCAAGACCTCCATATTTGAGGAAGACTTACCCAGCAGGTCTGATCCCGATCTCATGGAAGTTTGAACCTGAAGGTACGTGTTTCCTCGGTGTAAAAAATACATACAACATATCTACGTTTCGGAACGTTGGAGTTGTTCAGTTAATCCCTGTCCTGTGCTGTCCTCTAGTGTCTTTACATCAAATTACAAAGTAGGCCTACCAGGAATGTCTATATGACCAAAATAGATGGCCTTGCTGTTGGGGATTTGGTGTTAATGAGAGGCTACAACAAATGAGCCCCAGGTGTTTCAAAGAACAGTTAAACGAAATACAATTTCTGATATTAAGCCTAAAGAAAAATCATTAGTTTCGTCCACATCAATCTGTTTCCATAACAGCATTCTTAAACATCCAAAGCAAGTAACTGAGATAACTCACACTCTACTATCCAACAGTTCATGTCAAACGCAATATACATCAGTTAACATCCATAATTATATAGTACTGAAATCATTCATACTTTGTCTAAGATTTATAACATTCAGACCAAAAGTTATGTAAACTATAATTTGTTTAAAACAGCACAAAATGTATGTTTGTCATCACTCTAAGTAGGATTTGATGGATGGATGTGACATTACAACTGTACTTTTAAAATACAATAAGCTTTGTTACCAGTAGATGGCAGTCCTCAGTCACAAATGTACACCTCAGAATTGTAGGACAAAATAAAAGGGAAAAGAACAGAATGTAACATAGAAGTTTTTTATTGCCATACAACCAATAAAACTGTATTTTTAAAATGAACTGTATTACACTAGTAGGCTAAATGAGTATCATTATATATATATACATTAATAACATACAAAATCCAGAAGTCTTTAGGAGGCCTAAATGTCTTTGCACCTTCCAAACAAAGATAATCTTTCAATACAAGAACATCTCTCTCATCTCTACATCTCTCTTATACACAGAACCTGTTCACAGCTTGCCAAAACTTCCCAAACTTGATCTACTTGTGCACCTTTTTCTCACAGAAAAACACATGGTACAGTAATTAAACTAGTTTAATTAGGATGAGTCACTGTTTCCTTAGTTGTACCAAAGTGATATATGTCAGGCACACTGGATGCATAAAGCAGTGGTTCCCAAGCTTTCTTTATGACTCAAGGCAGCCCACCATCCACAACAATATCTGAACGCCCCATGACTTTTTCAGACGTCTGTAATTGATTATGAATATTTTTCAACTCAATAAAATATGTAATATGAGTTTAAAATGATTCGTTCTTGTATGTAGCAAAATAATAGCAGAAAATCCTTCAGAAAAACTGTTAAGGCAATTAAAAAGTGAATTAATAAATAATAGCAATCTTATTTATTATTATTATTGGCTCATTTAATGTTCGTTAAGGCCCCGCTTGGAAATTTGCTGAGGCCCCTAGGTGGGCCCCGGTCCCCTATAGTACAGTAGGTCACCCAGGTATTGTTCTCATATAAATACTGTAGCCTACATTATTAATACTTAGTACATTACTACTAGAGCTTACGGCTACATTTTCACTTACTTGTGAAGAAGTTAATTAGGTTATTAATTGTTATAATTAAAGCGTATAACAGAGAAAAGGATAACAGAGGATTTTTCTAAACAAGGTTTAAATCGCCAAACATTTAAGTGGTGGTATTTAGTTTTTTGATTATATTGACTATACAGCAGCTGCTTGATAATAACCGGAGCGTTCTACTTCTGTCGCGTCGCGGACACGGTGTTCAGCTCTACATGTCTTTCCACATCAAAGGGAAATCACACAAGTTCCAACAGTTCAGCGGTGGGAGGCTGCCAGCGCTTGAAAGGATCATTCGCCTCCAATGCACCAAAGCAAACAAACACTCTTGCCCTCGGATGTTGCATATTTCCATAAACTGCTCTATGGATAAAAAGCGTCCTTGAGTGCAGTCGGTGTTGTTTGCGATTAAGCTCGATATGTCTGCAAATCAGCCTCTTTGCGCTCTAGTTTTCTTAACTTCACTCTTCTGCTCGGCATGCTCACAGGGGACACGGTTTGTTCATTCAGCTGCTCTAGATGCGGATGGGAGATACAACATTAGGTGGGGATTCGACGAGTCCACGATCACTTTTGAAGTAGAAGTGGAAACGAGAGGATATATCGGATTCGGTTTGTCACCTACCGGTGCGATGTCCTCGTCTGATATCGTGATAGGTGGTGTGCTCAACGGAAGTCCATATCTGCTGGTAAGTGTGCACGCACCTTTGGGTCTGAATGCATCTCACATTCAACGCTGATTATACAGTTAGAGAAGCTGAGTTGTTTTTAGTAGGTTACTTAAGTGATTCAGGTCTTGTTTCATGTTTGGGATGGATCTGTTTTGGATCTGTGCTCTTATGAATCATCTCCATCCATTTAACTATATAACAATAACTGTAAGAAGATATAACTATATGTTTGTTTTTTCATTAGTCCATAACGCCACAGTGCATTCATCAGAAAATAGCATATATAGCAGAATATATAACTAATAGGTAATATAGTTATGTATAGCTTATAAATTAATCGTAACTCTTTACAGTCATTATATATGAGCAACACTTAGCTTTTAATAGTAATATCCCAAAACATGAAAGATAATTTACACCACTTTGGCATAAATAAAGTGGCATAAATATTAGTCATTATTTATAATTATTACAATTATTTTTGTGTCAAAAAAGCTGAAATAAAATGCGTAATCTGTATATTGTATAGTCTGTATTATTAGAACATCTGTATTGGTAGTGGTCACAAACACTATACTGATTATTGTTATAATTTGTCATTTTTACTAGACTTCCATCATTTTTAATAGTACATTTGAAACATTCTGTCTAGAGTTTATTAGAAATTTTATATTTAAGATTTTAAAAGTTTAAGCCATATTAAAGACCACTTTTGAACATTTAAATCTGCTGTAATAGCTTTTTGTCTCCTGAAATCTGCTGCAATGAGATCATCCCCTGACCCACTGACCTGGCTATAATCAGCTGCCCTGTTGTGACCTGGATTTTATTCAGAGAGTACTCACATAAACACTACTGTTTCAAATGCAAGCAGCGTAATATTTCAATACATCCACACTGCTGTATATTGTCTGCATCCAGCTGATGCATACAATAGCTGTTTATGATTAGATTTCAACACAGCATTATTCGTCAGCATTGTGTAATGAAGGTTCATTTATATCAATACATTTCTGTTTCAGTTTTGTAAGCATGAGTCATTGACGTCTTTTGTTCCAAAACATATTCATAATGGTATCTGAATGTATTGGAAACAAATAGTGCATTTGCCAGAGTAGCTAACCGGACATTAGGTTATCAAATGTGACCACACACATAGCAAATGCGTTCTTAATAGAGACTTTAATAGAGAATTCAGACTCAATCCTGAGATGGGCTAATGTTGTTCCTCCTCACTCTTCTCAGGACTACTATACGGACTCAAACAGAAAGGTCCATAAAGATGCGCTGCAGAGCTACCAGCTGCTATACGGAAGAGAGAACGACACCCATACCGTTCTGGCTTTCAGCAGAAACCTCCAGACCTGTGATGAAAATGACATAGTCATTACAGTACGTTTGACTGCATGCGTTTTTACATCCGTCTCTGTAATTCGGAAAGAGCCATCAGTGGCAAGGTCTCTGTAATAGTTTTGTTTTGTTCTGTTCAGGGGAAATAACATTAAGGAGTTAAATAAACTCACTTCCCCAAAACCTTGTCAAATTATAACTTACATTGAAAGTCTCTTACACTTAAGTCAGCAATTACCCATAATTTGTCAATGCCCAGGGCAGTACAGTGAGAGTGATCTGGGCGTTCCATGCAGAGGACGTGGGAGTGTCAGGGCCAGTCTACCACGGGATGAACAGAGGCAGAAAGAGTCTGCGATTACTCAACCCTGGAACCAGCTCCAGCATCCCAGCAGGAACAGCTTTCTTTGACCTTCAAAACGAGGAGGTGAGGAAAGTACATTCAGCAGACTGCTGGAGCGTTTGACGAGCTAGGAGTGACAGAGAACGGCTTAGCCCTAGGCAGTGTTATACCTACTGTTTCATCTAGTTTTGCATGCTTAGGAATCAAGGTCCTTGTGGTAACATATGAATCCTTTTTAAATACAGACCCTTTTCCTTCCTAATTAGGTCTTTTGAATGAAAACAAGGCCCCTTTTATGCTTGTGGGATACTGCCAAACACCAGATTTTATAAGAGTGTACATATTCACAACCGCATCACAAATGCTCAGCATTGAATAGGAAAAAAAACAGGAAATGGGATTAATAAAACGTCCATTTTCTCCAGTCCACAATGGAATACGTCTGCTTGTTGCCATGCGTTTAACTGTTTTGTGACTGATGCACATCTTTTATCTATAAATTTGTTCAACTACTGTAGGTTCCTGTACCTCATAAGGATACAACATACTGGTGTCAGATCTTTAAATTTCCAGAGCTGAAGAAGAAGCATCATATAATCAGAGTGAGTAATAAAACTCTTTACATTTTCAAGAACGCCCATCATAATCAAATCATTTTAAATTCATTGAAGTCGTGTTTTAAACCGGAGAAGATATACAGCGTCTATTACTCCAGAGAGGCAATCTTAAATATCCCTGTTGTGAAAAACCTTCTACTATGGGCTTTCATGAAGCTTGCGCATTTTCCTGCAGTTTTATAAACAGATCCCTGTCAATCGAGCACTTTGATTAACTGATATGATCTTCACAAATGTCGAAATATTTTTAAAACATAAATTAGGTTCCTTGTACGTAAATTCATTTCAAAACATGGTATGATTTCCCTCATATTTGTTGTCACCTGTATCGTTTTCTGTCAGTCTCTCTCCCTCAGCTTCTTCTTTTTTGTCTCACCTGCTTATTATTGTCTTTTGCAGCTGCTATTTGTAGATCAGACATGCTTCTGAAATTATACTCTCTGACCCAGATGAAAGAGTCTTCCCGTAACTAAGCTTTTCAAGTTTTCTTAATTAGAGGCAGAATAGGTACTTTAATCATATGATAAAATACTACAATTAAGCATCACCCTTTAAGGCTAATTTTTCAGATGCGCTAACCTTTCATTTTAATTTGATTGTTGTAGTCACCCCATGTAAAATTCAGCTGTGGAAATACAGGCATGCATTCATCTACATCAATTCATCGCTATGGCTACAGCTCCATGTTTTTAGCGAAAAAATAAGTGCTGCACATGCTGAAGTGAGCAGCTCACAGTATGAATGTAACCCATTTAGTTTGCTGCAGTTTTCAGTATGTAATGCGCTGGATACAAAGACTCTACAGTGCGCTTATTCCTGTTTCAAAAGACAAGTGCACACTGACACATTTTAATCGTGGCCTGCTTGAGTACATTTAAATAGATAATGTTTGAGTTAGATATTACATTTAGCCTCCATTTAACTTTTCATTAACATCAACTGAACACATATCAGCTAGTGAATAACTATTGTGACCCCTCTTCGCCCTCTTTTCCTGTCCCCTCTACATACAGTAGCCTGGTATTCAGAAAGCTCCAGGCTGTGTTAGTTAGATGCCAACAGCTGCCCCATAACCACAGCAGTGTCTGGATGTTTCCTGCTCTGTTCCCACTCAGTTTCATGGAGCAGATGTTGAACTGTCAAACAGGAGCAGATTTTCCAGACACTGTGCTCTCGCTGTTTCTTTTCAGGCCATATTGTCACTGTCCTTATTCAGTCAAAAACCTCAAGTTAGTGATGCCAGAATAGGCTGTCTGGGTGTACTTTATACAGTATAGTGCAACTAAGATCAGAAATAAAAGGTACCCTGAAGGAACATTTTCACTCAGAAATTGATAGTAAATTTCACAATGACAAAAAAACACAAATGAAATTTTGAAGTATACAGTAAAGACTTGTATTTTGTAAATTTGTAAATTTGTAAATTGTAAAAAGACTTGTAAATTGTATTTTTTTCAGTGTATGTACTTAAGCATATTTCTACTGATGATTTACTAAGAATACATGCGTAAATACACACACATACTTACAATAAATTAGGTTTGTGCTTGTGGTAGTTGTCACAAATGTTTGTCGCCCAGCTCATTTTCTGAGCTCTGTGATGAGCAATTTCACACAATACCCCAGTGTGACATTTTTTTTATGATTGCAAGCATTGTTAGGGATATCTCAGTGATAAAATGAACAAAATGTTGTTGCATCTTTTAAAGCATCCTTTTCGGTGACATTGATACAGCCTTATCCATAAAATTATACTGTTTTACAGTATAATAACAACAGTAGCAAGATTTACAGTAGATGGATAAATGAGATGTCTTTACTGGTTAAAACAACACAATCCACTTTCATTAGATTTTGGTGCTTCAAAACAAAATGGCTCCCAATGGGTAAAAAAAGAGGAGGTGGAAGGGAAATAAAGGAATGTTTGAATATTTATTCAGCCACTGTTTGGCCCTGGGTCCCACTGCTTCAGGCAGAGACCCCTGGAAGAGAAGGACACAGTTCACTCTGTTGGAAATGCTTTTATTTAGAATTCCAGTTCCGACAGAAGAAGCCCACTGTGAGGAGAAATATAATATTCAAATCCCCCACTTCCTTTTCCAGAGATATACAAGCTAGTTTTAGCTCAACAATACACACACACACAGTTTTTCTTACTTTTATCCAATCTGTATGGCTGATCCCTTTATAAAAGTTTGGAACAGTGTGTTTTAGATGAAAGAAAATAGCTTTTCTTATTCATTAAAGCAATACTTTCACTACATTATGCACTACTGTTCAAAAGTTTGTTGTTAGTAAGGTTTATTTTAATAGTTACTACTTATGCACATTAAATCAAAAGGGACAGGAAAGACATTGTTGTTGATTGAAAAGAAATTTTGGCATCACAGGAAAACAAATTAAAACAGAATACAAATAGAAAATTTTAATAATACTACTGTATTTTTGAATGGGTGAGTGTGAGAGGCTTATTTAAAAAACATTAAAAAATCTTACAAACCCCAAACTTTTGAATGTTAATGTACATTAAATATTTAGGTTAAATTCAAAATTAATGTAATAGTTTGTTGATGAACTAGAATACGAATTGGTGTAACCAGAAGGCAATTTACTGAATTGTGACAAAATCTAAACAATTTGGATGAATTATGTCTGATGTTTTAACACTTGGAACAAAATGTATCCATATATTGATATAGCCATAAAAAGAGATCATTTTGCCAAACAGAACCTGCCAAAATGTTTACCACATTGTTTGACATTCATGATACACTTTTAGATTCAGACAATAAGTATATAAATTAATCTCTGAGACGGCACAGCTGTTTATATTTCTCTCTGCTTGTTGTTTTCAGATAGAGCCAATTATTCAGAAGGGTCATGAGAATCTGGTTCATCACATTCTGCTCTACCAGTGCGACAGCAATCTGAACAAGAGTGAGATCAACAGAGGACACGAATGCTACCATCCAAATATGCCAGACTCCTTCTTCACCTGCGAAACTGTCCTGTTTGCTTGGGCTATTGGGGGAGAGGTGGTATTTCATAAGTTCGTATTCATTCTAATAAACAAAAAAGTTTCAGATATTGAATAGAAATAGTTTTTATCCTTTGCAGGGCTTCACCTACCCTCCTCATGTTGGAATGTCTATAGGAACCTCAATAGACCCAGTCTACGTACAAATGGAGATTCACTTCGATAACCCATCTTTACAAAAAGGTACTGTATGTTATGATGTTAACAGTTTAAAACCTACCTTACTTGCTACAAAGTGGAGCAAAGCTTAGTTTTTCCCACCAGGTGGGCGTTCCTAGAATGTGACATCACATGAAAACTATCAATTTTACAGTCATTTTCAGCTAATAAATAATGAGCTTTTCTGTAAGCTTTGAGTCTGATCTTCTCAGAGTTTTGGTCTCACCGCAGGGATAGTGGACAGTTCAGGCCTGCGTTTGTACTACAGCCCCAGCCTGAGGCGCTATGATGCTGGGGTCATCGAGACAGGAGTGTGGGTCAGTCTCTACCACATGCTGCCCCCAGGCATGCAGGATTATATTACAGAAGGACACTGTACACAGGAGTGTCTCCAAGAGGTGGGACCGCACATTATTGCACTTATAAGATCATTTTTGAGACCTACACTACTACTGAAACATTTGTAACCACTATGAAAGACTCAGGATGCATTAAATTACAGCTAATTACAATATTATATACATTAGAAACAATGTACATGACTATTTATATAAATAAACTCTGTTCTAAAAGTATTTTATGCTCACCAAGAAAAAAATAGTTTCATTGTTTAATATTATTACAATTTTCAATAATTTTTAAATGTACATTAATTACATTATTTTTATTACATTAATAATCCTAATAGGCTGATTTGCCACTAAAGTGATATTTCTTATTATTATCAATGTTTAAAACACTTGTGCTCTTTAAAACTGCAGAGGAAATGATGATACCATTTTCAGGGTGTTCGATTACTTTTTTTGTTACATTAAAAATATCTTTACTGTCACTTTTGATTAATATAATCCATACTTGCTGAATAAAGGTATTGATTGGTAGTGCATAAAAATATTAATGATATATACAATTTAAATATTTTAATTGCTTTTATTATTATTAATATTTAAATCAAATTACAAGCAATAGTTGTCTTTAAAAAATGTCTTGGTAATTCCTAACAGCATTTGAATGCTAGTGCAAGTTTGTGAAAAACCAGGTCAAAAAAAGTAGTATAACATGTGTCTCTCTTCCTGTAAGTCATTAGACAGTGAGATGCCGAGTGGAATTCATGTGTTTGCAGTTCTGCTCCATGCTCACCTGGCAGGACGGGCTATCAGAGCCAGACATTTCCGCCAGCAGGTCGAGCTCCTGCCACTAGCCTCAGACGATCAGTTTGATTTCAACTTCCAGGAGTTCCAGCCGCTCAGCCAGGAGAGGATCATCCTGCCTGTAAGTGAGAGTCCGTTTCAGTTTCATAATCTTCATTGCTCCATCTGAGTGTGAAATTGAAGTTGCTTTAATCATGGAGTGAACCCTTAAAATTTACCAATTTATATAAAACCTACCAATATTACAAAAAACCTAGAAATATTACTAGGTTTGGGAAAACAATAGAAAAATAAAATAGTCATTAGGTAGGTATGGTCTGTTCAGTATGTCAGAGTGGTGTGTACCTGGGTTTCAATAGTGGTTAAACAATAAAACCTCTTCCCACAAATTTCTAGGCCTTGTAAGAACTCCAGAAAACATGGGTTATTAAATGTAGACATGAGGGCTTTTATCCCTCACAGTCTCATTTGGGTCAAATTAAATATGCTGTTTACTCTGACTAATGTCTTTAGACTGTTTTCAGGGCTTCTATAGTTTCTAGCTGAGGGATTGGTAGCGTTTTAGCAGTAAAGAATAAAGCAATTATCATTATCTGCTCCAGTGTCCCAGCCTTAGCCAAGTACTTTGCATTACCTAAGAGTGCTGTAATAAATTCAACATGTAAAAAGCACACACACTGTGCATCTGCAGGACTGGTGTGTTTAAAAGTGCCCACAGGCGAGAGGTGACTCATGTGTGAGTTGTGACTTGTTATTCTGTTCTGTTGTTCTGTGTGATAACAATCAGCAAGGTTTTAACAGTTTATACTCAAATGAGTTTCAATGATCTATTCTGTTTGACAAGCCTCCAACAGTGAGCATAATAGATAAGCAAATGATTTTCATAATTCGCTTTTAATATCTGTGTGTTAAACAACATGTTTTTCTGTCACCAGGGGGATTCTCTAATCACTGAATGTAGATACAACACTAAAGGCAGAATGAACATGACCTGGGTAAGATTAAGGATTTTTTTTGTGTCATATAGTTATAAGTTGTCTTGTGAATTACACCAATTCTAAAGTTATTCATGATAGAAATCCTGGTTAAAAGCAAGCTCAGTAAAGCATAATAGAGCTGTTTATAAATGGATTTTCAACTGGCACCTTCTCATTTGATTCAACTTAGTTCACCCCAAAAATCTAAATTCTGTTCTGATTTGCTCATGCC
The DNA here is from genome assembly GCA_032359435.1 of Enteromius unitaeniatus. NCBI lineage: Eukaryota > Metazoa > Chordata > Actinopteri > Cypriniformes > Cyprinidae > Enteromius > Enteromius unitaeniatus. Next base: position 9,603,839 of record JAUMHI010000065.1, read on the forward strand.
CCTTTTTTAGAAGATGTAATATATTCTTATTCTTATATACAAGATGTAGTATATGCATTCTCAGATGGCCATAGAACATGTAGGTAAGCTCAAAATACCCCACAGATCATTTATAATGCTTGAGTGGAAGCAGAAACAGGCTATTTCCATGCATGCATCTTTAAATGCAAATGGACTGCTGGTCCCCGCCCCCTTTCCAGAATAGGGCTGTGTCTGTGTTTGGTTTAAATTGTCTATGATGCATAAATCATGTGTTTTAAAGGCATTTCTGTTTAAACTTCTGATGTACAGATTTTTATCATTATGGGGTGGGTGTGTACACACACTGTCTACACACATTGATTTTGAAACAACATATAAAAGTATATTGTGCATAGGTGTCCTTTAATGTCACTCCAAACCTGTGACTGAATTTCCTTCTTCTGTTGTCAATAAATATGTTAATGGGTTATTTCACCCAAAAATAAAAATTCTGTCATTAATTACTCACCCTCATGTCGTTCCAAACCCCTAAGACCTTCACGCATACTGAACGTAAACAACACTGATTACATTGATTACGTTCTGGGGTTCTGTCCAAAATGGTGGAAGACAGTAACTGAGGGAGAATAATTGCTGAATAAGTTATGTTATTACTGTTTTCTTTGCACCCAAAAATAATTCTTATAGCTTCGTAAAATTACAGTTCGACCCCTGATGTCACATGTGCTGTTTTACAGATGTCCTTTCTACATTTCAGTGTATTAATCATGGTAATATCATTTCTGCCTGTGGAGGGTGAGAGATCTCGGATTCCACCAAAAATATATTCATTTGCATTCCAGAGTTGAATGAAGGTCTTACGGTTCAAATATGAATAGTTAAACTGTTATGTTTTTTTAGAAATGTGAGCTGCTAATAAGAATTACCATAAGAATGACACAAAAAATAAAAAAATATTTTATATTAATAAAAAATTCTAAAAACTATTCAGAAGAAACCCACTGCACCACAATGCAAAAATCCTTTTTCATATTTTAGGACTACAAAGTCAACAGCTCTATTATAAAAAATGCCTTTGAATCTTTTTTTTTCCTAGCCAGTCTGTAAAAGACTATGCTCTTTTGGCTAAACAATGTGTCTGCAAACAGCTGCAGGTCTCTAGAGACGGATCCAGCTGCTGACGTTTTCTCATACACATGCAGCCAGTGAGCTGCACTGCTGATAGGCTGAGCTGAGCTGCTTTTTCTCTGTAGACTGTCCACAATCCATAAACATCAGGGCCAAAGCACTGGTGTTTTGGATTCATATTAGAGAGATCAAGATATATTTGCTGCTCTGTGCATGTCAGTTCAGCTTTGCTCAGTACTGGGCATAATTTGTCACAGGCCTCTAGCTGTAACAGTGATTCAGATGCATTATGTCAGTGTAGTATTTCAGAGTCTTGACCCTATTAATGTGGATAATTCTTTCTTTCTCCAGGGAGGTCTTAGTACACGGGATGAGATGTGTTTGTCATATCTGCTGTACTACCCCAGGGTCAACCTAGCCAGGTGTGAAAGTTTACCAGAAATCACCGGCCAGCTTAAATTCATTGGGGTCAAAGAGATCCAGGAGCCTGTTACGTAAGTCATCCACTTGGTGAAGGGTTTCTTTGTTAGTGGCAAATACACATATCAGCTTTACGATGAATACGTACATGGTTATCTGGTTATTATGGCCATCCCTGTATATATCCAATTTTATATTATGTTCATGTTAAAGGTCCTGTAATGATTTAATTCAGCGTCAGTCCAAAAATATTCCAATGGCTGCATTTTTTTTTTTTTTTGATTTACTTAGTTGGTCCACAAGGTGGCAACACTTTCCCAGGCTATTCTTTCCAACCCAGGCTCATTGGAAATACATACCTCTACATACATTTCTGCAACCCCGTAAATATGTACCTTACTGCACGTTTTACCGCAGTCTCAAAGTGAAATCTTCAGAAAGTGGCGTAAAACACACATTTAAAACGTAACCGTGGCATGTTTGTATTAGGTTGGTACAGGTACATATGACAGTGTTTTTATAATGCTGCTTGAGGTACGTTTTGTGGTCGTTCAGAATTCAAATATCCAGTGAGTGTCGCTAAAGATTAATCATGTAGGACATATCCCCTGCACCAAAACCAAACCTAAACCTACCCAATAGTGTTAACAAATGCAAATGTATTCGCTGATGCAGCCATGCTATTTTAACTTAACACTGATTTGAACTGTTTTGTCAAACCGTTTTACACAGGATTCAAACCAGTGTTTCTCACCGCCTGAGTGCAACGCCGTATCACGTGAGCTACAGAGTAAACCTACTGAACTAGAAAAGTACTGTATACGTGACGAGAACATTCAAAAAGATCAGTTTTCAAATTATGCAGGATGTTAAAAATGTTTAAAGTCATAACATTCTGCAACTTATTGTGTGAAAATTAGCCTTTATTAATCAAAAATGTACCTGTAAATCATACTATTGTGTGAAAAGGAATAAAAGTTGTGAGAGTTTTACTTCCTCTAGTGTTCATTTCAACTGGAAACTGCAGCAATTCGTATGTATAGGTACATTTTTTCAGTTTTGCAGAGATGTATGAAAAGGCATGTACAGTATTTCCTAGATGGAACGACAACAACAAACTATTAGAGAAGGCAACAACAATAGAGAACCATGTTTATGTTAAGAGATCTCCTCAACTTTAGGTTAAATGTGTACAAAGGGAAATTTATTGGTCATACAGTAACTTCTGGAGAGAAATAACACAGACACTGCACAAAGGTTAAACTGGTAAACCATAAGGCTATTTGCGATGTAAATGAGTTTGTTTAGGATTATGATGATAAATGAAAATAAATACAGTCTGCAATATCAAGCAGCATAATGGACTGTTTTGGTACCACTCTTAGGTTAAGCTAGAGTATAAAACATAACAAAACAGAAACAATGAAAGAAGTAAAACATAACAAATATGAAAAGTATGAAAACCAACAGACAGTACTGTGAAATAGGAGACCGTCCAAGAGCAGAACAAGACTGGCGTCACTATCATAGACCCTTAATAGCTTAACAGTGATTGATTGATGGCTCACTGGAAGATTAGATGATCAAATGAGGATAAACGTTTTCAGTTATCCAAATGTTCTGGTTGTCATGTCAGCACAAGAGCTTTACAAGGAAATGTGGCATCTTGCTCCCATCAGAAAGTACAAATTGTTTGTCCGACCCACAGCAACATCTGGAATGGTCATTGTTAAACGTGTTTGTCTCATTCTGAGAGCTAAAAAAAGAAAGACAGTCTGAAACCACAAGCCACAAGGCTGTCAGACACATAAGATCAAGTCATGTTTATCAATTGTGCAATCTGAGATAAAACAAAATAAATAATCCTTCTCTCCTTTCATGTGTTTCTGGAATTTTACGGATAACACTGTTATAACACTACTGTTGTATAACCCATTATATTAGCAACCCATTCAAACATGGTGATTCTCCAACAGTCATCTAGAAAGATAAATACGTCTTGGCTTTAAGGCAGAACTAGCTCTTTGAGATATTATCGCAGCCACAGTATAAATCTAAAGATATACAGTATGAGTTTTAAAGGAGGTTCATGTCTTAAAGCAGCTGCGACTCACCGGTTCTGTGGGCATCTGCTGAGCCGCTGATGTTTTGTACAGATTCCTTTCACTGCTTTGTATACAGAAAGAGAGATGTGCGGTTTGTTATGTCCGCACATGTTTGTTTGTGATTTTGCGTGTGAGCAGGCGAATGTGTGTTTTGGATGGACGTGGGTGTGTTTGTGTACGTCTATAAATGAGGAACATCTGAAGATCCCTGCTGGTGGAGTGTGTTTATTCGACCCCCTGAGGCTCAGAGCAGTATTGTGCTCAGATGCTGGAATAAGGGGGATTTTATGGGGATAGACCTGGCAACTCTATACAGATTTAGTTTCAAAGCTCTGCCCCAAGCGCCCTCTGTCTTTCGATCCCCAAACATACTCACACACACATATAAAGTTCATTGAGCAGATATAGTTGCCTCAGGAGTATCTTTGATCAGTCTGATGGTTTAATGACACTCAAACCATCATATATGTTGTGGGGAATGTAGTAAATGGTACCAAATAAATGTAAAACATCACATCAGTTGAAGATGAAGTTTAAGTTATCTTAGTAACAGAAACATTATTTAGTATTTCAGGTGATGTCATTTACTAATTTACACTTAAAAAGGAGCTTGAATATGCTTACTTAAATCGTACCTAAATGAACTATGATATTTGTGTTAATATGTAAAGCAGAGCATAACCTGGCTTTCTTCTATGTGACAGTTTGTGCTGGTAGCTGTTTTCTAGCTCTCAGGGTACAAAAGCATCTGGAAAGTCTCATAAAAGTGGTTTAAAGTATCTGAATAAATCATTATTGATTTATTAATTTTAACAGATCAATAAATACATTCAAATATCCATTTAAAATGATCAGACAACACTCCTTTCATAAACAAACCAATAAGACAGATCCCTATGTCTTTCAGTAAAATAGTTAATTTGGGTCATTTGAATTCAAAAGATTAATATGGACATTGTATGGTACTTTTCAGGTGCTTTGCATCCTTCTTGGTAAGGTTGTGATATTAAGTGCGATATCGATGTATCAAGTAAAGTTGGCATATGAACTAAATGTATCAAACTATCTCCTTTACTTTTTGAAGAACTTGGCCCTTTGTGATCAAGAGTCCTAAGAAATACAGTAACCTCTCCTTCACGGAGGCCATGGACAAATACAAGTGGACAAAGAAGAGAGGGAAAACATTCAACGACATTGTACGGAAACTCCCCATGAACGTTCGCTGCTCCAAGATCGGCCAGGATGAGTGGTCGGTGAGTGATTTCGACCACAAGTTTTAAAACTGTAACATAGCTTTTCCTGATTCAAGTTCTTATCTCTGTCTCTGTTAGATTCAAGGGGTGATCATCTCTCCTCCAGAGCTGATGTCGGAGCAGACGTCAGCTGCTGTCGTGGCCTGTAGGAATGTCTCAGAGAATCAATGCGGACGCTCCCTCGCTCTGCTCCTGTCTGCATGTCTCTTGCTCATAATACAGACCTGCTTACACCTCTAATGTCTGATGTCATCTCAGTCCCCTATGCATAAACACACATACCACAGATTTCCATCAGGCCTAGTGTTTCCCAGAAACTGTGATGCTCAAGATTCACATCTTGCAGATACTATAGAGTAATTGCACTGTGTGACTCACTCTTACTTAGCCTAACTCAAGTTTATTACTAACCCTGATCAAATTTGTGATGTATTTATGTAGGACGTAGGCATCATACATGCTTCACATGGAATATCCTTGGTTAGCAGATTACTGCAGTCTTGACAGCCTCTCTAACAAATGCCTCACCCTAGTTGTAAATCTTAATAATCTCACCATATGTTTGAAATAGGCTGTCACACTCCTGTACACCACAACTTGTGTTTTGTGGGTTAAAGTGATAGTCTACCCAAAAATTATAATTTTGACATCATTTACTCATTCTCATGTCATTGCAGTTTTGTATGACTTTCTTCTGTTGAACACAGAAGAAGATAATGTGAAAACATTCACTTAAAGTCAGTGGGGTTTTGTAACCCATTGAATTTCTTTGTAAGGACAAAAACAGCCAAAATGTCTTTGTGAGCACTGTCATGCAAACTTCCTCAGAAGTGGTGTATATTTTTTAATACGCTCAGTCGCACTGGTAGTTTTATTAAACGTTTGCAAATGCTTTTCAAATATCACCATCTAACACATGCAAATGCATTCAGTCCAGAGCTATGCGAACTGTGTTCCTCTCATTATAAGCTAAATGTGTGTTTTATAAAGCATTGCTGGCATTATATTCAAAACCATTACATTTTATATGCTGTCTTTGTCTTTTGAAGCAATAAATGTTTATTTCTTGTAAATATTTAGAGACTTATTACTGTATTTGTAGCTGAAGTTTTTAATGAAAAGAGTAACAGCATTTTATATAACACGAAGGTAAGCATGTTTATTGTTGTTTCTTTTGCATTATTTAATTTAGTTTACTTGTTTGTTTACTTTTAAGGTTTAGTTCATCCGAAAATGCAAATTATTCATTCATGTAATAGAAATGAACGTTTTACAAATGCTGAATGTTATAAACAGGCTCTTCAAGATTAGAACTAGTTAGGATGTATTTCAGTTAATATCAAAATTATTACATTATATGTTAATCTGGCACCTGTAGCAAATTTCCTCAATTATGACAAAGCATATAGTATTTCTCTAATTTCTAAAATCTTTGGAAAGTCGTTGGTGACAAACTTATGGCTAATGGTAGTGTGGAAGAGAGAGCTCAGTGCGCTGCAACTTAAGAAAACACATGCAAATAGAGAAAACACCAACTCATTAAGAAAACATTGTCATCAAGTTGACAACAAAAGTGCTGCCAACCTCCCAACACAATCAAACTCAGAAACGCGTAGCATATTGCGTGGATCACAATGGAAATGTTTCAAGGGGACCCAAAAAAGTGACGGACCAGCTGCAAAATAGGCCTGATGCACAGGATGGCCCGGAGAGCTTCGGCTCGCATTTACTGCAAAGGAAACATGCATACGAAACTAAAATACGACACGTAAAATATATAAACTTGGTATATCAAAGACGAGAAAACATCCTCCCTACATTATTGCGTACCTCTGTGTGTAAATGTATTAAAATACAACGTGAAAAACGCCTTTCTTCTTTTTGATTATGCGTTCAAAACTGTACATTTACAAAAGTTGATTTTGTTCTGACTACTGTTTATATGATGCTACCTGTCGAACGGATGAAATTCTGCATGTGTGATTTATTATTGGATAACATAACTGTAAATGCACAGTTTAACGTAATGTACTTATCAGGCTTGGTGTGAACTGGCCTTCAGAAACCCACTAAACAGTCACTGAACTGTGGAAGAGAGTAGAAGAGTGGACCCAGATCACACTAGAGCTGTGTGACAACATAGTGACGTCCTGCAGCTGCAGATGTGCTGAAGTCATTCAAAGCAAAGGCCTCTACACTTTCCTACTCATTTCTGACATCTGTAACCCTCCAAAATATGAACTGTAATCTATGTTACAGCGGTTACTATTCATTTTGATCACTGTGTTCTCCACAAAATAACAGCTTTTATAAAATAAATAAAAATAAAAGTCTTGTAAATTTTGTCAGACATTATTACATTACAGTGGTATACCTACAGCTGATGCACCTTTATATTTTGAGTGATGAAGATTAACAATATTTCAGAAAATAATCTAGTATTTATAGATTGTTCTCTAATTTGATTCCCACTGTATTTGAGATGGAGAAGTTGAAGCTGAAGGGATGTGATTGTTCTGCAGGCTCGCAGTAGATTTACAGCAGGGTACTGTAAGCCCACTGTTACCGCCTGGGAGTCCCTGGTACAGCACGGAACATCTCTTGTTAAGGCCTCCAGGCTCTCTCACTCTACACACCGACATGGCAAAAATGTGCCAATGTGTGCTAGAGAATGCCACAGAACGGTGTCCTTCCCTCAGTCTCTCATTCCTAACTCTTTCCGACCAGCCCCAAGATGTTCTTCAACAGCGGTAAGATTTGTTATTTGTTTACTGTTTCCAGCTTAGACCATGATGGCTCTAATGAAGGGCTGGTTGTGTTGAAAAGATGACTGTACCACAATTGACAACCTGAGAATGAAAGAGAGAGAAAGAGGAAGTGTGATCCCACTTCTTTTATGTTGGTGTGTTTCGTCATGTTATAATAGACATATGGAAAACAGCAGCCAGGCATCATGGGTCTTAATAGTTAACGGCCTGCTATAGGAGGTTGCGGTCATAGCAGAGTTTAAGAGAGGAAGTCACTGATGTAATACAAGTACAATAGCCTTTGGTTTGGGATTACACTTCTTCCTCTTGTCAGCTGGAGCCGTGAAAAGAGTTTTTGTGACTGAGACTTTCCAGGCTTTGGTGTGGCAAAACCGATCTTCATCAGTTTAGCCACTTCACAGGAACCACAGATGCTTAGATGGTGTCCAAAATCTCGACTAATGTAAAGAAACAAGGATTAAAAGACAGTATTTTTAAACATGTACAGTATTTGTGGTTGAGTTGTTGTTTGTACTGTGGCCTAAACTGAGTTATATAAAGAGAGGATTAGTTGAAAAAGTAATGTTTGGGAGTCTAAGAGTCTGAGCTGAACTTTAACTGAGGTTTAGATTCTTGTAATGGAACATCACAGACAGTTGAGAATATGGCAGGGTAACGAGAAAGCTAACACATCCTGTACCGCCAAGACAACTTCCTGTTGGTTTTGTTTCAATTTTGACTAAGGCTTTATAGAAAACTTTGCTGACCTCTATGGTTTGAAAAATGCATGCCCTACCAACTGTGTGGCTTAAAAACATTTTCCAACATTAATGCTGTTGATAAAGTTTAATATTTTTTGAGTAAGTGATTGATTGAAAACCTGGCATTATATATTTGGGCATTTTGTGTAGTTTCACGGTACTTCAGATAATTCCCATAATAGCCAGCAGAGGGCAGTGTTTGCTAGGGATGAAAATTATTGGTTTCCTTTCAAACACAGTCACAGTGGTTTCTTAACACAGTGAAAAGTGTTTACAGCTTTATGTTGCTAGTATGTTTTATGTAAAAACCTGTATTAACATGAGACTAGTTTATACATTTTTTAGACAAGTATGTTGGTGCACCATTTAAATACAATAGTATATAAATAGTACTATTCTATTGGTCGTTGTTATCTGAATTGGCACATATTCACAAAACATGGTAATACTATAAGCAAGTTGATTTAAATATTTAAATGTTCAATGGTTTTCTGATATATGCACCAAGTCTGCCTTTTATTAGTTGGCTTGTACCATCTGTATCGTTAAAAGCAATATTTTGCTCCATTCAAAGTGCACTTGTAAATGACAAATCCCATCTGCTCCTTTAGTACATTCTGTCCCCGCTCATGTACTTTTTTTATTCTGCCAGTAATTCATGTCACTGAAACTCAGAATAACCAGATAAAAATATTCTATATGTCACTTTAAGGTTCAGCTACAAAATAGTTGAAGCATTACTGGAATTCGTCCCTGAAAAACAAATGACTAAGACTGTTTGCTTAAAAATAGATGTCATATTCATTCAGCATCCTCGGAAGCTTATAACACACCATTAGATTTAACTAAATATGCTAGGACTTTGGAATGAAGAGCTTTGAGGCATTGCACATGCTCCAAACTATCTGAGGTAAAACTCACTGTTTGTCTCTCAATCTTGGTTTCCTCATTAGGAGTTTGAGGTCAGCGTTTAGAATGTAACCAGAGTACTGTAGTCTGGGAGCACACTGACCTAAATGTTCCTCTACAGACCTAAAACCAAAGTTTTACTGTTTTCCGGTAAATGGTCCTGTTGAGAAAAAAAAACAAAACTTAAACCAGCCTAATTAGCTGTTCAAGCTAGCTCCGCTAGTCTAGCCAGCTTAAGGATAGTTCACCCACTCACTCCCATGTCTTTCTAAACCCTGGAAGAAAATAATTCATCTTCAGAACACAAATTTTTGATATTTGATTTCCTTTTTATTTGGAACTTGATGGATGTAAATCAAAATAGTGTGAATGATGAGAAGTAGGAATATAGTGTTATTAGTACAGATTTGCTACTGGACATGGCACTAAAAATGACACATACTAAGTGGTATTGTATTAATGATTTTGTTTTTGCTTAGAATAAAATGTTGAGCTTTATAAGAGGCATCTGATATGTGTGAGATGGACATAGAGAACAGCCTCGTTCTGTCTGGCTTTGGTGTAGTCAGGTTGACCTTTGATCCCTTAGTCTGTCCAATATTCTCCCTATGACTACCACTACAGACCAAAACACAGGATATTTTTTATTATTTTATATTTCTTTTGAACCAGAATACATAAAAAGTATTCTTTTAGCTTCGCAAAATTAATGTTGAACCATTGATGTCATATATGACTATTTTAACAATGCCCTTTGTATTTTTCTGGCCTTGAATGTGTCAGATGCATTGCTCTCTATAAAGGGTCAGAAAGCTCAAAAATCAAATGTGTTCTGAAGACTTATGCCCAGATTCATTTGTCTTTTGAATCCTGTCAGAATCCCACTGAGAGCTGGGCCAAATGTACCAGAGTGTTCTGCCAGCCATATTTTTAGACTCTGTGCCAGCCCACGGGAAATACATTTCTGTATTTATCTTTATCCGGAGGGAAAGGAAATAACTGGAAACCAAAAAGCTACAACTCTAGTTTGAAACCTACATTCCTCTGCTGCCCAATAAAATGGTTCCAGCTAGGATTCATTTACGGGTGGATTCAAGGGGCTCCTCCGCAACACATTCTGTCAAATTCATCAAAACCTCGGCGGAATGCAAACTTTACTTTGGAGCGATCGCGTTGTCCGTGTTGTAGCAGCTCCATGTGTGCAGATCCTGTGTTTGCTCATGAAAGGGCATATTTGAGCTCTGTACAAAATACAGTTCACATCTTGCCTCAGGCCTCAAACCTTGGTACTTGAAGGATGGGACCTTTGAGTTAAGTTTAGGACGAGGGTTAGTCTACTCCACAGTGTTTTTGAGTCTGGCAACCTGGCCTCGGGATGGTCAGGATTCCTCTCAGGTCTGCAAGGAATGTGGAACATTTAATGTGCCAGTGCTAGTGACGCACACGACTGACGGCAAACAATTCCCTTCACCTGTCCTTTTCCCTTCTGGCTGGAGGCCTGTCCAGAAAAAACATGCTGGATGGCATCGGTTTATTGTATCTTATTCTGAGGACTCAGCGTTGGAATTTATCTTGGATTCGGAAGTTAAATGACTTGTGTTTTTCGTGTTTGACCGGCTGGACTGCACCACGTAGTGCCAGAAGAAATCACGGCATATTGCGTCAAAGCAAACAGAAAAATGGATAGAAATGAGTGATGTAAATCAGGTCCACCCTGCCAAATGAGTGACATCAACTTTGCCAGAGTAAACCATTACGGCCCAAGTTACCATGTCAGCAGACACTGTTTGTTATTAAAATCGCATGGTGGAAACTCAAAACACAGAGCACTGCTGGGCTGTTGTCCGTGCAAAAAACAGCTTACTTTTAACTTCCAGACAATATCACTTTCAGACTCAAGACCCAAAATTCCCTGAGTTCAGTGCCTTAGGGCAGTGTTAACAAATACCACTTTTCCTTTTGCAGTTCTCCATCATGGTAAGAACTGCCTCTAACATTAGGGCAGACACAGCACTGCCTTAAAAAAGACAATTCAGCAAAAATTAAAATGCTGTCATCATTTGCTCACTCTGGTTTTGTTCCATTTACTTTATTTCACCCATGGAACACAAAGCAGAAGGTTTGTAAACTGCTGTCTTCAGTGGGGAAAAAAGCATAATAATTATACGTGTGCACTATATTCTGTCTTTGAATCCATACAATAGCCTAATAAACTTAAATTTAAGTCTAAAAATCTTGGACACCATTTTCTTAACTGTATACAAAAAATATATTTTTATTTTGGGTAAAATATTCCTTATATAGGGAATACACTATA
>JAUMHI010000065.1:9615560-9637155 GCA_032359435.1 Enteromius unitaeniatus
CACCATTTTCTTAACTGTATACAAAAAATATATTTTTATTTTGGGTAAAATATTCCTTATATAGGGAATACACTATACCACCCTGTATAAGGGTTTTTTTCTGTAAGATTTTATTTTTTTTAATTTTTCACTTTATTATGATAGGACAGATCAGAGCTGACAGGAAGCAAAGTATGAGAATAAAAGAGGGTGGGATCTGGAAAGGGCATCGAGTCTGGATTTGGCATAGATTTCTAGCATTAGACTATAATTCCTTCCAGAACAAAAAAAAAAGATTGAACCTGTTTTTCAAACAGTTTAACCTTTTTATTCTACTCTATTCTATTCCTTCATTTACATCCTGTGTCTAGGTGTGTAGTGGTAGTTATAGGGAGAATAACAGACAGACTAAGGGATCAAAGGTCAGCCTGACTACACTGAAGCCAGACAGGAAGAAGTTATTTTCTATGTCTGTCTCACACATATCAGATGCCCCTTATTAAGCCCAACATCATATTCTAAACAAATCACTTAGTACGTGTAATTTTTTGTGACGTGTCTGGTAGCAAATCTGTACTGATAACACTATATTCATCCAACTTACAGTTAGTACAGTTTCAGTTTGCATCCATCAACTTCCAAATAAAAAGGAGTTTAATGAAAAGGTGCAATTTAAATGTAAAAATCTATATATAAAATCAAAAAATCTGTAAAAACAGACACTAAAGCTGCTTGGTGACCCCGGAGCTTTCAGTTCTAATAACACATATTCATGGTTCCCAGATGGACACACTGTCTCACACACAGATTCCCCCACAGCATAGCATTTATTGACTCACAGCATACTGTTACTTTCGTCATGTAACGCCTCCAAACTCACGCAGGCTACTCCATTTCCGTTTTGTGGTTGCTTTCCATCTCTCTTAACCTCCATCCAGACAGATTACCAGAAATGCAGACGGGCTAGAGATCACAATTGCGTGTCTGAGGAAGTGAGGTGGCATCACGCGAGTGAGTGTGTGAACACTCTACTTCTCGCTTGCATCCTGGGCAAACAGGGATGGATCGCAAAAATGCTCCCTGAGCGTAGTTGCGAGCCGGGCCTGTTTACAGATGTTTCGTTCATTCACCACAAAGCGTTGTTTCTCCTCGCAAACCAGTTTGAGCCGACCCCACTGCTGGACATAGCTTCAGCATCAAAAGATATTTTTAATAAAGTGGTCAACAGCAGTTGCGCAAACATTCTAAAGTAGCTTACGAAAACAGCCGCTCGAACGGCCGTAGAGAGAGAAGCCTTCTTATATCCGCTGGAATGTTCGTAGGGCCCCGTTTCACCACCCTCACAGACACAGGGGCTCTTTGTAACCGTTCACTGACCACACAGTACACCAGATCGTTCTGGAATTCTGGGGTTGTTTGTCCTGCAGCATGCAGGACCTGTTTATTTTCTTTGACATTTTTCAATACAGTATGTACTATTGGAGTTTGTCTAGCTGCCACAGTTAATCCTGTGAACCTTATGAAGTAAAATTAGAAATAGACTTTATAGAGTTTCTGATGTTAGTTAGGAAAATGTTTGCCTTTAATTTCGAAGTTCAAGTTTAGCTGCAGCGAATACGACGGCCTGCTTTTAACAGCTCCAGAGGTGATGAGGAGATATCTGTGTGACTTTCTCTCAAGGATGCTCTTAAGGATGTTGTGTGTGGTATGAGTAACACTGTGGGATTATTACAGTAGTTTACATTTCCTTAAGACAATGAAGCTGTGTGAGGGGGGGAATAGTCAACCTGTGCAGCAAAAAGTCGGTTCTCGGAAACAAAGTGTTTTCTAACCTTTAGTGCCCTCATATTTTGAAAAAAATCTCCTTTAAATCTTGAACACGAGAAAATGATTAGAGGGGCCCTGCCGGGCCTAATGCGGGTCATTCAGTGACGGATAGACTCCGGAAGCTGGAGAGATACCAAGAGTTATCTAAGGTGAACACAGAATTTATACACAAATACATACATCTTTTTATATAATTAAGATTTAAAAAAAAAACTCAGAATTAACCATAATTAACTCAACCTTAATCATCTTTCACGCATTCAACTAATCTGTGGGTGTATTTGGCATGTTGCAATAAACTAATTATGTTATCTTAAGTTTGTGTGAGTTTATGTGTATATTTAAAAATTCCATTAATTCCATTAAATATAGCTTAATATAAAATTTAAAAATGTATTTATATATTTTATGTATATATATATATATATATATATATATATATAAAAATTGTGATATTTATAATTATTTATATATTTATGTCACGATTAATCATTTTTGTTTACATAAAATATGTGTGTACTGTGTATATTTCTTATGTATGTGTGTGTGTATATGTGTGTATATATATACAAACACATGCATGTATACATTTAAAAAAACATTTTATGTTTATACATGAAATACATATATACTATAAAATATAAAAATATAAATATATAAATGTTTATGCAAGTAAATACTGTATGTTTATATATATATATATTAATTGTTTGACAGCACACACACACACACACACACACGCACATATATGTATATATATATATATATATATATATATATATACACAAACTCCATGGCAAGCAATGAAATAGGTATGTAAATTTAAAAGATTAAAAAATTTGTGTAAATTTAAATTTATTAACATTATAATTAAAATTTAACAAATATAAAATTAATTAAAATCTGACTTTTAATGTGACTTACCATGAAAAAATTAAAAATAAAATACAGTATATATATATATATATATATATATATAATTTTTTCCTTATTGATTATATAACTCAAAATAAAATCTTATGTATTCTGGAATGTACATAATCTTTCCTAATCCTGATTACTTATGGAGCATGACTTCCTAGTTTATTTTCTGTAAATGACTTCAATCACATGTAAGATGTATTGCTTCTCTGCACCTTTGAAATAAACGCAGACATCTGGCGATGGAATTGTTGCTATCCAAGGTGTCTGGGGCAGCAAATAACTACTGAATGTCATCTAAACAGAGTTGCTCTGATGCTAGGCCTGTTTTTAAACTTCACCCATGATATATGCCTTAACGTCACATACCTCTCTTCCTCAGTTCATCTTTGGCAGCCTAAACAATTACAATGACTTCACCCCCTCTCGAGTTCTGCCATAATAATAGCAGGGTATGTGTGTGAGCGTCTGCACATCCTGAAAGCAGTCTGTTTGTTTTATTTGAACTGCATTAAGTGGAGCTAATACTTGGAACACTGACTAACCGATCTATGATTAAAGAATGTGAGGCTTTTTGTCTACGCTGTTACTGTGTGCGCTGCGATGCAGAGAATTATCCCATTTCCCAAGCTTTCCATTCAGCACTGTGCCAAAGACATTTGAAACAGCACGTACTCTAATCACGGGAGAACCTGGGTTGGGTTTCATTCCACAAAGAGTATGATAAATGAAACCCCTTGATTTATAAAGAAAAAACTTTATCTGGCTGTGTAATGTATGCCCATCTGGTTTAGTCAGATCAGGTACTACATATTACATATATTTTTCAGGAACTCGGGGTCAAGAGGTTGCAGAGTTACTGAACGCACGGTTATCTCTGGAAATGAACGTGTGGGAGAAAACATGTTTTTAAGGGATTAAAATAGTCCATCAAAAATTGTTTTTGCTTTTTTTTCTATTCTCTGCCTATCAGAGAGAGCAGAGGTAAAGTGTCCACACAGGGAGGCTGTAAATCACACTTCCCAAAGGTGGAATGTCCCCTTTCTGTGCAAACAGTACATGCTGTAGTGCAAACAATCCTGGCATTTACTATGAAGATTTTTACTCCATTGTGGCGAAATGTAAAAAAAAATGGAATTTATCATGTCAAAAACATATTGAGGCCCTGTATGCTAATGTTTGCGTACTGGGGCCTGTCCTGTCTGAGCTTATCAGGCTGGGTCACAGTTAATTTTATTACATCCTAAAATAACATGACATAAAATAACATAAATTAAAATAAAAAAATTTAAAACATTTAATTAAAACTTAAAATTTAACTTAAAAAAAAACTAAAATTAAATTTTTTATTTTGTCTGAAAGAATATGTCTTGTTGTGAATACTTTTTTACATTTAGTAGGAGCAGGTCTTTTTTACTCTAGACGGTCCCACTTTATATTAAGTGTCCCTAATACCTGTGTACTTCCATAGTAACTAGATGTGTATCTAGTATGTAACCACAGTGTAAGTACACACCGGTACGTAATATCTACAGCTGTAATATTTCTGTAACTTCACACATGTAACAACCCTCAGAATGGTGTGTGTGTAAGTACAAACGTGTAACAGGACATTTGTAACAGCACTTTTTGGCAATGAAAGTACAAATGTGTAACAGGACTAACAGCACTTTTTGGTAAATAAAGTGTTACACTTTATATTAAATAAACAATTGGTATGGATTTAGCATGTAATTACTCTGATGTTACACAGCAGCGGGCAGTAAATTAAGCTTTACATATAAATTGTGGTTGGTGTCCAGAATGTTACACTTTATATTAAGAGGGCAGTTCCTGAGGAGTTACTATGTATATACACTGGTATTACAGAGGTGCACTAACTCCACCCACTTTACATATCCCTAAACCTACCCAGCTACACCCCCTCCTCACCCCCTGTTCCAGTTACTCTTATACATACTGCTGTTACAAAAAGTAGCTATATAATTCATGTTACACGACTACTTAGTGAAGCGAAAAAAAGTGTTGTTACCAATGTTCTGTTACACATTTGTACTTACACACACCATTCTGAGGGGTGTTACATGTGTGTAGGTACAGAAATATTACAGCTGTAGATACTATGTAGCAATGTGCACTACCACTGTGGTTACATACTAGATACACATCTACTTACTATGTAGGTACACAGGTATTAGGGACACTTAATATAAAGTGGAACCCACTAGACTAACTATAGGTATAATGAGTTTTTTTTAATTCTAAAGGTTTCCTGGTCATTTAAAACCTGTGTGAAATGACTAACATGAATGAATAAGTGACTTAACTTGGCAAAAATAAGTCTTTGTCTGCAAGTTGTTTGTCAGAAGTCTTTTAATGGTTAGCTGAGGGATTTGGCAGTTAAATATAAACCTTTTGATTTTTCACTGCATGTCTGAAACTGTTTTTCTATGCCAGAGACTGTAACATTGCCGAATGAGGTGCAAGCCCCAGGAGTTCCAAAGTGAAAGTTATGTGTTTCAGTAACATGCAGTGGTTTACAAGCTCAGGAATCAGACTATAGGCCGGGCGAATGAGTGGTGGTGAACTCACGGCATAACTGTTTTTATATCCTCACCTTCTTCCCAGGGCTCCAGTTATTAAACTCACAACGAATGAGACCCAGACCTGACTTCTAGCCGCCTTTTTATCTTGATCCCCAGACACTGAGATAGAAATCTGAAATGCACAAGTCTCAGAGGATGCAGAGAGGGTATTTCCCAAGTTTTCTGCTGACCTCTATTCAAGGTGTGCACCTCTGAAACAATGACTTCAACATGGAGGTGGATTAGCACACAAACAGAGTAGCTGTGGGAAAACAAAAAAACATCAGAATCAGCAGCTTTACAGAGATTTTAACCAAAGCCACAGAGATTATGAGAGGTTGGATGGTTTGGGACTGCACACAACTTATGATGCACATTTTTATATTTGTATATTTATATGTATATTTGCCAAAAGAATAAAACAATAGAACATTTTTACAGATATATAAATCAGAAAACTGAAATATCAAATTTACATAAGAATTCTGACCCTTTGCATAAAAAAATCTCTTGTATATATATATATATACACACACACACACACACACATAACTATTAATCATTCTTAATTATCATTTATTTTTATATATACACACATACACGATGCCTTAATTTCCTGTAGGTCTAGTAGTTCATTTGTACTCTTATAAATTATCTGAAAATGCTAATGCATTGTTTACTATATTAATGGTAAAAGTAGACTGATTTGCTTTACTTCTGTGCTCTGACCTTTCAAAACTTTCTTCTACTCCAGATAGTGGCTTATATATGAACCTCGAGTGCCAAACCAAAGACAATCTGCACGAGTATAACGTCATTGCATTACATTGGTTAAGTTCATAAGTTCAAAGCGCTATCTGGTCATTCTCTGAATCTGACCCACTTGAGCTCACAAAAATACATGTGTCGTTGCATCATGAGAATCTAAATGTGTTTGAGTGACCCGAAGGCCTGAACTCTTGACACAAAGCAGAATAACCATGACGCAACCCACACACACACCGTGTCTTCGTAATGGCCATGTTACTAATAACAGCACAGCGGAAACGTACTGGTACAGACAGTTCAAGAAGACCCAACATCTGCACTGCGGCCTGCCCGTGTCCTTGCTTTTGCAAGTGTGTGAGCGAGACGACTACTTTGGTGGTTATTTCCGCCACCCACCGCCGCCGTGTGTGGCTGAGGAGGCCTCAAGACCTCCAGCGTGTTCTTGGAACTGTTGCTTAGTAACTTACGACATGCTTAGAAGAAATAAGTAACTAAAAGGAGAGCATAGTGTTAATATGACAACAACAGTGGTTTGGCCTACACGAAGTGCACCGTTTTATATAAAGTAACTGTTTGTCAAACATATCTCCTGTTGGCATCACAACTATTAAACTACACTGAAGACTCATGCGGCCTTCTTGCTCATTTTCGATCTCTGCGTCATCGTACCACACACAGGTTTACATAGATACTAAAATGCATACTGCTATTAGGCAAAAAAATGACCAACAGACGCAAACACTTTTGCAAGTAATGTTACGATAGATGGTTTTTACCCAAACCCGTTATTATTCAGTCAGTCATGTGTAAAAAAGCCATACGTGCTGTTTAGTATGCCACCAACTTACCACCAGCAAAGATATATTAATCCTTTTGCTACAAGCTGCTGCAACAGATGGCAATGCATGCACATGCTGCAGCAGACAGAAGCAGACATCTGGTGTGCATCCCCTGTGTGGGCCCTTGGTTTCATGTCAGGTTAGTGATGTAACGGATATGAGCAGGAACTGTTCATTCATAGACAGCTGATGCCTTGGGGTCTTAAGACTCTAAAAATAGCTATGTTTAGATTCAGCTGACTGACTGAGGAATCTCATCTTTATTTTTATTAGTCTGTTTCGACCTCCCCTGCTGAGTTCCCTCTCTTTTCTTCCGTTCTTGTCCTCATCTGTTCCTAACACTATGGATGTCCTGCTGAAGATAAAAAATTCACAGTTGTGAATTCGTTTAAAAAGGTTTGTGCGTTTCTGGATTCAAAAACAATGTGAAGCTTTGAATTGAGCTAGCAAACCTATTAGTAGAATTTAAATATAATGACATAAAATGAATGTGTATGCACAATTTAACTAGAACATGTTATTTATTACATGAATTAAACGCTGCATGTGTGTGCAATCCAAGCAATCCTCATGCGAGAGAGTATGTGATCTATTCAGGTGTTTACAGATCACAGAGGCAGTCTAAAAGTTTCATCTGTGACCTTTAACCTGTGTTGAAGGTGAGGAAGCGTTGAGTGAATGGTGTGGAAGTGCTCAATGAGGGGTGTGTGAGGAGTGCTGGGTCGTTAAAGCAGTCTAGCCGTGCGCCACACAGCTCTAAGCTTCCCATAAGGCAGGAAATTCCTCCTATGGGCCGTTCCACACCTGCACAAACATATCGTGCCATAGCACGAGCGAAACTCTACTACTGACACCCAAACAGGTCATGCAAACCACACAGACTCGATTTAAGATATGTCTGCACTTTATTCTCACTCATGTAAACACACACAATGATTCTGAAGGCCATAAGAGAGTGAATGTGTGCATTTTATACCGTTTTAGAGAATCACTACAGTCATCGTAACACACAAAGAAATTTATCTTCATCCTTAGAGTTAAAAACAGCGTGAAAGAGGTTTATGTTAGAGTTTTTCTTTCCGTCACACCATAGGACACATTGATAGGTCAACTATCCAAAGAACCACTAGTACCAATATCAACTAATATCTTCTGTGCTCCAAAAAAATCATATACAGTTTGAAATGACATTGTCACGCTCTGGCTGTTTTGTTAAACATTTAATTTAGATATCCCTAACTGTTTTTTTTATTTTACTTTCATTATTACTTTTGTTAAGTTTAAGATCCAGCTATAATACACTACTCAACACTAAAATAACATTTGCTGACAACAAAATCACACAAAAATTATCATTGGAAATCAAAATTATTAACCCATGGAGGTCTGGATTTGGAGTCACACTCAAGTCAAATGGTGCTTTTCCACTGCGTGGTACGACTCGGCACAGCACGGCTCATTACAGCACAGCACGGCTCAGTTCGGCTCATTTTGCGCTTCCACTGCAGTTTAGTACCACTTTAGAGTGGGCGGGATTATTCATGTGTAGTTATAGTTGCGCCGCCTCTACTGCTGTGACATCATCGTAAAAGCGCCACAAACAAACACATAACAATGGAGCATATCGACGGAATGGTGTTCTTCATTCTCAGCATGTGGATGTTTTTAACAGCAAGACGTCTGTACTTCCTCAATAGACCAGAAACAGCCATTCTTGGTTGATACAAAAAGGTGTGTTTCTTCAAATAAAATAGTTGCGTCCGATCCTTCGCTGGCTGTGCTGATTTAAATCTAGCGGGTCTGCTGTGTCTCGTGTCAGTTCAGTGACGCAGTAATGACGATTTTCTCCAGGTCTGGGGCCTTCGTCTTGCAGGAACTGCTGACACACTCTAGCCACATGAGGTCATTGTCTTGCATTAGGCCAAGCGCACCGGCCTATGGATGTGCAGTATATTATTCATTTAAAAACAATTCAAAATGTTTATTTTATTCATCAAATGTATGTTTAAAAAAAACCCCAAAAACAAATAAGGTGAATGCTTAAAATACAAAGGTTTACTCAGTTAATGAGGAAAAATGCAGAACAACTGAACAAATGTGCGTTAATTGTTACATTTGCTAAATTTGAACATAATATGGATGAAAATAACTAAAGAATAAAAATTTGACAAGAACAAATATAGACCAACAACAACTAATAATTGATATGTGGAGAAATTCTACAGCAAATGTTTCCTTTATGCATTTGAAATGTTACAAGGGCTATAGGCCTATTTCCTTTTTGTTTTTAATTACTTTTTCGAGAAACACTGTTTAAAGTAGAAAGAGTCATCATCACAGATACCATGCTCCTCTGAACAAGACTCGTGATATCGTGTTTCACATTTGATCCATAGATCATAGATTTGGCTTCATGCCTTGCCTTCCTCTCTGCTCTCTCTTTCCTTTCTTCATTCTCTGACCTGACATTCCTGACTGCACACTCATTTTTCTGTGAATTACACATGATCATTATAAAATAACCAGTGAATGTCAATTTATTTAATGAGTGTGAGTAAAAGATTATACTTGGCTCACTTTACCTACTTCATTCAGCCAAAGTGGGCCGGCAATATTTTAACAACTTAAACTAATTATTTTTTTCTTAAATTGTTTTTGAATGTTAATCCCTGTTACCTGCTGCAACACATACAACAAGTTCTGTTACAATAATATTTGCATTTTCTATTCTTTAGTGAGCAACCTTATAAGTTGGAAATGAAAATTTGAATGACAAAGGGCTAACTGCCTTTCACCCTGAAGGAGTCCTTCTTTAACTTGTGGCCACATCCACCAAAGTCATACTGCATCAGCCAAAGTTATTTTATTATTTAAATAAACAGTGTCTCTCTTAAACAATATAATAATGTCCCACTTTACCTGCAATCACCCTAGCTGACCATTTGAGCTCAAATTCCCTTCTGTTTGAAAACACATGTACAATTAAAGAAATAGTGCACAAGAAAAAGTACCTGTGCAAATTAGAAGCAACTGGCCGAGTAGAATGCCAACTTTCTTTATTTTGCTTTCGCTTTAAATTTGACCTGTCAGTCAAACCATGACAGTATAGTCTTTATATCATGTTAAATGATAAAATGAATTTGCTGGCTGGTAAAATTAACAGGCCATAACACACCAAGATCCTGCAAAATGTGTTTTCAAAATCTGAAACATAAATACTACTTGCTATTTTTCCTTCATGTAATTTGCTATCAGGCCATGCCTCCGTCTCCGTCTCCCTTTTAAATCTTTTTTTTTTCTGTTATTTTTTTCCCTGTAGGCCCTGCTGTGAGTTATTAAGGCACTTGGGTCTGTCTGGTTTTATTTCCAGAGTCTCGTTTTTCTTCAGCAGCAACAGCAGCTGGAAACATTGCCGCCTGACTCACTGCCAGCTCTCACCAACCGGTTCCTCTGCTTCCCTCTGACAGGAGCGAAGGCTACAGACCAATGCTTACTCAGAAACAGAGACCCTGAGGTACCAGACATAGCGAGATGGAAAGGATATCGGGATTCCAGACGTGTCTCAAGAGTAGGAGACAGTATGGACCTAACCCGGGGCTGGACCTCCATTACACAAACAAATGTTAACCGAACAGCATCAAGTCCTATCTACTGTAATACCCAGTGATCGACATGCTGGCTTGGGAACCAAGCATTGCTTCATCATTAAGTAATGTACAACGCAAGTTAAGATGTTCTTAAGAGCATGATTTGTAATTGTATCGGAAATCCAGCTTAAGTCTTTTATGAACATTCCCTCTGATTCTGTCTGGCCTGTGTGAGTGTGGCAGTGACTGAGTTTACGGTGAGAGAAGTCAACAGCGAGCTGTGAGAATGAGTGCAGAGCAAACACACATGCAGTGTACTAACATCACTTCAGACGTCATCAGGACCAAACATGAGAAAGCGTAAAACCCCTGTCTCACAAAAATGTCAAATGTCAAAAAGTAAATGGTCTGAAGTTACTCATCAGTACAACAGTATGGGATCGGCATGGGATATTTAAATAAAGAACTGGAAAAATACAGGCACAACTGTGTGCATTTTAACTGTAAAGCTCATTGAATTAATCATATATACCTCCTCAATAAATATTAGGGCTGTAAATTAACATACATTATATAAAAAAAAATAACACATTTTTATTCAACTTAGCTACTGTTACACCAAACACTCCTGTACAGCTGGCTCTAAGAACACAAAAGTAAACACCATCTCTCGCAAGACTGAGGATGATCAACAAGACTCTAGCGGGGATTCTGAAAAGGTGCTTCTCTCCCCTGTTCAGTGGGACCTCATGATCCCACCACCCAACGAATTTACCAATACCCATACCTCTGTCCCGGAACTGCTCCATCAGAGGGTTCTCACTCAAGTACACAACACTCCCAGCTCTGGCCATCCGGCCACCAAGAACTGCTCAGGAATCGCTTTTGGTGGCCCACTCTCCAGAAGAACACAGTTGGTTTTGTTCACAACTGTTCCATTTGCAACAACTCCAAAACCCCCAGACTGCTACCAGCCGGCCTGTTTCAACCAATTTCCACACCATAAAGACCTTGGTCTCACGTTGCCATAGATTTCATTACCGACCTACCAGGGTAATACAAATATACTCACCATCATGATCACTTTTCGAAAGCCTGTCGACTCGTGCCTCTGCCAAAACTCCCCTCAGCCTTTGAGACTGCTGAGCTTCTCTGCAACCAAGTTTTCAGATTCTATGGTCTGCCCGACGATATTGTCTCAGAGAGAGGACCACAGTTTACCTCACGGGTATGGTCAGCCTTCTTTGGTCATCTCAACATAAATGTGAGTTTAACAACCGGGTACCATCCCCAATCGAACAGCCAGGCAGAATGTCTGAACCAAAAGGTTATTCGCTTTCTTCGAACATACTGTCAGAATCATCAAGAGAATTGGAGTAGGTTCCTCATGTGGGCCTAATATGCCCAGAAATCCCTTATTAAACCACCCACTGGTATGACCCTGTTCCAATGTGTCTTAGGATCCACTATTCCACTGGTCAGGAGAGCCCACTAATCTCCCCTCCATCACAGACTGGCTCCAACGAAGTGAGGAGATATGGGATGGAGCCTACACTCACCTCCTACACGCGTTTGACAACAGGAACAACAGGCAAATCAACATCTACGTCCTAAACCACCTTACACTCCCAGTCAGTGGGACAAACAAATAACACCCATTTTATTCCATTCACTTTTCAAACCCGCTGGTGGTCCTGGAGAAGTAACGAAGGATGGAGCCGGAGAGCAGACTCCCCTACCTATCATGGTCGATGGCAAGGAGGCCTATCAAGTGCATGAGCTACTTGACTTGAGGCGTCTGGGGAGGTACGCTGCAGTACCTGGTCGTCTGGGAGGATTCATAAAAGCCATGAGCGCACATCTACTCACTGCAAAGTCTTAATTGCCTTGGCTGTCACTTCTGTGCGTTATTACCCATGTTTGATTTGCCCGTTTTTATCTTGGACTGTTTATCTGGTTTCTGATTGTTTGTTGCCTGCCCCAATCTCGGAGTCTCCCAATCTTAAACAACCCTGATTCTGTTACTGTCCCGCTGTGGGTAAATAAAGCTGCACATGGATCCTACTTCGTCTGATGTGTTGTCACAGCTATTTGTCGAAATAAAAAATATCTAAAAATATAGTATCAGGAATTTGAAAAATAAATAAAAAAACAATCTTGATAATGTATACATGTAATTAATTGTGATTATGTGTAATGCAATTATGAATAATTAAATTCAAATATAACTGATGCATACAATCAATTGTGATTATGTGTGATGCAAGTGTGAACCATCACATTAATTATTCATTCAGAATATCACTAAATTAATTAGATTAATTTATCACAGCCTTAATACATTTTACTTCATCTTAAGGGTTTGTCTCAATTCTAATTGCCATTTATAATATATCCAATGATCAGTGAAAAAAAAACTGGGGGGTGACTTTCTTATAGACTTTTTAGCAACTTTCCAGAATGTTCAAAAGTAAAGGTGTTGGTATGCCTGCCTGGCCACAGGGGAATTCTCGAGCTAGAGCCAGTGAATACAGTAGACCCTCAGTATGGATCCTGAGCAACAAGACCCCCTGCATCACTCTACAATCACATAATCAATTCTGTACCCTGCAACAAACAGTCTCTCTTCAAATCCTCCATATGTACACATTCCCAATCCTCTGTTACAAACAACTTTCTAGAATACAAAGACAACTACCTGTAAGGCACAGTGAACAAATCAATGATCTGATTTTAAATTTAGTCTCAATACCTTAAATATTCCATATTTGCTAATTGGTTTTAAAAATCTGCTGAACAATCTGCCACCATCTACCAAGGACAGGACAAGCTGTGTCCAACCCTAAAGCTTCACGTCATTTTAAGCTATTTCCAGAGCATAAATCTCAGGCTTTTAGCGCCATTACACATACATGCACGCAAGAAAACAGGCAATTTGATTGAACCATGGGAGATCCTAAATAGAAACAGACCAGCTTTTCACAAGCTCACGCAAATTTTACGTAACTCTCACCTAAGTGCCATAGGTTAAATCTTGCTGGAGGGAGAAAAAACCCTTCGTGAGGCCCTAAGATAAAAAAAACATACTGGTTTTTGAGTTGCTTTTAAATATTAGCCCTCTACTAGCGCTCAGTTGTGACATTCACTGTATTCACTTTAACTACATTAATTTCTCTCCTGGTTCTTCACTATTCCCAGCGAATAAAGGTGCAAAAGCTGTCACTGGGGCAGAACCTTTTCAAAAGGTACACTTTTGTACCTATTAGTTTTAAATATGTACCAAAATGGACCCTTTAGGCACAAACATGTACCTTTTGAAAAGGTACTGCCCCAGTGATACCTTTACTTCTGAGAGTGCAGTACTGTAGAGCACAATGAAATATTTTGATGAGTCTGTAGGAGAAACTCAGGGGTGAGTTTCAGCCTGTGGCGTAGGTTTAGTGCAGGTAAAAGCATACTGTTTAGTATGAGTCATGGCCAGACAGACTTCACTTTCACTGACACAGACAATGCTGCTCTGCCTCCGAATGGGGGTCTGCCAGACACATCAGCCAGATAGATTCAGATTCCAAACAGGCCATGTAATCCACCCGTTTATATAATCTTTTCCTTTGTCCCTGGCTTTTGCTGAAAAAGCAACACAAATAATCAGAGACAAGCTGTAGAAATTACAAGTTTGTTTACATGACAGTCTCAAAAATTGTGCTATATGTAATATTAGTATTATTTATTAATTAACTTAATGAAATGAAATTATATTTTTTGAACTGATCAAATTTGTGCATTTGAATCAATTAATTATTTAAGTGTACACACACACATAATTATACAAATTATTACTCAAATAGGTCGAATGATTCAATGGTTATGACACTTCAGCTGGGTTTTACCAAACATTTAAGAGAAAGAAGTTTCGTCGAAGTCTAAATTCACAGCAATGTGGAATGTGCACATAATTATTCAGCTTTGTTTGACTGTGAGGGAAGACGCACCTGTGACTAAACATGACTGACCTCCAGAACCCCCGGGTCAAATGCAATGTGCCAAAAGATCTATCTCCATTTCCTCATCTCAGTGAATGTGATGAAACTTCACTCATAACATGGAAAGACTCCCTTGAGACACAATATATTTAGAGCCTTTCCGTGTAGTGGGGAAAGCTAATGCCTCAGTCATGAAATGACTCCATTATTACATAATAACTTATCCACTATTATCTAACATCCTACCATTATTTATTTTTTCTCAAAACCACATTACTTCTATATGATCAGCTTTTATGCAAAACAAGATTTATCTTATTTTGGAGGCAAAATAGATGGAGGCAGCCTCCAGAACTAAATTAAACCATGAACGTGAATTTTCACACAGAATTTTAAGAGTAATCATTGTGAATGAAAATGTTTTCAGACTGGATTTTAGATCAAAAGAAAGCTGCTTGTTTTGAAAATTACTTCTGTGTGAGCTGTGCTTAATACATTGCTGCAAACGGTCAATAAACAATGATACTTTCTACAGCAAAAGGGACCAAAAATTTGCCTAATGTGACCACAGCTTAAGTGTTTTGATATCAAGAGCTAAATTATGTTCGTTCGAGTCTTTAAACTTTCCTGTTTTGCCTTTGGAATCTTCAAAGTACGTTGATGGTCAATATGAGCTGGAGTTAATCAGACGTTGCCAGGAAGATCTGAGAGGTGATATTACCACTGGAATGAGGGTGTTCAAAACAAAACTATTACAACGTGTATGAAAAGCCATTTTCCAGCATACTTGGACAATGACTCAAAAAACTCAAGGGCGGGTCTCTGGGTGTTTGTTATTTTGCTAAAAACGTGCTATGCAATACCATTTTTCAAAGGCTCATGATCAGGCAAGGCTGAGTGAATACACTACATTAAGACTTTCACCCTGGTTACACCCTTAAGACACACAATCAAGCCTGTCTTCTCTTTCCACAGGTCTGAGTTTACGGCCTATCACATCTCATCTGATTCAGCAGCAGTGAGGTGGAGCTCTAATCTGAGCGGTGGTGCAAATGTACAGCATCAGCTAATAAAGCTCAACATCTGAACCAGCATCTGTATCAGATTTGGGTCAGCTGCGTAGACTAAACAGGTGTCGGTTTTTCTTGCTCTTATGATTTTCAGTCTGAGAAATATTCAGAAGGCGTCCAGCGTTATGACTAGTTTCAGATGTTTAATGCTGACATCGCTATTAAAGCATGATGTCATTGTGTAACACTGGGTTGAAGTTCTGCCAAGCTTTAAGTATGATATAACTGAGATTTTTATTGTATTGTCATTACTATGCATGATATAAACAGGAAGCCATAGCAAATGCATGAAGTCACTAAAATGAGAGTATCTGTGTATTGTAGATGTCATATGCCATTTATCATGTGTGTTTTTTCTCACAGTGGCTATGTAAAACTGTTGATTATCTTGTTTATGTGTTTGAAGACCTTTACAAGGCCTTATTGCTAGTACTTCCATTACTGAAAATAAACATGATATGCTTTATGAACAATGACATGAAGGCTTGTTTACACAGCCACTCTCGTTAACTGTGTCCTCTACAAATGTATCTTCATGCGCTCACACTACCTCAATTAGAGTGTAGCTGTTTGATATGAACACACACACATCCCGTGAGCCCAGAAGAAAGCTTATCTTATGAGGACAGTTGACTCTGAACTGCGAGCATGAATTCTTTTTTCTTTTTCTTAAAATTATATTTAAAAAAAAATGCAGAAGCAAAAGAATAGGCTATTGTTTGAATTATTATAAAAATATATAAATATGAACATTTCAGATTGTCTGCATATAAATTCTATAATAATATAGATATTAAACTAAATAAATATAAATAATAAATTGTAATATAATTTGAAAAGTAAAAAAAAGATACCAAAAACAGTCATTTCTTTACAGTTAACATACCTGAACGCATTTGAAGTGAGAAGTGAATGTTATTCAAAGTCTGACTGTGACCATTAAGTAAATAAGCCGTAACACCTGTAGGTCTTTTTAGGCTGTCAGACTCTGACAGCTCCTTCAGGAAACGCAAAGCCGCATGAATTTACTAGGTGAATGCAATGTTTTGAACTAAATATTCATTGGGGAAAAAAACAACATACCAGGTTCCTTTGATATCTTTGGATCAGGAGCAGTAAAATTGTGAAGGATAGCGGCGTATCACGCTATGAAACACCTGTTTTGGAAAAAATGGTAAAGAAAAACAGTTAAGTCACACACACTATGAATGAAACATTTACCTTGGCAAAAGATAAAACAAAACAAGGTAGATTTGACCAACGGTACTCAAAGCGTTTTCAGGAAATCAGTTAGGAGTACTTGCCAAATTACAACGAGAACGAGAGAGAAAATGGTATTCCTGTTAAATCACCCAAAAGCAAACAACTGATTTTGGCATATGAAAGACGGATAATGACTGTTTGGGTACATGGCTTCCTCGCTTCTAAACGAATGAGGCAAATTACACAAATAAATGAAAGGAAGTCAAGTTTCCGTCTCTCTTTTTTTCATGCAGTCTATTGAATGCCAAATGAAGTTAACACCTGGGCAAACTGCAGAACTTGAAAGAAAGAGAGAGTGGGGAAAAGGTTATTTTTTGGAGCCCAGAAGACTGAACGATCGTGACCTACTCTGCAACTCCATGTATGAAGGTGGCATGCAAGTAGTTATAGATGACTGAAGACATTGAAAGAAAACAGTGACTGTAGGGTTTACATCTGGCAGGGTAGCCTGCTAGATTAGACGTGTTGTTAGTAGGTCAAGACACGACAGTTGTCTGGAAAACGTCTCTTTTTTTGGGCACCTTTAATATTTTTTTCTGCTGACATGATTTGCAAGCTACAGCAGCAAGCAGAATGAGTCTGAGCCATCACGAAGACAACTGCAACTGTTTCTTTCGTGTCGTTAACTCTTGACGTCACCTTCGTATTTGACATTCTGTTTCCGTTCGATTATGTCATGTACGGATAACACTGTGTCTTCTTTTGTACCGAACAGAAATCTTTGACATGGGAGGAATCCTGCCCATGAACCCACATGAATTGCCTTTTAAGGGAAAGCTAAGCACAAAGACGGCCTTAGCTGAATAAGATGCCTTTCCAATGAGGGATTCACCACAAGCGATACTGCTAAAATAAAGACAAAGCTTTTTTTATGCACATCCTGTATTTTCATAACTTGGAATTTCAAAGCAAAACCATTCTGTAACACACAAAGTCTGATCTGATTGTGTATAAAAAGTTAACCACAGCTCCTTTAGGCATTGTATTGCGTCTATATTAATTAAACTGGACAGAACAAACCTGGCTCTGAATAATCGAGTGCACTAGCATGTAAAACAAAAGTGAATAATTATGATGAAAACATCTTAGAGCTCAAAACTTACAAATCAGTTGGAACAGTAGTTGTACTTTAATATATTTACATATATTGTGTATATTTACATCACACTCACAAATCTTGAAAGTATAGCCACAAGATTTTTACATCCCTGCTGAAAAAAACAACAGAAATCATCACAGAAATTATTGGAATAATAATGCTTTCCACTATAAATATCATTACAAACATTATAAATCTTTTTTTTTTTTTTTAACCACAAGGTTTATTGGAGTGTGTTTTGGGACATATCCCATTAGGATTTAGTGGTTTTCAAAAAAAAACCAAAAGAAGGCAACCAGTAGTTACAGTACCAGTAGAAACCCACAGGGTCTATTACAGTTTCTATTAGAACCAATTGGTTACCTTTAAAAAATAATAAATAATAAATAACTGTCAATAGCTATACATTTAATTACAATATAATTGTCAAATACTACTAAAACCTATTTTGTTAAACAATGCAAAGCCATTAAATTTGGATTAAGTGTGGGCTACATTTTGCCACTTTTTTTTTTATTTTGCTCTTGGCCTAAAAAAAACACATGTTTTTGTGTAATAGTTAGCATTTAGCATGTGTGGATAGACATTAACTTATGTTGAACCCGGAACATTCCTTTACACAAACTGCTGAATGATGCAGTTGAGCCATGAATCATCAGGAAAATGCTGTTGAAGACAGGTCCCGGTGTTGAACGACAGGGCGAGGTGCATTTAAGGAGTCATGTTTGTGAGGATTAGCATGCGAGTGCACAGTAACAGACAGTAAGCTAGCAGTGATAGATTCCTCACCGAATGAGCAGACACTTTCACTCTTTCCTAACCTCACCTCAGCCCTGCTCTGACTCATAACATGTCTGTTATTCAGACTCTCTGTTTGAATATGATTGAGGAAAATACTGGAAAATACTCATCATTTGCCATGTTAGCGTTACCTGTGTGACTGCGCTGTTTTGCTAATCTCCATTTCGGGCAAAGAGATTTAAAAAGACTACAATGTTTTGTATGCTGTGTTAAATAGGCTGTGATGTGTTGCTAACTTTTTGACTGATGTGGCGCTACGCCACATGCTGACCTTCATTGTTTGATATTTGAAAACATCGGTACAGATGCATCAGGCCACAGTTCGTAGCTGAGAGATGTGTTTTTGTGTGTGTTGTGTGTCACCCGTCTACTATTTTGCCCTGTTTTGGGGTAACATTCCTGTTCTGCTTGTGTTGGCACTGAAACTCTGTCCTGCACTGGTCACATGAATCAGAGCTTTTCATGGCTGCTGCCACAGACACCAACCCTTCGCTCTCTGAACACACTGTAGAAGGCCAACATTACACATCTAGATGAAGATCCATCAAGAGCAATTTACAGTATAACAGCTAACAGAGGAACAGACGGCAAATACTGTATGTACTGCAGTGAATTTCTACGGACTTACTATCATTACAATACATCCAAAAATAACAAATCAGTACTTTTTACTCAACAAGGATGCCTTCAAAAACATCTGATTAGGAATGTTTCCTGAGCAGTAATTCAGCATATTAGAATGATTTCTGAAGTTTCAAGTGACACTGAAGACTGAAGTAATACCATTACCGAAAAAAAGACATTTTAAAATACTGTATAATAATTTCCTATTTAAAAACCATTTTTGATTATATAAATACATCCTTAATGAGCATGAGAAACATTTTGGAAAAATTGTGTGTGTGTGTGTGTGTGTGTGTGTGTATATATTACATTTTAAGTGTGGTTACAGCATATATACAGTACTTTTTAGCCACTAAATTTAAATAAGGCATGCCATAGTCTTTCCTTAGTTTACCTATATACAATATATATATATATATATATATTGTCTTACTTTCCATAAACAGCCAATCACTGTCTAATTTAGAGACCATAAGACCGAAGACTGGGAAACAGTTCCCTCGTACAAACCTATCTTCTTGTAAAAGCATCTTTCACTCACAGATCTCAGTCTGTTATGACCTTTTTAGGTGTCATTATGGGTGTCTAAATACACACGGCTTCAGACACCACATAAGAACAAAGCCATCCTATTTGCATGAGGTTTGCTGAGGCGTCTGCAAACAGCCGATCTCTCTGAGAGATTGAAAATATGGAGCCACATCTATAGAAGTTTCTAGTGGGGGCAGGAGGAGATGCATACCTTGGTGTTGTCTGGTAAAACAGTAATGTTGGTGTATGTCTAGGGGAATGGGCTGTTCGGAGGCCTATATTTGGATCATTGTTCTTTGTCGTGACAGCATTCAAACCACAACCTGAATTCCAGGAGAGGACGCAATAAACTGAGTAAAGTCAGTCAGGCGGCTGTATGGAATATCACTCAGTGTGATTGGTGGACAGAACAAGTTGTGTTACTGAGGAGACTTTCTCGCTGTAAATCATACAAGAACACACAGAAGACCACAACTCTTCCTGTTCTGTTTTAGCCTGAAAAAATACCTTAAATGTTTACTGACCATGACCATATTTCTACCAAGAACTCACATTTATCCCCAAATCATTTTAACTAAACTGAATCTATGAGGGGTCATTGCAATTTCAAACATAAAAATTAAATCATGTACAAGATTTTCAAAATAGTTATTCAAGTTAAGTTCGTAGTGTTCTTGCATCTTTTCATCTCAGCACTGCTCAGTAAAACTGAACTAAATGCAAACAGATGGTTAATATAATCCAAGACCTCTAGAAACAAGAGTTTAGTTGCCACTGTTAAGTTTACTGGCTACTGTTATCCAGGCTATGAAAAAGAGGGAAAAACCATCTCAGATTTTCTCAAGTTCTGACCTAAACCCAATGCTTCATTTAGTTGCTGGTAACATTAGACATCTTCAAAACTGGGCTTGTGGCGCAGATGAAACGTAACTGGTTTGCAAATATTCCAGCTTCCTCGCTCAGATCAAACCTTTCAACAAATCAACCACTGTTTCCCACCACATTCCATCCTTTAAGTTTCAAACAAAACAAAACTCTCAATCCTTGATAGCCTTTTCCACAACCCACCCACCCCATCATTCCCCTTTAGTTGTCTCATAAATCAAGCTACCCTTTTTGAGGGACCCAATTCCTACATTTTTTGCTCGCAGACTACCCTAAATGTTCTAATGAGCGGTGTGGGTTTTCGCTTCGAGACATGTGATGTTGTACGGTGGGCTCGGGCCAGTCTGGACTTTGAATCAATGCAGTCTGACCCAGCCACACCATTTCAAAGGGCCAAAACTGCAGCCCGTAACCACCATTAACTCCGTTTGCCGTGTCTGCCACATGTGGTATTTAAACTGAGGCTGAGGGAGGGTCAGTTTGAAGTTTCAAAGTGCGGAACATTCTTTTAACGGCCAGCCAGAAGCCAATTATAGAGGCAGCCGCTTTAGATGGGGTGGCGGATTGAGGGGCAAATAATCTTTCTTTGAGTTTATTTTATGGTTCAGCACTTATAGCTGCTTGAGCCTTTTGATTAGAGCCGACCGATAAAGGCCAATACTGATACAAATATTTGTTGGTTTTAAAATCCAATATTCCGATATATATATATATATATATATATTTTTTTTTTTTTTATTTTACATTTCAGAAACATGCAACAAAACATTAACAGATTTCCCTAACATTAGTTATTTGTAGTTATTTATGAGTTTTAACTAACATAATATGAT
>JAUMHI010000065.1:9637255-9647579 GCA_032359435.1 Enteromius unitaeniatus
GTGTACTGAATCAGTCAATCCTCAATAGCTCCAGTCCAGCAGAGGCAGGTTTTAGTACAAGAATAGTTATTTGTAGTCAAGTACTCACTGAAAATTTTTTTGTCACAATGGAACAGAGGAGCATCAAAATATATTAAAGGTCTGACAAATAAAATGTTAAAAATAGAAACTTTATATTTGAAACTTTAAAGTCCTTTGAACAAAAACACAATAACAACAACAACCAAATCAAAGTTACTAGTAAGGGTGTTTAGTCCGTTTTTATTTTATTTTTTTTTTTATATTAATTTATCCACCATTACAAATGCAGATAGTTTGGAAAATGCCTAATATCGGCCTGCCGATAAATCGGTCGGGCTCTACTTTTGATGATGATGGCTTTTTGCAGTGAAACATGTGATGCAACCAGTCTAATTTATGTTTTTACATTACATCCCTCAGCAGTATAGTTCTATCAAGCAGAAGCAATCAAACATTTTATTTTTATTTATTTTATAATACAAAGTTGAGATGGCATTCATGTAATCATCCTAATTTACTATGGTTGATTATTTGTCGTCTGCTGATACTTGGAATCAATACAGTTATGGTCACTCCACTCTGTTAACAAAAAATATGTTTGTCCCCTGAATTATTATGATTAATGTTAGACTGGAAAGGCTTGTGCAGCAGAGGTGTTAAGTGTGGATTTTATGCCTTCCATATGGTCAATCCCACAGAAGCATTTGTGAACTGTTGTGGTTCAAATACCGTGAGGCAGGTTGGAAAATATGGACCATTTTTGGCATTTCTATAAACATAAAGTGAAGCATACTTCATCGAGGCTTGAACCTTCAACACATGTGAACCCACTGAACCCACAGTAGCCTCTTTTGTGGAAATCCTTTACTATCACTCATAAAATATAGGTATATTTAATGAATTCTGTACAATTTTACAAGAAAAAAACTCACTTTGCCATCATATTTGCTGACTGACTACAAGGCTTCAGCTATGGCATCTTCGCAGATAGGATGGGCGGAGAGGAGAGCTGATGATGTAACTAGAGGAGAAGTGAGAGATGCATGGGCGTGAGGAACGTCAGGAAAATCCCATGGGGAATGCTCCACTAAATCCCACAGGAATGTGGCCGCAAAAACCTCTGCTGCACAACAACCAAGCAAATGAGGGCATCCCTCTACCACCATCACCACCTCGCCAGTCAGACATAGGAAGCTCTGAACAGGAAGTGACTTCACAAACCAAAACATAGGATTCCCAACTCATTTCCACTGTTTACTCTTATAAACAGCATTACTCTTTTTTTGATTCTTGCTAAAGACTGTGTCAAAAGCCACAAACCTGAAGACATGCATGACCAAATTGCTTCTGTTGAATAGGAAGATTTGTGTATGGGAGTGGTTATACACTTTCTGAATTTAATAGGATAGCAAAATTGCAATAAATATCCAATAGAATCTATTATTAGTGAATTTCTGTAGACTGCAGTCACAGCAGGCCTGTTTTCCATCTTTTCAGCCTTCTGTACAATTATCTTGATACATGATCTCTATACATGCATATTACTTGTTCATTCTTTGGATGGGTCCAGTCACTTTTCAACAATCACATTAGACTAGACAAAGAGGCAGTCCAAAACAAAGACTTGGTTTGGGTAAAAACACCAGTACTGTATAGAGGCATATTTTGCTTGAACATTGGTAATCCGAGCACTGAAATTAACTGGTCTGGGTGCTGTCCAGACAGAAAGAAAATGGGATCTTGGAATTCTGCAGTGATGGAAAATTGCTTCTGGCAGCCAGAATATGGCTCCAAAAGTATTCATGCTTTGTTCGTTTTTGTCTAGAGAACAATAAACTGGCTCTAAATTATGTGCAGAACACCCACCTGCCTCCTAACCCTGACCCTAAGCGTCTTGGGAGGAAAGTGAAATGAAGTCATGTGACCACACACCCTTTGACTTCTGTCAACAGGTCTTCATTTCCCTAATGCCTGGAATCTTTTCCATTACATCATTAGATAGTGACCTTTGACCTTTCTCAGCAACTCATACATGCATACTGTCTTAGATAGCCAAATTTAGTCTTGTTAGCTGGTCGCGTCACTCTTACCGGTTTTAGAATCGGGTCGTCATTTACAGCCACCTTTAACCGCCAGTTTTCCAGCTCACTCTTTAAACAGTTACCTTTTTCACCTCCCAACTCTTTTACGACATCATCAGCTTTTCCATCATCTTCTTTTAGAGAAGTGTGCCAGCTCGAATAAACTCTAGGAGGGGGGATACAGATATGTTTCTGTTCAAAGAGCTGGCAGAAGTCAGAAATTTTCAGTCCACCTTGATCCTCCTAGGGAGGTAGTAAGCATGACATTAAAGTTTAGCAGAGCTGAAAGTATTTATCTTTGCTTCATTGAGGCAGGAATGTAGCTGCAGGCACTAAAAGAGCTTAATGCAGAGTACGAAGGTAAGAACAGGATTCTTACACACACCTGAATTGCGCACCACACACAGCTATGTTTATTTAGCCGCCAGACTATGGTCACAGTCCATCCATCTCAGCCACAGAAAATCACATGCACAGCACATTGTTAATGACCAATACTCAATAAGATATTATGCTTATATTAGAAACATATATGTATATTAAAAACGTACAAACTGACTGAACATCGAAAACAGTAAAAGGCATTACCTTATTATCATACTGTATGTAGCTCATGGCTGTAAACACCTTTATCGGTTAATCTTGACTTGAAAAGCTAGGAAATAAATTGAGTATCAGTAAAAAACTTTTCTGGCCCATTCAATTTAGTCAAACTGTACTTTACCCTTAAAAATTCTAAATGTAATTATTAGCAAATGTAATTTAATATGTGCCAAAACAAATATATATTTTCAATTAAATATTAAATTATATTTCTATCATCAAACTGATGAAAAAAATCAATTTGGATGAGGTACAGTATGAATTAATAAAATGTATGATTACAGATCATACAAACATAGTAAACTGCCATTTAAAATTAAATGACAAATAAACTACATGAATAATAATAAATTGATTTATAGTATAACTAAAAAATACTATATTAACTGTCATCAGCATTTTGTTGTAGGCCTACATCTAGCATCATGAACATCATAATCTCATCAGTAAGGGGGGTGGCAGCCGCTTTCAGCCCAGTCGGAATGAGAGGTTGTTGACAGACAGGGCACATTACAATCCTCAACACCGGCAACACTGTTTCCAGACTAGAGAGAAAGAGTGTGGACAAGAGAATGAGCAGAAGGGTGGGGGGGCAACCAGAGAGCCCAGAGTGAAGATTCCCATATAAGGCAAGTCTTCCTCTGAGACTATGTGCATGTAGTAACAGTATGTCTGCTGGCAGGGGGATAACATTCCTTCACCTCCCGTTTCTTCTCTGGGAGTTTTTCATTTCCGATTCGCTGGCTGGCAAGAGGCAGTGCTCCCTTTCATAAGAGTGAGGAGGGGAGTCTGGGGATCCTTCTTCTTCTTTCTTTTTTTTTGTTAAAAAAAATATACAAACGCTACAGTCTAGCCACTTTCCTGCTGCCTTTCTGTCTGTGCTCTGTCTGCAGTCTGAAGGTGCAAAATAGAATCGCACCTGCACTGTAAAACACACAGCTGACTAAACGTTATTAGCCAGGTGAAAGAATACAATTACAGAAAAACATTCTGATTAAAGCAATTGGTCAAAATCCAGACAGAGATCCAGTGCCACAATAAAACATATGTAAGATGTGCAAAAATTGCTTTATGCAAGTCTAATAATAGTGATACATAGAATTCAAAATAAATATATTCAGCATAGGCCTATGTGTTAAGTTTAAGTCAGTGGGGTCTAAAATAACATGCAGCAAAATGCCACTGACTTCCATTGCCAAAAATAAAATCTTATATTTGTTATTTTATATATAAAAATTTGGAAAAGGCATAAGGGTGAGTAAATACTGATCAGACATACATAATGATGTTCATTTACAGGTGAACTGTCTTTTAACTGATGCATATAAACCACTAATAAAATAAGACTGTCAATCACCACATAGTTATTTAGGGAACAAAACACTGAAGGCAAAAATCTAGTCTTATTAAATCTGAAAACAGGCAGACATTCAGCAAGACAATTTGCTTAAACTACCACCAAGAAACGCAAGGTAATGCCAAGATTGCACTTTTATTTTGCTATGTGACAGCCCAGGAATGTAGGATGGCAGTGGGTGCAGGTTTAGTGGAGGGGGAGAGGGGAGTGGAGGGGGGCAGGAAACTAGGAAAGAATGCCAGGAATGCCCATGTTTATCCAGCGTTCCATTGAGGTGGAGGCAGTCCACCGCAGAGCAGCGTGTATAAAGGTGGCTCAGCTGCTGCTGGAGAATCAGAACACTCCAAGTCCTCCAGAGAGAAGCAACAGTCGCTCGACACGGCTCAACCTAAACTTCATACAGAAGCTAAACTCTAGCTTTCACTCGACTCGATCAGGAGGAACTGGAGACTACACAACGAGATCGTCTTGATCAAATCTGAAGAGAAGACTGCGTTACAGCGGCAAGACGTTGTAGGATCCCAAAAGAAGATTTTTCTTTTTTAAAAGCGATTAAAGAGATCATGTTTTCTGGAATGAATCTAAGAGTGATTGCTCTGCTGTGCCTGACTTTCTGTGGATGGGTAAGTCCTTTTAATGCACTTTTATTATGAGAATAAAACCACTATCCTGTTTAAACACATCTAGAGATTCAGGATTATTCAGGACTATAACTTTAGTCTTTTATCAGACAAATTCCTAATTTTTACCCATTTTCAAAATCATCGTTAAGCAAATGTACAACGTCTTACAAGAACATGTGTCTTATTCCTCAGGCTGTAGCTCAGGAGTGCAGTGGACAATGCCAATGCCCTGATGTACCACCCAAGTGTTCGCCAGGTGTGAGCCTGGTGCTTGACACCTGTGGGTGCTGCCGGGTGTGTGCCAAGCAACTGGGCGAGCTTTGCACAGAGCGAGACGTTTGCGACCCCCACAAAGGCCTCTACTGTGACTACGGCTCCCCAAGCAACCGCCGCATTGGGGTCTGCACAGGTAAGGATCTTTTCGCTGACATACAGACGCTGAATCTATAGTTGTTGGGTTGAGCCAGAGTTGTAAATCCCCTTCTGTCTTCCTCCCACAGCAAGAGAAGGTGCCACTTGCGTGTTTAACGGGATGGTGTACCGCAGTGGAGAGTCCTTCCAGAGCAGTTGTAAATACCAGTGCACGTGTCTGGATGGCGCCGTAGGGTGCGTGCCCCTCTGTGGGATGGACATTAGGCTCCCCAGCCCAGACTGCCCTATGCCCCGTAGGGTGAAGGTCCCAGGAAAGTGCTGCGAGGAGTGGGTGTGTGACTCCCCTCACAAGAACACCTTTGTGGGATCAGCTTTGGCAGGTGAGCATTCCTCGATCTCGACTGTTCCCTGAGTCAGAATTGGTGATTCAGACACAGTAATGGTTTCCATTAAGGAATGCTGGTTGGAATTAGTTGATTTAATCCTTTGAAGAGTATGATGATATGGAAGGAATGTGATGAGTAATGTCTTGTTTTGTCTTGTAGCTTACAGAGAGGAGGAGACATATGGTCCCGATCCCTCCATGATGAGAGAGAACTGCCTGGTTCAGACCACAGAATGGAGTGCATGCTCAAAGACCTGCGGGTTGGGAATCTCTACCAGTGTCACCAATGACAACCCCGAATGCCGTCTTGAGAAGCAGTCCCGCCTCTGCATGGTCCGCCCTTGCGAGTCACACCTGGAGGAGAAAATCAGGGTAAGCAGCAACTTACCTACTTAACCAAAGACCGCGCATCTCACTCATGGTTCCACTGGCGCATGATGATGACGACATCACAGAATTGCCTGGCTAACTTTTTGTTCTTCCTCTTTACAGAAAGGGAAGAAATGCATCCGCACACCACGTGTCTCCAAAACCATGAAGTTTGAGATTTCTGGCTGCACCACTACCAAGGCTTACAGGCCCAAGTTCTGCGGCGTTTGCACGGATGGTCGCTGCTGCACCCCTCACAGAACCGCCACCTTGCCCATGGAGTTCAAGTGCCCCGACGGCCAAGTCATGAAGAAGCAGATGATGTTCATCAAGACCTGCGCATGCCACTACAACTGCCCAGGGGAGAACGACATCTTTGAGTCCATGTACTACAAGAAGATGGTCGGTGACATGGCGTAAGGAGACAGCCGCAGCGATGCCAAAAAGTTTCATGCAGTTACTGTCCACTTGAATCGAACAGATATCCATCTCATATTTCAGCACAAAGTGTTTGTCTTTTTATGGTTTGTTGCTTTCATTTTACGTCTTTTTGCGTGTATGTGTCTGTATCTTGTACATGGACTCTGGATTTATATGCTGTATGTGTATTCATTTGTCAAGGTGGATGTCTAAGGCTAGGGGGGTGGGCATTGTAAATTGACCGGGCTCTGTTCGGACGCCCCCTAAAAACTATACTGCACTATCGTCCGACTCTGTGACGCCCAATGTCACTGATTGGCAGATGACGCCAAGCCCCTCCCCTAAACTGTGGTGGGCCGATTCAGATTCTGAGAGCAAAAATAGTAAGAAACGGAAGGCAGCTTTTAACCCCAGAAGCTAATCGCCTCACCAAGCCGAGAGAAGGCGGAAGAAAGAGACAGAGATAAACTGATGTGCTCTTATGTTTTAGTTGATTTTTTCAGCTCAGCGTTTGAGCTGATTCGAGATATGAAGTTTGGCCAAGATCTAAGAAGGTTAATATAGCACTGAGAGTTTGACTTCGACTGTCTGGCCCCTCCTGATAGGAGAGCGTCAGTACCCCTGTCAAAAAGACTGGATGAATTGTAGTTTCATTCTTTTTTTTAATTACAGTATCTATTTTTTGAAAGCTGTAAATAATGTACATATTTTGTACAGCTTAAGTTAATTTAAATTCAAAGCATTTGATGTCTTTCTTATTTTCTTGCTTCACCATGTTTAATAATAGCTTCATGTGCTGACTTGACTGTTCTTACAGTTTGTCCAATATTTTATTGAGAAGTGTGGCCAAAAAGTTACATGTTTTCACTTTTGTAGTTTGAAATAAAATATTATATTTTTTATATAAACATTGTCATTTGATTCATTTGGAATCTGATACAGACACTGTTCTGATGGTCACTATCCATCCTGATGTCAATCACATTTGAACACCACCATGTTTTTACAAAAGCCCTTTGTGTTCACACATGATACTTCAGTGCCATTTTTTCATTGTGTACGGTCCATCAAGCTCAAGTCCACACGCATATCCTTCATGTATGTACATTCACACACATACATATATAATACAGCATATGAAACTAGTGCATAGATACGTAGACACTCTCATTAGCACACAAGTTGTGCAAGTGTTTTTCAGAATGTACACATACAACTGATATACACTGTTTTTGAAAGACGATTCTGAAGCTAAACTGCATTTATTTAATTAAAAAAATAAATAAAATAAACTCGAGTTTTTAGAGTAACCAGATAAGGCACACAGTGAAGCATAAATGACTTTAAAATAATGCAGAGAAACTGTGTATGTCTTCATGTCTATTTAGTCAAATATACAATAAGCAGTAACGTTAAGTACAGTAACGGTTTTAAGAAGCGACAGTAACAAAATTGTGTACCTATTTGAGGTTATGAGTGTATAGGATCTATTAAAACTCAAAGGATGTCCAATTATCAAGGCATCATGCAGCAAAAGATATAAACACTGTTAAATGATAAAACTACTAATGTTGTCACTGATGTTGTTAGCTATGAGAAACATACACCTTTAGGCAGTTTTTAGAATAAAACTTCTATGTGAGAACACATCCTGGACTTGCTCTGTCTGCAGACTACAAACCATTGAAGTTACTGTATGTACAATGAGCGCCCTCTAGTGCATCTATGTGGTAGTGAAATATTTCTATTCATAATCTGTATTCATAAAAATTTCTCATTTCTACAAATTAGATTAATTTCTAACCAATTTGACTTAAAAAAAAAGTACTTTAAATCAGAGGACCCAATGTTCCAACAACAGAAATAAATGCAGCATTTTAGGTTTATAGTAGGCCAACAGTGGCAAGGAACCAAAACTCCATAGGTGACAGAAATGGAGAAAAAACCTTAGGAGAAACCAGGCTCAGTCAGGGGCCAGTTCTCCTCTGGCCAGACAAAACCAGCACGATGTGGTTCAATTGCAGGCTGCAACACAAGTAAGATTGTCCAGAGGAATCATCCGGTTCCTGATGGCCGTCTAGTTGACAAGGTCTTCACAGGTGATCTGTCTTTAGGGCCTGTCTAGCTGACATGTTTTCTACTGACATTCAGGGCTGTAGAGGTCGTCCTTATAGGTCTGGATACAGTCCAGATCCAGGTGGCGACAGTGATCTCAGAATAAGAATGAAACAGAGTGATATTAGCATAGATTCAGTCCTTCTATGGACATAAGGAGTAGCCAGCATCTGGTATGTATATATGTATATGCAGTATGTATATCTTCTTTGATCATACTTAATCAACATGTTCCTTTTCACAGACATTAAAGCCACAGGAAGTATTAAAAGGCACAGTGCCTTGGTATCCCTCTTCAGTAACTCCATATGGCACTGCAAAAAATAAAAAGTTACACGAGGTCCTAGAGAATTGATCCAATAAAATATTAAGAACTGTTTAACTATATTTTAAAGACTGTAAAGATAAAATGTTAAAATAGTAAAAATATACAACTTTTGTGTATGTAGTTTGCAACTATGATGTTTGTACACATTTGTACATAGCATTTACAACTCCAATGTTTCTGCAATTACACGTATGTAACAACCCTCAGAATGGTATGTTTTAGTACAAATGTATAACAGGACATTGTAACAACACATTTTGTGTTAGTAAGTTAGGCTTACTACTACATATAAATTGTGGTTGGTGTCACAGCAGACAATTCCTGAGGAGTTACCATACCAGACCCTGGTACAACATTGCGATTAGCCAATCAGATTTGAAGAACCAGTTTATAGTTTTTGTGAAGTTAAGGCTTACAATCAGTGTTTGGTGCTTGAACATCAGTATCATTCATCTATTAAAATCAGAATTTTAGTTTTAGGTTAGAGATGTGATCCAAACTACATTTTGGGATTATAAATTGCTGTTCCAGTGTCAACAAAATATGTTGACATAGGAACATATGGGGATGTGCATGTAAGCACACTTGTATTACTCCCACTTTACATATCCCTAAACCTACCCACCTCCACCCCTGGATCACCCCATTCTAATTACTCTTACACATACTGTAGTTATATAATTCCTGTTACACATGTACTTAGCAAAGTAAAAAAAAAGTGTTGTTACCAATGTCCTGTTACACGTTTGTACTTACACACACCATTCTGAGGGTTGTTACATGTCTGTGTGTAGTTACAGAAATAATACAGCTGTAGATACTATGTACCGGTGTGTACTTACACTGTGGTTACATACTACGTACACATCTAGTTACTGTGGAAGTACACAGGTATTAGGAACACCAAATTTTTGCAACACCAAAAGTGACACCAAATTAATAAAAGCATGGACTTTTGCACACGTAGGGTGAAATAGTAAATAAACATACCATCTCTGTCTCGATCCTTTGTTATATTAACATAGCCAGCAAAAAGGATAATGAAATCTTCTTTAAAATCCGCATGTCACAAACCAGCAGAGGGGGCGTAGCTATGGACGAAAGTAAAGTAACCGCCGTATTGGACTGGCCTAAACCCCACACACTCAAAGAATTACAACGCTTTTTGGGCTTCGCTAATTTTTACAGGCGCTTCATTCGGGACTACAGCAAAGTGGCGGCCCCCCTGACTACCATGACAAAGAAAGACACTCGCCGCCTCCCATGGACCACAGAGAGTGAGTCAGCCTTCTTGGAACTAAAGCGTCGTTTCACTACAGCACCCATTCTACGACACCCTGACCCATCCAAACAATTCGTAGTTGAGGTGGACGCTTCCAGTTCTGGTATCGGGGCAGTGCTTTCCCAGCGGCACGGGACACCAGCAAAACTCTTCCCGTGTGCCTTTCACTCCCGAAAGCTAAGTCAAGCTGAACGCAATTATGATGTGGGGGATCGGGAACTACTAGCCCTCAAAGCAGCACTGGAGGAATGGAGGCATTGGCTAGAGGGCGCCAAAGAACCTTTCCTAGTGCTGACTGACCACCGTAACCTGGAATACCTGAAGGGGGCCAAAAGACTTAACGCCAGACAGGCCAGGTGGTCATTGTT
>JAUMHI010000065.1:9655390-9686838 GCA_032359435.1 Enteromius unitaeniatus
TTATTAATATATATATATATATATATATATTTTTTTTTTTTTTTTTTTTTTTTATTTATATATATATTTTTTACAAAGCAGACATGCTAAACTTGAGCAATAAAATCAAGCATTAATAAACAACTGATAGCATGAATGGCAACACTTTGTGTTCCCATTTATCCACTCTCCTGTGCCATGTTGAGAGAAATTAGGAGTGTTGCAGACAGAGGTAGTTCCTTCAGGCTAAGGCTTATTAATTTTGTGTGTGTGTGTGTGGGAGAGAGAGAAAGGGCCTTCATAGTTGCCAAAAAATTACTTTTTTTTTTAAATATAGCAAATTAATAAAAAGTAATTAGGTTAAGTAATGCAATTAGTTATTTTTTAAGGACTACATAATATTGCAATGGACTGCTTTTAATATTTTTCCATATAAGTTCTATAATTACACAAAAAAATACAAAACAAATGGTCCTTTTAATATATTTTTAAAAACATAGTTTTAATAGAATTTATCTAGGGTTACACACATACAATGCAGTAACTGCATATTTTGAGTTCAGCACATTTCAGCAAAGATTATTACTATGACTGTTATGGAATAACATTTTATCATTTTTTTACACATAAAACTATAGCATTTCCAAAACCTCCCTAATAACTAAAATGTATATTGTGTTTTCAGGGTTTTGTGTTTCTAGAGAGTTATGATCCTCTGGAGTACAACCCCTTCCTGCATCATTTCAACTCACCATGTTATCGCAAAGTGAGTCACATCATCCTCTTTTCAATGTTAATTAAACACCTAAACAAAATGCATTAACAATGATATACAATAAATTTAGTGAAAGATAATATATATATATATCTGCGTAGATTTCCACCCCAACATTGGAGGATCCCCTGTCTCTTCAGTCACGAGCCAGAATTAAGGAAAAGACAGTAGTACTTCGCTGTCAAACAGGTACTAACTAATAATTAGTTTTAATATATTTCATGTTATTTATGACCAAGCTATAACTGAACTGCTTTGGGGTTTTCTTTGAGGGGGAATTTAATAAAACATGAGGAAAACACTTTTTTTTTTACTATGCTTAACCTGTGTATTCTAGGTCATGTATATCGCCATCAAGAAGTGGAAGAACTTCTTCAGAGTTCACCTGTTTCCCAACAGAGCTGTAAACGGTCACGGGCCAAAGCCTCCCGATACACTGCCTCAGAGAGTCTGTTTAAATCAAGGTACTTGCTTCAGGCTCACTGTTGAGCTGTTTTTGTGTCATTATGCTTCTGGTGCTTCTGTTTCAGTAATACTGAGGTCATTTCTCGTTGTTTAGGAGTACATGCACTCAACATTCGACTTTGGCAGAGGGACGGCG
Organism: Enteromius unitaeniatus; assembly: GCA_032359435.1. Classification (NCBI taxonomy): domain Eukaryota; kingdom Metazoa; phylum Chordata; class Actinopteri; order Cypriniformes; family Cyprinidae; genus Enteromius; species Enteromius unitaeniatus. The sequence goes on from JAUMHI010000065.1 coordinate 9,656,746, forward strand.
CTTTCTCCCTCAGTGCTGGTCCTGTTGCTGATAGCATCAATCATTAGGGATTTACTGACATGAGTTTATATATACACATCACTGGGAATGGTGCTTATACCATTAGAGTGCAATAAATAATGAGGTACAGAGTGTGTTATGTGTCTAGTGCTTATTAAACAATCAATATTCTATGTTATTCAATATTTGGAAACTGTAAGGTGATCAGATTTTGACAGTCAAATGTAGTTAAAGCCATGTTGAAGAAAATGTATTAAGAATAGTTACCACTTAAAAAATATAATTTTCTTTTTTTTATGATGTGAAAAAGAAAGAAGAGAAAATATCAAAACAAGCAAAAAGAAGAAAACAGTTATTTTAAGAGCGTTAACATTTTGGTGTATAAGAATTGTATCCAAACACATACAATATCTATTCCTAAGCTTTTTTTATTTGTTTTACAATTATGCATAAAACAAATACAGACTTTTGACATTCATCATCAGAAACTGAAATGAACAACATCCAGATCCAGTCTGTTCATAAAGCAAAATGCTGTTATTAATATCATAAAGACTCATATTATACATTCTTAAAGAACTTTTAAATCTTCCTTAAATTTGTGCAATTAGAATTTTTAATTCCGTCACACAATTTTAGATAACATATTAATTTGGTCTTTATATAATTAAATATATTACAGTGTCTAAAACTGTTTCAGTGTTTAATAATAAAACAAGTAAACGTGCGCTGAAGGGCTCCAGGAACAGGTTAGGGAAGCACATGCTCAATTGGCGCAGTGAAATTTACAAATGAATGAATTTCAGCAATTTCAGTGACAACATTTTAATCTTTATGCATAGGAAGCTAAAGTACATAAGTAAAATAAAATCAATTAAAAGTTGTCAGTGACTGATAATGCTAAGCCGTGTATTTGAGAGCTGTTTCAATCTATTGTAGCAATCTTTGGCTTTAAAAGAATGAAAGAAAAAGTAAGGCACATTTAACAAATTTTAAAAATCAACCCAAATAGAATATGTTCAGATTACTGAAATGCTTTAAAAGCGTACAAATTTCAAAGTACAAACCAGTTCCTATCCCAAACAAATCATCATGTTATTATTGTTCCCCATTATACGACATCAAGCATGTGTGAGAGTAAATATGAGACTACCAGCTTCTATTTCACTGCATGTAAACATCTGTTAAGTGGTTTTCATATCAAAAGTGTACAGCAGCTCATTCCTATACTTACAAAAATGAACACTAATTAATAAACTGTTGTTAAGTGATTTATTAAATGTTGTAGTGCCAATGAAACAGATGTGGGGTTCATGAATGAGGCGTTTGATCGTAGAGCTGCAGGTCTAGCCGAACTTTTACCTCTCCAGTTGGAACTTCATGAAGCAGCAGACGCCTTGCCAGTGGACCTTTACCATCTTGATCCTTCTTTATTGTTGCTACAGGAACTTCAGTACGACCTAGAAAATCTGTATTGAAAGCACAGTCTGTTAAAGAAATTCATGTGATCTTGTGTATGTATATTTAGTGTGTGTGGAAGCCCACCGTCGGGAGAGAACTGGTCCCTCTCAAAGACAGTGAGGCAGAGGACGTCCTGATACAGATCTTTGATGAAGAAGTGACAGTTGAAGTTCCACTTGGGGTTGAGCGTATCGGGCTGATGACGGGACGTGTAGCACTGAGCGCCCATGGTTAGCTCACAGTATGGATTACTCTTCCCTATAAACACACATTATGTGTACACACAGTATTATTATCTAAACATCCTTAAAACTAGATGCATATACTAGAGAAGCAAAACAATGGCATATACTGTAGAAAACAGATTCCTGCATACATACAGTTTGCAATGTCATGGGTTTGATTCCCAATGAATAAAGGAAATGAGCAAATGTATAATCTGTAATGCAATTTATGTGACTTTGTATAAAAAGCATGTGCCAAAATAATAATATGTCTAAAAGATAATGTCTTATTTTTTTACAGAAATTTAGTATAGTTGACGCTTAATAAAAATGGAAGTAATAATTTTGATATCATTGTTTTTCAACAAATACACAGATATTTTTGATACACAGTATATAAATTTAAAGATAAGTTAAATAAAAAAAAATAGGAAATACATTGCAGAATTAAAAAAATTAAAAAGTGTGTGTATATTTTTATTAAAAAATAAATATATATATATATTTTTTTTAAATATTAAGGTTTAATGAGGTATATGCTTAAAATAATAAAAATACTCTCATTCGGCTGGAACAAATTACAATACATTCGACTTCAAAAATGATTCAAATAAAATAAAGCGATTTATTATTTTCTATTATTATGTATTTAATAATTAATTAAGTATTTTCTAAAACTGTACTAATCTGCATTAAAAACATTAAATTCCACTAGATTATTAGATTGTGCTCTGGAACCATTTTTAAATATTTTAAAATAATGCCTGTTAAAACAATAAAACTGAAAAGAAAAAAAGATACATTAATAATACAATAATAAAACTTTAAAAATGCAAAATTAGTTTCAATAAAAAACTTAAATAAATAAATTAAAAGCTATATGGTTAATGATTAATGAAGTGACTCTGGGATTTTTATGTGAATAGAGTGTGTGTGTGTGTGTGTTCTAACCGTTTGGCTTGCAGGGCTTCAACTCTGTCCCCTCCAGGACGGTTACTAACAGTCGTCCAATTCCACTGTTCTTCTGTGAGCGAGCTAAACAACATACACAGTTTTTCTCAGAAAAAGTACATTCAAACACATTGACCTTGACTCTTAAAAATCCCAACCTTGATATGCCTTCTCTCTTTTCAGCTTCTCAGTCTCTATGAAGTGGTCTGATGCTGTTTTGATCTTCTGTACCCACGCAGTCCTAATTTAACAAGAAAATGATCACTACTGGTCTACAACAGATACTCACTGTAATAAATGAATATTTCTGCTTCATACTCTAAACACTGAATGATTTTATTAATGCCTTTATTTTACTTGAAGATTGCGGCTTTAGGCCTTTATTTGAGCATTTCAGCTTGAATGTTTGTATTGTGGGTGTACCTCTCATTAATAGTGTCAGCCTTAAGAGTGTAAACACGATCAATGTGTGAGATGTGAAAAACAGGATCATCACTGGAAGGGTCAGAGGGCATCTTTACCAAGACCTCATTCAGAAACACTGGCTAGAATAAGAGAGTGTCAAAACAAAGAGTTGAACAAAACAATGTAATATTGAGAAATACAAGCTCCAGATGGACACCAGTGCTGTTGCTTTACCGTTTTATACATCTTGTACTGTGCATTCGAGTTGGGATTGAAGAGTTTGTCAGGCCCAGATGAGAACTGTTTGGAGGTGTAGGTGAGGAGCAGGAAGTCGTTAAACAGGAAGGCCCAAAGCTCCTTGCTGCTCTTGGTCTTATGTAGTTTGCCGCTGTGCAGCAGTTTTCGAGGGCCCAGGCAGTTTGTCAGAGAGTTAAAAACGAGGTGCTAAAATGAGAATGTCACACAAAACATTTACATAAATACCATAACACATAATAAAAGCTGTTGTTTTACACTTGGAGGTCAATATGTAGCACAAAAAGGTCAACAGCAGCTCTCCTGCAGTGATCTCACCTCGATGAGTCCATCACACAGCACATGGTTCTGGATCCACTCCAGACGGTCAGAGTTTTCCTTCTCCCTCACACCCTCGTTCACCTGTGAGCACAACTCCTCGGCCTGCTCCAGAGCCGCCTGCAGGCTCGTGTGATCTGCGTGAGTTAAAGGGGTATTCTCCAGAATCTGTACAATCAGATTTCAGAAACAAACAAATGATTTGCATTTAAACATCATAAAAATACAAAAATTATTTCTGAATTTATTTATTTTTAAGTGTACATGGAATAACACAACTGATCAGTATTAATACATCTATTGTCACGATCAGCTGGAGGTGCTATGTGTGTGTCACATTCCTTTGTGTTCCTCGTGTTTATGAGCGCCACACAGTTCAGCACCATTGAACTACCAGACATCACTCAGTTGGCATGGGAATCGGGAGTCTTTCTTTGCCTGATGACAGTACGGCCTCAGGCAGGAGGATTGAGCCAGGCTGCTCGGTCACACCCAGAGACACAGCACAAGATGGCGGCCGTTCGTGAAGAGCAGGGCAAAATGGCGGACTATCGCGAGATGCGATACAAAATGGCAGTCAATCACGAGGAGAATCTGCCCAGTCCCCTGCTCCCAGACCCTGTGCAGCCATGTAAAGCTCTACTGGTCCCAGTTACTCAACCTAAGAGACTGTTTTCTGTACGGTCAGCTCCAGTTACACAGCCAGGGGCCCTGTTCCAAGCCCAGTCGTTCCAGATTTCTCAGCTTGAGGAACTGACACCCATTCTAGCAAACCCTGTAATGTTAGCTACGAGCCCTGACATAACCACACCACGAGAGAGGCTGTGTGGTGTACAGTTTGGCCCGGCTACTCACCTAATCAACCAACGACAGCTAGGGGAGCTGACTACCACTCAACCCCGTCACACAGTACGAGGAGCCATGTGTTGTCCGGTCGGTTCCGATCACACAGCTTGCTAAGCTGCAGAAGGCCCTCAGGGTGTCAAACCTGTCAGAAATGGGCACTAGCCCCATAGCACGATACGAGGGGACGTGTCAAGTCCAGTCAGTCCTGGTTCCCCAACCAGTCGAGTTATTTGAGGCCTGTGACCCACAGCCAGAGTGGCCGGATCCACCAGACCGCGTCTGTGATCCAGAACCAGAGTGGACGGATCCGCCAGACCCAGACTGTGACCCAGAACCAGAGTAGCCGGATCCACCAGACCCAGTCTGTGATCAGGAATCTGAGTGGCCAGATCCACCAGACTCGGCCTGTGATCCAATTCCACAGAATTCACCCGAGCTCCACTAAGACTTCAACATACCAATTTTCTTAACTATATACATGCATGTGTATTTATATATAAATAATAAATATACACAGTGCACACACATATATTATGTACACATAAATCTTTATTTTAGATGCGTTTAATCATTGCCCCGCACTAATATTAATAATTTTTTCTGTTAATTAACATAATAATAATAATGCAATATTACTCTATTAATACTGATCAATTGTGTTATTCCATATACAGTACTCTATATCTTTATTTATTTATTTTTCTGGTTGTATTAAATATTTTACAGTATTTATTGTGAATAGTTTACATTTTCTTTTAGAATTAATTGATGAGTAAAAGGTTTAAAAGAGCATTCATCTAAAAATTAAACAAATTAATTGTAACAATTTTAGACACCTTTGATCAGTTTAATGCCTTTGCTGATATAAAGTGTTAATTTCTTTAAAAACAAAATCTCTTATAGACCCCAAACATTTGATTTCAATAACAAATATTCAGAATTTAATTATATTATATATTATATTATGCTCATACAGCCTATTTTTTCTTTCATAATCTTATTTTCTATTCTTTAATCTTTAATTTTTTTTTATTTCCTATTTCCACTGACTTTCCATAATAGCTATTATTTCTCTTATCATTCCATTATTAAATTTGATCATAGTTTATAGCCACTTCTCGTACGTTCTTGATCAGCAGTGGGTAGCGTGTGATTCTCTGCATGGGTTTCAGGAGGAAGCTGGAGAGTGGCATTCCTTTACAGCGGTAATTACTGGCAATTTTCTGTGAAGAAGATAAATAGAATGAAGAGAAGGAAAAGAGTCTAATTAATGTCTTATGGCTGTCAACAGTAAATTCATCAACAGTATTCCCCGAGAGAGTATTAGTAACCGACAGCACCATCTTGTGGACTACTGTGAAAAACATACAAAACAACTGGTTTTGCTTCAGGACACTGCTCAAACAGCAAAACAACAATAGACCAAAATATATATAAAAGTTTTACTATTCACCGTTACACACTAGGCTTAATACTATACTTGTCTGAAAAAAGTAGAACATAAGAAACGCTGTTTTTCTGTAACTAGAAAAGTACTGCACTCAGTTTACCTTCAGGAAGAGTTTGAAGTCTGGTGATTTGTCTGTTTTCTGCTGCAGCAGGGCAGCAGCATTGAGCTGGCAGCTGCAGAAGCGAATGTAGGCCTGCATGTGAGAGAGCTCTGAGGACAGAATATCCCCCACCACCTGCACCGGCATCCGCTCTCCAGCCATCTTCTTACGGACGCGCAGAGCTCTGCAAAACACAATTGGTATATAATACTTTCATAACATACACGGAATACAATATTGATTGATTATTGCAACTATTGATAGTCCCAAGTGTAACATAATGTGGTTTTACCATAAGTCTTAAACACACTAATCATGCAAACATTAAACAGAACAGCAATAAGGAATACTAATATTGGGCTAAAAGATTAATCAAACCAGACACTGAAAATTCACTAAATGCCACTTGGAATTCACTAAACAAGCTCTAGCAGTGTGTGTTGACTTACTTTAAGAGTTTGGTGCTGCACATGATCAGTTCCCGCCAGTTCACAAAGATCAAGCTCACCTCAGCATCCGTCAGCCGCCCTGACTCCGACATTGGCTTATAGAACACCTGAAAATAATACATATTTTTGTAACTTAAGAGTCCAAACAAACTGAACTACTTTCCATAAGCGAATATATAATAAATATTGTTGATGCAGCTGTTGGTTCACCTCTAGTGCCAGTTCCAGATCCTCCAGATAGGTCTCTTCTGTCTGAATGAGCTCATGGATATAGCCTTGCCTCTTCCTCTCCTCAGTGCACATAGATTCCAAACTGAGCAGATCAGCACACCCTACACACAAACACACACACACAGGACAAGCCACACATGCACATGCACTCATCAGTGACCACATCACAACAGCATCTCACAATTAAAAACTTTATTTGTGAAATTCTCCTTCTTATAATTGTGAATACTTTCCATACAAAAAAGCATCCAGAGCAAAGGTTATGACAACTCTCTAAGTTCTCTAAGGTCATGACTGTTAGCTGACTGCATAGCTGATCAAGTATGAGGGCAACACGTGCTGCTGGTCATCAGTTCCTTTGACTACATTTAAACACGCAGAGGCAGACTAACAATCCTGTGATGTACAAATATATGATTGTGCTGATGAACAGTGCTGACTTAAAGGGTATAGTTCACTTTAAAGGGGCCACGTCATACAGTATATGTTTTATTGTTCATCTTTTACCCTGTGGTCCATTTATAATGTTAGTTAAGGTGCCAATATTTTGTGGTTTTAGCCATGTTTTTTCATGTTAAAATTAAATAAGCTATTTAGATGCTACCAGATATGATCTTTAACTAGTGATGCAATAAATAGTTCTCTGCAGAAATGATTAAGGACCTTTGTAAAACATAAACAAAACATAAAATAAAAATCATAATTTACTGTTAGTTGTTCTGGGTCACCTCACCAGGATTGGGCAGATGATCAAGTTACTGAACACTGAATAGATACAAATAGTAAATTTTTTGCAGAAATTACTTCATAATTAGCCATTCTTGTAGCTTAGTAAATCTTTGTTGTTTTTCGGGACTGTACAGGAATTTAGAGTTGAAATTTACTAAATATATAAGAACGTTTTAAAAAAACGATCAAGGAAGGTTCAGTCACTCATGATATGGCCCCTTTAAGTCATGTTACTTTTTAAAATAAACAGAGAAAATAAGTAAGATATATTTTCCAAATAAAACGTTTCCCAATAAGCCGTGAGAAAAAATATGTCCTAAAGCCAGTGGAGGTAATCTCATGGATTAATTTGTGATTGAAGCCAAGTCTAAACAGAAATAGTAGAAGAGGAGGGGTTAAATCCAAACAAATCTAATCAGTCTTGAGGCTGCTTCCTGGATCAGAGTGTTCTGATTGGTCCAGAAAAAAGAGGAAGAAGAGGAAGGAGTGGCCAGAGCTATCGTCCTACAATAAAACACAGATGAGGCGAATGACGTGGAAAAAGGGTAGATAAGGGCAGAGGAGAGAATGAATAATGAAGAGATGGATGGAGAATTTATTAGAACTTATTGAAAAAAAAAGAAAGAAAGAAAAAAAGAAAGAAAGAAAAGTTTGTGTCCATCATCAAAAGTGAAAAAAGTCAAACATCTTTTTATTTACTCTTTTTAAAAGGTTAATTCCAACGCAATTAATTGAACCAATTTCAGCTTTATATTTCTCCACGCTTGTCTTATAAACAAACAACTCTGAACTCTAATGTGCAAACGGGAACTTATCAAGTAACTCTCATAGTACTCACATTGCTGGCTGGGATCACATTCTGTGGTCATCTTCACATAATTAGTTGGAAACAGCCCTATGACCCCAGCGACCTCTCCTTTCCACCAGTCAGGGTTATCGTTGTTGAGTACGGTGATCAGCTGACCTTTTTGGAAGCTCATCTCATCCTTATTGGCTGCTTTGTAGTCATACATTGCAATAACCTGACACACTACGGTGGAAGAGCAGAAAAGACAGAGAATAGATGGATGGAGCAGAATGGGCCAGAGAAGGGCAAACAGCACATGCATACAAACACATACAAAAGAGAGAGTGTATGTGTGTTCCTGGTATTTATTACCTTATGGGGACCAATTGTCTCCACAAAGATAGGAATACCAGTAAATTTTGACCTTGTGGGGACATTTGTTAGGTATCCTAACAAGCTTATAAATCACACAGAATTAAGTTTTTTGAAAATGTAAAAATGCACATTGTAGGGTCAGTACACATACAGTTTGTACAGTATAAAAAACATTACGCCTATGTATATAAAACATGTAAACACGTGTGTGTGTGTGTGTGTCTTACATGGTTGAGATGCAGGAGTTATTTTGCCGCTGTTGGCCTCCAGTAATCTGACATTTGAGGATTGGAACCAGCCCTTTTTACGCTTTTTACCCCGTGCCTACAAAAACACACTTTTTTTAAAAAAACTAGTGATTTTTCATCAAAGCGAGTTTTATTGTCATTATACTAAGCTATGAAATTGTTACTTAAAGGGTTAGTCCACCCAAAAATGAAAATTCTGTCATTACTCACCCACATGTCAGACTATTGGCAAGATTCGAAAATTCCGATTCGACTGTGAAAATCCTTGGTCGGGGACACCCCTAGTTGAGTATATGTTTTCTTAGTGCGAAAAAAAGTGTTCTCCTATCATCACAAAACTGAAGTTGATCTACTGATGTCACATGGACTTTTTTACCGGTGTTTGTACCCCATTTCTGGATCTAAGATTATTTCAGTTGTGTTCCTGTCTATGGAGGGACAGATGGCTCTCTGATATCATCAAAAATATCTTAATTTGTGTTCCGAAGATGAACGAAGGTTTTATGGGTGAGTAATGAATGACAGAATTTTTATTTTTGGGTGAACTAATTCTTCTAGGCATTGAACTAATGAGTGCCTGTCTGTCCGTCTATCTATAAACGTAAGCCTTTTAAAATATATTTCCATGCACTATATTGCACTAGTAGCAATGCTATGGTGGTTAGGTTAAGTCTGGTTATGTGATATACAGTGCTAACCTGTAGTTCACCCAGCCACCAGCTGTTAGAGTTCTTATGAAGCACCACAATCAGCTGACCAGGTGTCAGACTCAGTTGTTCTGGTGTTGTGGCAGCATTGGCCGTAGTCACCTGAGCAATCTCTGAAGATGGCAAATGAATAATGTCCAAAACGTGAAACAACCAGCCTTGAGTTTTGTTTCTGTGTGACTGTACTCATATCTGAAATCTCAAATCTCACCTGGTTTTTTCCCGGGAACTCCAAGGTTGGCATTCTGAAATGATAACACAGTGAGCACATCACGGTCAAAGTACACACTAATCTAAATCTCTCTGAAACAGCAAGTTAGTTTAAAACATGTCTATGCAAAAGATCATACTCATTATATTAATTAACATTAAAGTTTTTAAAACAAATGATCTGAATGTGCATACGTCAGGCTCTTTGGGTTTAACGTAGTTGGAAGGGAAGAGGCCAGACTGGTCTCCGATGCACCCTCTCCACCATTCTCCTTCCCTCTCTGTTACCAGGACAACATCCTCCGCACAGAATGTCAGGTCACCTGACTCTGGACTCTCGTATGTGTACAGAGCCACATACTCTAATACAATCACCAAAATACAACAAATAAACCATGACAAAAACCTCTGATATATATCACAATATCTCATCTGGATGACTAGAGATGATTGTATAAAAACATAAACAGACTCCTTACCCTCAAATGGACCAGGATCTGAAAGTTCAATCTCGTCCACTGTAGAATATAATGGCCTAGAAGAGACACAAACAGCTTTGTAACTAGCATATATTTATTTGCCTAGTATTTAATTACACAAAAGATGCTAAATGATTGATAAAATTAAAACATTTGAGCAGAAGAAGTTTTAATTGAACTTTGCATGCAGAGTACCACAAGTCTAGCTTTTGTTCAAAATGTAATACTACCATCTTAATGTATATTTAGATAAAGAACGTAAAAAAACGGAATAAAATATGGTTTAATTAAATGTGACAATCACCCCTGCTGTATTTAAAATGTCAATCAAAGAAAATAATTTTAATTAAAAGTACTGCTAAAACTAGTGCTGTTAAGTGATTGATGTCCCATTTCTTACTCATTCTGAGTGTTATTGGTGATAACCATGGAGACATGTGAGCAAGGGAACCAGCCCCGGCTCTCGTTGAGCTCTCCATACCACCAGTTCTCCTGCTTCTCCAGAACCGTGATCACGTCATCTTTACAGAAGCCCAGGTGACTGTCAGTCTTAGCGCTCCATTCACACAGAGCTACAGCCTAATGCACAAAAACACAGATAAAATTATGTGAAGGGACAATGACCGGAGAATCATGATGATCATTTTCCTGCCAGTTATCATATTCCTCCCAAAAAACAACGTTGTTTGTGAAATATTTCATATATGGCGTGTCTGTGTATATGCACACATGCCAACCTGTGAGTGCTGAGTGTTTGAAGACACTGGTGTGTGTGTTGGTGTTGGTCCTTCTATGTCCACCCGAGGAATTCTGTGCGGAAAAAAGGATTTTTAAGTATTTTTTCATTCTTCTAAAGTAAATTACAATTTTATTTTATATTATTTAAAGCTAATAACACAACCCTGAACCATCTTTAAATATGAGTTAGTCTAAGATCATGTCCCACCAGCTCCACAGCAGTCAAGGATGTCACACCTATCGAATGTTGCAGAGTCTGAGACACTCTGAAGGTCTTTCAAACTTACTGATTAAGAATAGAAGAGGGGTGACAGTCTAAATGACTGCATCTGATACTTGTACTGCTTTTTTAGCAACAAATGTGAAGCTCATCAAAACAATATGTATGTTAGTAATAGGGCAATAAATCAAATATTTACAATATATTTGTGTTAAATATTGTTGCTATATAAAATTGTTATATAACATTTTGAATATTGAGCCTGTGCCTGTAACATCTCTTTATTTGGCCATTAAGTTTGATTGGACTAGTTTTATAATCCTTCTTTGTCTGCTGTAAATTTGATTAATTTCTGTGAGTCACTTTAAACTGTATCAGTGAATCTAAATTCGATCATTACTTTTCATTGAAGTCTCTGTGACATTTTCTTGAGAATAATGAAATGGGTTTAGTAAAAATATATTGCTGTTTATTGTTATTGAAATATTTGTACATTTTTTATTATTTTCCTTTAGCATGGATAAAAAAATCATTTAACTTGTTTTTGTGTGTAACTTCAACAATATTAATCATTTTTAATCTACTGATCTACTAGATGAAAGATTGAAAAGGATGCTTTTCCTGATTTAAAAAAAAACAACAACTTTTAAATATCAAGACATTTTTATTATTTACAGGTTGAAATTGAAAAATTTGAGCTGTTAAGTTAAATTTCACAGTTAGTTAGAACACTATAAGGTCGGGATAAATTTGGAAAAGCCCAGTGATTGAGTTATCTCAACTACTGTTTAATAATGACTATATTTCTTGCTTAAAATGAACCCAAAATAGGTTGAAAATGAACATGTATTAATATATTTAATAATAAGCATTTATTAATAAGTTTAATAAATGAATAATTAAATAATAAACCTTTATTTAATTGCTTTTTAATAGATGTTCACCAGTATAAACATTATCAGAGCGGTTTAAGTGCCATACCCAGGGTAGTTGGTAGAGGGTGCTGTGGATTGTGAATCGGCTGCGGTCTGTTCGGTCTGAGTGTCTTCACTGCATCTCTCAGCATAACTCTCTGGAAACCAGCCGCTGTTACCACGGTAACTCCCATACAGCCAGCCGGTCTCCCTGACTGTTGATTCATCAACCTGTGGATCCACAGGAAGCCAAATTATACGTGTACTTGAATGAGTAAAATTACAACCGCGTGTGTGAATGTGTTGACATATGTACAGAACCTGGATGAGACAGTCTGCCTCCAGTGTGAGCTCATCAGAGTTGCGTGCTGTGAAGGGATACAGAGCTCTGTAGGTGGTGAGGGCAGCACACGTAGCTTCAGGAGTCACCACTGGCTGTAAGCCTGCAAAAAAACAAACACAATCACCTTAGAACCCTATCACAACCATTCGGCACATTTACAAATGCATATTTCAACATATAAATACCTTTTTCATAACAGAAAGCCCGCATCAGCAAACATAATTTTATATGTATTGCAATAAAGATGTTAAGATGTTAAAGATGATAAGTTGCTTTAAGATTCAGTTTAGTATAATGTATAATGTATTTGTACATAAATGTATGATATATTTTTAAATCTATATATATTTAACAATTCAATATTCCAATTATTCCATATATGATATATTCCATTTTGAGTTGCAGGTGATTTATTCAATAAATCTACTGAACCAGTTTACAAACTGGTCTGAATGATTCATTCACATACCAGACTGATCCAGATCTTAAGTTCACTTAGAAGTCCATTATAAAATCAATAAATACTAAATATGATTAACTTACTGTAAATAGGCTAAATTTTAGTCTGTTTTTCAAACAGAAGACTAGCCCACAAACTAATTAGCATGTTTTCTTCTTGTGTTTCACTGAAGAAAGTAAGTCAACAGCTATTTTGGGGTGAACTATCCCTGAAGTAACTTTATAATAAACATAAGACGTTGTGTAAATAAGTATTAAAGGAATAGTTCACCTTAAAAATTGTGTTACCATTTACTCACCCTCATGGCATTCCAAACTTGTATAAGCTTCTTCATGTTGAACAGAAACGATGGTTAGATTAAGAATTAGATTAAGCCAGGTCTAGACCTTTGCTAATTTAGGACATTTAAGAATATTTTGTCTTACAAAAAAGCGTAATCTGTGAGTATTTTAAGACCAAACAATGGCAATGAGGTATTTTAAGATATCTCAGTGCAAGCCTTTTCCAGTTTAGACAGCTCTTAACATTTATTTTAATGTAGGACTAGTCTTAAACCCTATTCTGGAAACTGCCCCATACTGTACAAAACTCTATATTTAGCAGCCTATTAACATTCGTTCTCTCAAAACACTTTCCAGTGAGTCTGTTATATTAATTCGGATAATTAACGGCAGATAATTAACGTGAATCATGAAGCCGTGAGAGTAAAGACACCCTTTACAAAGTGGATGAATCCAAGCCATTCTTAAGCTTCGGCAAAGCACCTCACCCACTCTCACATACACACACACACAGACACACTCACTTTTGTTCTCTGTGCTATTGTATGTCATGGGAGGCTGAGTGTGTAGAGCCAGTTCGTTCATTTCTCTCTCCTTCTCCTCCCTCTCTCTCTCCTCCGCCCTTCTCTTCTCCTCTTTCTCTCGTGCCTGCTCCTGGGCTTCCAGAAGTCGTGCTTGGGCCTGACGCTGCTGTTCTTCCCTGAGTTTGGCTTCTCGCTCCTGGGCAAGTTTCCTCTGACGCTCTGCTTCCTCCTGCTCCAGACGCTCCTGCTCCAGCTTTGCCTGTCTAATGTAAAAAGCGTAGGTAAAAGAGTAGGTGTTTAATCTAACCTTTTAGGGGGAAAGAATAGAATAGAAATCTTATATGGAAGAAAACTGCACAGAAGAACATGGATGATAAATAAACCTGAACCTAAACTGAACATAACTATAAAACAAAAAAACATATATATCTTAACTATATATATGTTCATTTATGTGGAAACTCTGCAGATGGCTTGATAAATATGTGCGGGTTTATGTGGTTTATGAGGACACAAATTTGTATAATGACATAGGTATTACAATATGAAGGTGATTTATGAGGACATTTTCAGTTTCCCCGTAATTCAAAAGGCTTAAAAAAACATACTAAATTGTGTTGAAAATCTAAAAATGCACAGTTTCCTGTAAGGGGTAGGTGTAAGGCAATACCACATACAGTTTGTACAGTATAAAAACCATTACGCCTATGGAGAGTCCCCAAAAATCACAAAAACCAACATGTGTGCGTGTGTGTGTGTGTGTGTGTGTGAAATCAAACTTTTACCTGGCAGCCTCCTCCTCTTTCTTCCTCTTCCTCTCCTCCTCCTCTTTCTTCCTCTTCCTCTCCTCCTCCTCTTTCCTGTGTCTCTGTAGCTCCTTGAGTTTCTCAGATCTCACCCTCCTGAGCTGCTCTAGGACATCCTGCTGCTGACTCTGCCTCTGTCTCAAGTCCTAGAATGTTACCCGCACAATTATTTAACACATACATCATGTTTAGAACAAAACTTAACTTAACATAATATGGTGTAGGTTCAAATACACAATATGAGGTATTGCATTATGCCAGCTTTATGAACTGCTAAAATAAACTTAAATTACCCCTATTGAATTAAATTACCACTAGCTCTTACATATTATCTGTTCCGTTAATGTTATTTCATAAATATAATATATAAATATATCATATATTTAAAACATTTTTTTAAAAATGCATTAAAACAGAAATATTGTTATAAGATAAATGTTTTGTATTTAAATACATTTCTAAAAAATAATAATTTATTTCTTTGGTGGCAAAGATGTTTAACATGTTTTCCCAAAGTTAGAAGCAAAATGAAAAATAGCTCATAGATTTTTTCTTGCAGCTTAAAAATTGTTTGTATATCCTGCTTACACATAAATAAGGTCTAAAACAAAACTAAAGAGCAAAAATATATTTTTTAGGCAGCGAGTAGAAACCTTTAGTGTAATTAATGACACCATTATGAGGTGATGAAATGGCACAGACACAAAGATCTTATGAGGTCATGAGGTCAGACATTGAAGCTCATTTCAGTATACTATGGGTAAAGTGAGACTTCATTCGTGGAGAATAACTAGGGCAAAAGGTGAAATGAATGAAAGGCAGGCGGCTTTGAGATGAGTGTGAGTAAAGGAAAGAAAGACAGGTCAACCTTTATTAGAAGGAAGAGATTGGTTAGGCAGCCCAGCAAAGAGAGAAGTCCTTGAAGCACACAGTCATCCATTTCTACAAACTATAAAGTCAGCCGTGGGAAAAGAGGAAGAGAAGAAAGAATAGAGATACAGTGGGAGAAAAGAAAACGATAAAGTGGACAAAAAGAAAGGGAAAAAAAGGCTCGGAGCAGAAAACATTAGATGTATACTGAACAATAGCTGATTACCACATGTATAATGCTCAGGTTTCTGACCAGCCAGTGCAGTAAGTGTGTTAGTGATAGTGTTTGTGTATTCAGTTTTCTTTAGTAGTGTGAACTGTGTGAACATTAGTGTGTAATGAAGTGTTATATACTCTGCCTTCAGGGCTGGGAGTTGAGCTGTAGGTTTTAATCACAGGAAAATGGAGAACAACGAACTAGTGAGTCCCTCAAAGGGACATTAAGGTTTAAAATAAATTCGAAGAGAGCAAACCTCCACCCAAAGCCCACATTAGCTTTAATCAAAACACACCACTTTAAATCTTGTTGAGGTTTACACTGGGAATGCAAGACAAGCCGCTGACCTTAATTTCTCTGTTGTACTGCTCCATTTGTGAGAGTTTGGCAGTGGTCTCTTTCTCCAAAACATCCAGCTGCTCCTTCAGCTTCCGACAGCTCAGATCTTTCTCGCACAAACTCTGTTTCACATCATTTATCAAAGGACCTGAAAGGGGCAAAGGAATGAGAGAAAGAAGGACATTAAAAAAACTTCAATGTACCCAGGCCTTCAATTCAAAAGAGATGAAATGGACACAGTTGAAATGAGTCATCCACCCATCCATCCGTTCATTGATGGCTTTAGGTCTATGTGAGTGCTCACTTGAGTTGTTTTGGGTAAGATGCAGAAGTCTCTCTGTCAGTCGCTGTTTCTCGGGACCAAGATGAGTCAGCTGCCTCTGAATTTCCTGCAAAAACACATTCATTCACATTTAATTTATTTATTTTAAGAAAATAGGTCTGGTATATAGTGGGATATATCCAGTAGTATACAGAGGCATCTGATGGACGCAGGTTAAGCCCACCTCTCAGAAGATGGGTAGTAAGGTAGCTTGGCTAGACTAAGCTCGGAAGCCAGGCTACTCCAAGGTGGGTTTTATAGCAAATTCAATTCAATTCAAAAATGCATCCTTGCTGAATAAAAATCTATTTCTTCAAAAAGAAATTACTGATCATACACTTTTACACAATAAAAGATTGAAAAAGACAAAAAAAAAGTTACAAATAATGAATGCAATGTTATTCATCAAAAAAAACATAACCTACCTCAAACTGCAACTGTAGGGAATTGATATCCGTAATACGACTATCTCTCTTCTGATTGATCAGGTCTAGCTCAGTCCTCTGGATCTGCCTCTTACTCTTGGCGTCCCGCAGCCTATCAGAGATCTGCTTATGCTTGTTACCCTAGGACACGAAAACACTGAAATGTTTTTAATTTGTAATATAATATAATCAGCATTCCCCCAGAGAACATGGTGTATGAGGCTACAGTAGATGGGGAACAGGTATATAGAAGAACTATAATCTGACCACAGCCTCCAGCTCCATCTCAAGACTCCTCTTCCTGTCTTTAAGTCTCTGTATATCACTCTGCTCTTTTTCTTTCTGTGTCTGAAGCTCCACTCGTTTACTCTTCTCCCATTCCACCCGCCTCTGTCGCTCCGCTTCCTGAGAGAGCGATAAAGAGAAGGAATCACTCATTCTGACATCAATATACTACGTAATTGAGTGAGAAATCACTCCACTGGTACAGTACATATTAAGGTGAGTTAAATACATTTTTAAAGCAATTAACCTAATTTCCTATTTTTAATATTACAGCAGTTACATTCTGTTCATTAAAGAAGCATTAAACTTTGTCATGAAAGAATACATAACAATAACATAACAATCACAAGTTTTTCTTTGATGTTTTATTTAATAAACCACTATATTCCTAACTTTATATTTTTACAATTGATTTCATTACATTATTTATGCTGCTTTTTGATAGCCCAAGTGTATAAACTAGTGCTGTCAGATGATTAATGGTGGTTAATCACATCCAAAATAATTTTTGTTTATATAATATGTGTGTGTACTGTGTAAATTTATTGCGTATATATAAATACACACTCATACAGTATATATTTGGAAAATACTTACATGCATTTAAACATATATATTTGTTATTAATATAATTCATATTATATATAAATACAGTTAATATACAAATATAACATTTAAGTATATACATGCATGTGTGTATATTTATATGTACATAATAAATATACACAGTACACACATACTTTTATTTTGGATGCAATTAATCACCATTAATCATCTGACAGAACTAGTATAAAAAAAGCCATAAGGCTTTGCTGTAATATTCTAGTGGTCGTTCAACCTCTGTCTGCCCTTGCATGCTCCACTTGCCTCTCGTCGCTCTAATTCTTTCAGTCTTTCTTCTTCTCTTTGTCGCTCCAGCTCTCTCTGCCTCTCTATCCTCATCTCCTCCTCACTCTGTCTCCTCAGCTCCATCTCCCGGGCTTCTCTCTCCTTTTGTTCTCTTTCCTCCCTCTCTTTCTGTAGTCTCCTCTCCTCCTCTCGTCTCTCCTCTTCTCTCCTCCTCTCCGCCTCCCTCCTTTGTTCCTCCTGCAGAGCCAGACGTCGTTTTTCCAGCTCTGCATTTCCTCTCTGGAAATTCTCCTTTAGTTTATCCTCAAAAGACACTAACAGAAACAGACACAAAGGTGAGGAAAGTGTTATCAACACAATGAAAGAAATATATTACTTAGCAGAAAAGTGTATTCAAAAAAAGGTTACATCCAAGGAATTGTATCGAAACACAAACTCAGACTGTTCAGCTGAATCAGCAATATTTCGAAAGATCATTTATAATACTGTGTAGAAATGAGGACAATGTGTTGTTTGTTTTGCATAATCTATTCATTATATAATCCCAAAAAAATATCACGGTTTCCATCAAAATAATTGTTTTTAACATTGATAATACAGTAATAAGAAATAAATTTTGAGCACCATATAAGCATATTACAATGATTTCTGAAGGATCATGATAATAACTTCCCATATAGATAATGATTATTTTAATGGTTTAGCAATGTGGGCATAATGAAATATGTCAACACTAGGGGTGTCCTCGAATAGTCGACAAATCGACTCAAGGAACCTGATTCGACTCCCAATCTCGAAGTCGAATATTCGCGGGGTGCATAAATGCGTCCACAAATGGAGTTCATTCCGAGCCACACAGAGACTTTCATTTCTGTATTAGGGGCACTTCATGCAGATAGCCTACAAGTCGTAATATTAATGTTATGTTGTATAAATAACAAAGTGTATTCTACAAGATAAATTAAATCCCACTGACTAAAATCCTGCTATCATGCTTCATTGTACAGATCATCTTCAGCACGCAGCTCAAAACAGAAATGCAGAATATTATTAACTATAGTCATATACATATCGTTATAATGAGAGCACTACTGTAAAAAGTGTAAAATTGTTGTGAATTCTTAGGGTTTCGATTACATTTAATGTTATCTATCTTTTAATGGAAACATAAAACATCTTTTAATGGAAACATAAAACGTTATTTACCCTGTTTGTATCTGCGAGGCGTGTGTTACACATTTTCTGTGTGTGTTCTTATTTTGCCCCGCCCCAAAACATATGATTCGACTATCAGTCGACTATTGACCAGATTCGAAAATTCTGACTCGACTGTGAAAATCCTTAGTCATCCCTCTAATCTACACATTAATAAGGTACTAATGCTTGCTTGCTTAATAAATGTGTTTTTAAACGAATTATTTAATTCTGTACATAGCTCATACAGCATTATTAAAATGCAAAATATGATATAGTATACATGCAATATGGCAACTAGTATGTATAGTATATTTATATGCAAATACCATTACTCTTGCTTTTCTGTGCATGCTCTGGCTCAATCAGCTCAGTGTTAATCAAAGGAACAGGTCCGTTCAGCAGGTCACATGACTTCGCTTGTCTGAAAACAAACACACACTCATGGAATAAACACAACTTACTCATTCCAGCATGGGTGGGTCTGTGTATGTCTTACCTGAGTGAAGGTGGCACAAGATCAGGAGGTAGAGTCAAAGGTAAGGGCCGCCCAGTCTTGGCCATATCAACCAGGTGCATTGCTAGAATAAACTCTTCCGCTCTCAACTGCCCATCACGATCTACATCAGCAAGAGCCCTGAAAACAGAGATATATACACATAATGAACCCACGCATAAGCATACACATTTGTGAATAACCTGAAAGCATTTCAAATGTTTAATAGATGAATCAGTTCCTAATTATCCAACTGGCACAAAATCAGCAGATGCAACACTGTGGAAGTAGGTGTTTAAAACACCGCTTCAAGCAATACAGTGTGATCCAGGGTTTAATATGTGTGCAATTGATTAATGCATGGGTCTTCAACAAGTTCACACAATTTTTGTTTAAAAATTGGAAATATGTATTAAACAACACAAAGTGAGGAGGTTGTGTATGCAACTAATGTCATTAAATGAGGTTAATGAGTGTTCGTATAGTGTTTCTTGAACTCACCATATGGTGGCAAGCTGTGTTTGTGTGAGGCTTGATGCTGTGAGGGCATTTCTGACCTGGGGACCTTCAAAAAAACATAAAAGAGTTATTGCATGACACGTATGCAGAGATGCTATCATATGCAAACACTGCCATCGCCTACAAACACACAGTCACCTGACAGGTATCCGCTCATCAGCTTGTCTAGACTGTTGAACTGCTGACGGTATTTCAGACGGGACGACTGAGGCACCGCCCAATCAGACACATTCATTTTGGGGGAATTACTCGCAAGAGAGGTGGTGGAGGAAGAGTTAGAACTGTGGAAATTTAGAAATAAATGATTAGTATGCTTTTCTATAAAAGTGATTAATCAATAACCGAACTTGCTGATTGGGATTTTAGGTTGTACCTAATTACTAAATGTATGGTTTTCTTGAATGCATTAACTAATGCTAAATATAGATCCTCTTCATTGTCCAAATTTGCATGTGTTCAGATAATTCCTGAGAGTTTTCACTTGTACAGCACTCTTGAATCCAGAAATTGCATTTGCATGCCAAATTCTTTTCGAATAAGCTCCATTTAGCAGCTGTTCATTAACACTAATATAATCCTCTCATGAACCAATAACCTAGACCTTCATAAAACACAGACAACTGGTCTCAGGCTAGCTGCAAGATCAGCTTTTCCTTTAGTGCTGTGAGATTCTGCTGTGACATCATACTTTTAATAATTGATACGTCTGAGCAACATTTGCTGAATCCTTGTTAGTGCAGTAATTACCACTACCGGGACCATTCAAATCATAATTAAAGCTTATTATTTTGAGCAATTCTGCAGTATTCTGACTCAGTGCTGTCAGTTTACTGATTTTTAAATACTGATGAAATACTCGGAGATAACACTAACAGGATTCAGCAGCCTTCTGCAGTTCGGCATGGGCTGGACTGATAGACGGAAAAGAATGAGAGGTTCAGAGAGCAAGATCATCCTGGTGACTGGCTAATACACTTACAAATGCAACCCAAACATATTTGCATACATGGGTGGACACACACAGATAAAATAAGGCAGTGCAGTAGCCAGAAATATATATTTTTCACTCTTTTGATAACATTCAGCCCTAGACCCAGTAAATAAATAAGACCTGGTAGATTCATGTGGGTTACCTATGAATTATTGGGATGTTTTTATCAGCTTTTTGCATTCTCATTCTGACAGCACTCATTCACTGCAGAGGATATATTAATTACAAATGATGTAAAGATAAATTTATCATAATCGGTTCTGATGAAGAAACAAACTCATCTACATCCCAGACTGCCTAAAGGTGAGTACATTTATATAAATTTTCATTTTATACCATAACTAAACAAAAACAGTCAAGTTTAAACAGTAAATTTCTAATAAACAGTTAAGTTCTAGTTCAAAAATCTAGTTAATATATAAAATAATATTTAGTCATTGTCATTCATATGTATTGTAACAGCACTGAATACGTATAAACATCAATATTTAAGATTTTATTAATCCACAAATTTTCACTAAAACATTTCTATAAACATTTCTGAGTGACCGCAGTGACTTCCTCAGTTAATTTTTAAAATGATTCTTTGAAACAGAGAGATTTCATGGAAATGGAACTTAGGTAAGTTTATGGCTTAATAAAAACTGCATTAAAATGATTGCAACTTACATGTGGTTGCTGAATTCTATATCGCCAGTATAATCATCCCGAATATATTGTGTATAATAGATATATTGCACAGCCCTAGACCCAAATTCATTTTAA
This sequence comes from Enteromius unitaeniatus, assembly GCA_032359435.1. Lineage (NCBI taxonomy): Eukaryota > Metazoa > Chordata > Actinopteri > Cypriniformes > Cyprinidae > Enteromius > Enteromius unitaeniatus. The sequence continues at coordinate 9,678,529 of JAUMHI010000065.1, forward strand.
ACGGGCACTGAGCAGGAATTAGTGGGTTTATTACAGGCTTGTGTACAACCATGTGGAGGTTGGATGACTCTCAGAGGAAACCTAACAAGATCCTATTAAGATACAAGGAGACAGCTGTGCTATTCAAGCACTCCGTCAGCAAACACCCTCTTATTTACTACAAACTTCTAGTGCTGGCAAAACAAGCCCAGTGTAACAGGGCGTCAGAGCACGGTTTTAAGAAAATCACTGTCTTTTTTAGCTATCAGTGAAACAAACACTCAAGCACTGGCATGCAACAGATATTACACCAAATTCTACTATAAATATGGGCATTGAACTTAGTATGCATGCTTCGCACCTGCTAGAGCCAAGGTCTAAGAGTGAGTGAGATTTACTCAGTCCACTGGAGACTGGGAATGCTGGAAAGAAAAGAGAAGAAAGAGAATTACTTAAAGCACAAGCAAATTTTGTAACTGGGTTACAGATAATGCAAGATATCAAAGCTTGAGTTCATATAGATTTAATATTACCTGCATACTGAATGCTCATATGCGTAAATGGTGGTTTGCACATTCATTTGGGATAGAAGGTGTACCAGTACCTGGTGTTGGTGTGAGGAGAGTTGCATTGCCGTTCTGTAAAGCTGGCACACTGAGAGAGTTAGGCATCTGAGGCAATGGTCCTGACATCAGGGTGGGCACAGGAACCAAAGGGGTCATAGCAGGGGCTGCTGGGATGGGAGCAAGCATGGGCATCACTGACATGGCAGACAGATTTGGCATGGAGCCCATACCTGAAACAAATCAAAGTCAGATTACATAAGATCATTTCTATGAGATAGTTTATTCATTTATATCAACATCACATATAACTATATTGCAAATTTAGTGGTTTGTGCTCATTTATGCTGTTTTTACATTTCATTTGCTTTCGCCATTATCTAATACTCAGTTTAGAATCATTTAAAAAAATATTTTTAATAAATTAATAACACTGTTATATGCAAAATTGAGTAAATGCATTGTTAAAGATCACTTAAAATATAAAATGCTCACATTGTACATTCACATGAGGTATTTAAAATGTTTTTTGATTTCATTTTTTTATTTTTAAATGTTTTTTAATAAAAATATAATATTCTATTTAAACACAATTTTCTTCTATATTGCTTTTTTCAGTTTTAGTCATTTTCGTACTTCAACTTACTATTATTCAATTAGTCTCAAGACAACGTTTCTAATTTCTAAGTTTTAGAAACAGACAGAGACAGCTAGTCAGACAGACAGACAGTTAGTTGATAGATAGATAGATAGATAGATAGATAGATAGATAGATAGATAGATATTTTTAATTTCAGCTTTTATTTCAATTACCAAAACTATCATCCAGCTCTTTTCTGCGATTTTATATAAAAATAATTTTATATGTCTTAATATTACTTCTTCATCATCCCCCAACTTTTAGTCTGAGACTCAACAAACATGGTAATAAAGCAAACAAACCTCACATGGCGTTACATAACCAGCTATTAACTCCTACCAAAGCGTGATGATGATGTCATAGCAGGGGTAGGCGTCTGCTTCATGATGATTGGCAGGCTGGACGGGAGAGGTTGACCCTGCAGCTGCAGCTTAATTAGTTTCATTCCAATGGAGAACTCCAATCTGTCCATCTTCCCATCCTTTCCTATATCCGCCAATGCCCTGAAATAAAGGAAGCAGCCATTCTCATCAAAAGTGGCTTATAGAGCGATAATTGCTGTTAAAATCCCTACGGAAAAACCCAGAAGTTCGTTTGTGTTGACTGAGCAGCATTATTATGAGCTCAGATCTTTGTTATGCTACCTTATTTATTTATGAACCAAAAGAATTTTAGAACAAGCAAATGCTATAAACTCAAATCAGACATTCTCTGTCCTGTATCAGTAAATCTACATCCTGTTTGTGGATGGGCAACAGTGTTTACACCAGCAGACTAACCACAGACAGGAAGAGATTACTTTTGGGACCCTCCACCCTTCAGAGATGCATGTGGCTTTAACTGCAACATTGTACCACACACATTCTTTTCAAATTTTATTATGCTATATCTGGACCTACAATAGCAAGCACAACCACATAGGAACATACAGATATCAAACGGTGTGAAAGTAGTGAAAATGCTTTTAAAATTATCTACAAAAAAATGTAAAGTTTTTTGGGAAAGAAATGGGAAAGGTTATACACTCATCTAAAAAACAGAGAAACCGGATTAAGTGTGTATGTACATTAAGGGTGTGTGTGCATGTGTGTATACTTGCATACCAGATGTCTGCTAGGACTGCTGTGGGAAGACCAGATTGTAGGAAGAACTTTCGTGCTTGATCTCCTAAAAAGAAAGAAAGTTGCTGCATAATTGCATGTTCATACACTACCTTTCAAAAGTTGTGGGTGTCATATATACTACATAAATATTGTAATAATATTACAACTTAAAACATAATTTTGCTATTTTTATACATTTTAAATTTCATTTTAATCCTGTGTAGTTTTCAGTAGCCACTACTATAGTCTTCAGTGTCACATTATCCTCCAGATATCACTGGTAGTGCCGCGCCAGCGCAAGCTCTTGTTTTCTAATTTCTAATTTCTATTAAATCGGATGTGTGGAAGGTTTAATAATTTTTTGTTATTAAAATTGAAGTTCCTGTTTCAAAGTTTACAGATAGATGGCTAATGTGTGTGCCATTGATATGTTCAGTGTTCATGTAAACTGTTTAATAAACACTTCTGGCACTTTTTGAGTGCATTGTTTGGCACTTAATTATTTAGTTTTTTATGTAAATGATTCAATAAATACCGTACTGTGCCAATCATACTGAGGTATTACCGTACCGTGATATTTTGATACCGTTACATCCCTAGTAGTGTATGTATTTGTGCTCCTACCTGACAAATAACCCAGAGTGGGAGCCAAAGAGTCAAACTGTTTGTCATGTTTTCCCCTCTCTTCTGGAGTTATAGCCCAAATATTAAAACCACCTGCAACACAATGAGAGGGACAGAAAAAGTGAAAGAAATTTTATTTCTTTTGATTATTACGTTCAGTCCTCTCAAATCTCATATTGTATCAGCTGTTGTTTTTCTCCTTTCTGTTCCTGCCAGTTCTCTGTGAGATTGTCTGTTTCTTTGACAAAGACTGTTGGCTTGTGTGATCCAGGAATTAGAGAAGTCTGGATGGAGAGAGGCGGCATATTTTACATATTTTAGTGGAATGACAGCACCATCAATAATTTTTTAGTATTTAATGTAAACCATGATGTCTCGTAGAGACAGCAGGCAAAGATCTATCAAAAATGTCAGTGTCCAATAACAACATGCTTCACTTAACATGCTCAAAGTGAGTCAAACGCGGCACAGCTTTCACACAGAGTCTTTTATCACCTGCTGGTGTTTTGAATCTGTTCTTAATATGTTCAGACAGTATTTGATTTGAACATTTTGTAGCAGCTGTTACTACTGTATGTGGTTTCCCTTCAAAAAGGAATTTAAATTAATTAAGTGAAATAGTTCATTTAGAAACTCACACTAAGTCCACCTAAGACATATAGATTAGAGATTTAGATTAGCATCATGTTTGGACTCTCATTTGTGTAGGCACTCATTCACTGAAGAAATGATGGAAATCAAGTGATGCTAAATTTCTTCAAATCTGTTCCAAAGAAGAAACAAACTCTTCTACATCTTGGATGACCTGAGGGAGTGTACATTGTCAGCAAATTATAATTCTTGGGTGAACTATATCTTTAATGAAAGAATGGGGCAAATGTTAACACACCCTCTTGTTCATTCTTTCTTTCTCAGCCTCTTTTTCTCTCTGGGGAGGAAACAAACTACTTTCAGCTCACGTTTCTTGCATTGTCAGCAGAGCTAAGATTCTGAAAAAGGCCATCATGATTAATTAAGCGCAGGTCTGTGAATTCACAGAAATGTAGCTCATTCAACAAAAGATAAAAACTGTTTGACAGTGTGAGATAATCAGCCTTTACTTCAGGAAAAATGAGCTACCTTTTATGCCAAAAAAGAGGCAATCAGTCCAACTTTCAACAAACTAGTAGCACCAGATTAAAAAAGATTAGGCTCTAAAGAAACCAATAGTTATTTCAATATATTGTATTTAAAATCATGTTCACTCACATGACTAGTAACATCAGTAGTTTAATAGTCAGCAGTTTTGCTTTGTCTTTCACATTAATCTGGTCATCAACTTATGGGAGCCAATGTCTTGATGGTGAATCTAAAATCTTCTGAACAACAATTAAAGGAATAGTTTACCCAAAAATGAAAATTACACCATATTTTACTCACCCCAAAGACATCCTAGGTGTTTCTTCTTTCAGATAACCAGTCTAGGTTTTTTAACAGTTTATCCTGGCTCTTCCAAGTTTGATAATGCTGTTGGATACTGCCCATTATTTTGAAGCTCTGTGAATCAGATATATCCGCAAGTACTGCGTCAGTCATCCAAGATATATAAGTGATATATCCGAAGCAGAGCTTCAAAATAATGGGCACTATTCACATACATTACCAAGCTTAGAAGACCCAGGATACATTTTTTTTAAACTCTGTGTTCGTCTGAAAAAAGAAAGTCATATACACCTAGGACGGCTTTGGAGCGAGTAACATATGGGGTAGTTTTCATTTTTGGGTGAACTATTAGTTGAAAAAATATTTTGAATTGTACTGTCATGCAATTATACTGTCAGCTGATTTTATAAAACAACTTGCAATAACAAAACAAAAGCCTTTTTTCTCTGCAATGTCATTGTGTTGTCAAGAACATATAATACCAGAGGCAGTAACTACAAGGACACTGGGGATACTCAATGTTAAGTCATTGAGCCTAAAAGCAGAACCCAGGACATATTTACATTTTGGTGGAATTGTTGGGACACAGCTCATGAAGCAGAAGCAAGAATACATTTTACACAGGATTCAAGGACAAACTGTTCCACAATCATGTCTCCTAACACTGAAACGTGGCAACAGACTGTGTCAGTGTGGGAATCAGGGAGTCTGTGTGATGGTGTATTCAGGTGCTCCATTGGGACATTTTTATCCCTCCAGGGCAGACAGCGAAGCATGTACTTGAGCTTTATAACTAATTCAGGTCCAATTAGCTATTAAAGTGACTGAGCTATTAAGAGTGACTGTTTCTCTGTTTTGAAGATGTAGCAGGTTTGTTTTTGTGTTTAGCATTTACGGTCAAACAACTACACAAGATTTAAGATTTTCTTAAAGTCAGGAAATTGTACCTAAAGAATAAATGCTTCAATTTTGCTTGACTTTCAAGTCACACATCTAAATGTATATTAAACAAACTCCACTCACCCTGCCTGTTTGCTTTCTCTAGGTTATCTTGGACTTCAAGATAAATATTTTATTAAAACCTCACAGAGAGCTGGCATGAACCACATCAGACAGGTGTCTCAATCAGTACAACAGAAAGGCTCCTTTAGATTTCAGGCATAACCAAGTATTACGCTTTTAATCAAAATATCTTTAATTGCCTTCTTTTTCTGGTAGTACAATATATCACTGTAAAACTATGACATTCTATGAAGTACCATGTAAAAACGATTAAATTTGAAATTTAATGTAATTCAGTATGATGGTATATGATGCTTTACCGTCACTGCAGAAAGGGTGCCAAGTAACAGAACTAGTGATTAATCTTTACTTCTGCATAGAGACATACGTCAGAGTGAAATGGATTATTAAGAAGAAGAAAAAATGTAGGGCAGGCCCAAATCATAGTTGTTTTATTGGATGAAGGCATATTAAAAAGCTTGCAGTCGCTTGTAGGGGGCGGGGTTTATCCAAATGGAATTAATGGAGAAATCCAACATACGCCAACAGAGACAGGCCTCTCTAACATATGACAGGTCAGTCTAACATACGTACAGATAATTCATTTGTGATCAATCGATAAAATGCATTTACAAAAAGAGATGGAACATACAAATGTGCTCCATGTTGTAACATTTAATAACTTTATTATATCTTGAACATTATTTTATTTCATCAAAAATATTAACTTACAAAATCACTAAAGCTACTAACTTACAAAAGGTACCTCCTCAAGGTAATTAAAAAATATATATATTTTCATGAAAGTGCAGCAAATGTCAAAAAAGGGTCAGAATCCTTCATAGAGTTTAGCAAATATTAGTATATCCCTATATAAATAAGGAAGCAGTCATTAGCAACTTTAAGCTGGGTGTGTTCTGTACAAACACTGCTCTGAATCTAAAAAATGTGAACATTCTGATAACGACATCACTAAGAGTCTGTTCAGCCTTAGAAGATTCTACAACACAAGAACTTCTCATGGTTTTTTTACAGTGCAGCTCTGCTAATGAACTACACTGTAGTGATTCAGCACACAAGCTAAATGAGCTGCGTCTGAATTTTTCTCTTAAGCTTCTTCGTCTATTCAAAGGCATAGTTCAACTAAAATAAATCATTATCTTAACCCATGTTGCTTCAAATCTGTACCATAAGATATTTACTAGACTGTCAGAACTGTTCTCTTCTATAATGAAAGCCTATGGAGACCAGAAGCTGTCAAGCTCCACAAAAAAATGGTAATAAAAATGGTTCATATGCCTAAAGCCATAAGACAGATCTCTGAATTAAAATAAAGTGTTGGCAGTCATTGTAAACATTTACTGTCATTGTGTGAAAAAGAGCAGCTTGAATATTCTCTTACACATCCCATTTTATGCTCCACAGAAGACAGAAAGCTATATGGGTTTTAAAAGACATAGGGGTGAGTAAATGATAATTGGATTTAAACAAAATCCATGCCCCTGAGACACAAAAGAGCAGTGTTCTTACCATTCATGACTGCAGGTGGGATGTGAGGGACCCTCTACTCGACCGGCTGGCTAATACTCATCTGGAGAAACAGAGAGAGGATTTTACATTCAGACAAGCAACAGAGGACACACTATTATGGGAATAGAAAAAGGTGAAGCAAGAGAGAGACTGTAAACAAGTGAAAAGGATTAAATGGGAAGAAGAGAGCAAGTATAGAGTAATGATGAGAATGGAAAAGAGGGCTTTTAAAGGATGGACAAAGGGAAATGCACCTCTTCTTAGCTGCTCTTAAATATTTAGGAGCATTGTTTCTGTCCATTTTCCTTTTATACTCAATCATGTTGTTAGCCATAACACATACATGCAACAAGCCACATCCATCTGTGCACCATCACGCACTTACACACAAACAGGATATTGATTGTGCCAGAGCATTTTCGCCTAATGCAAAGCGATTGTTCGTCTCTGTCTTTGTTCTAAAGCTCTTTCTGGGAAATCAGCCCTGTGTCTTACAGCTGAATCTGAGTCTGTGCTCCATGGACAGATTCAGATAAACACAAGCGAATCACAAACTCCCATTACAGCCGAGGAGGTCTTCGCTCATTTGAACACTTACTGGAAAAATCTAGGAATCCAGTAAAGGTTAGAGTCGCAGGGCTACAGCTACATTCATGCAGCAGCAGGTTGTCAGTCCTTGAAGAACCATAGAACCCTGTATAGTCTTTTTGTCATGCAGAAATTGTTTCATGTGCTGCATGCATTTCAGTCACACATGTTAAGGGTTTCAAAGTCTTAAAAAAGGTGTATTGTGTGGTTAAACAGTGATAAATTCATTGGTACCTTTTCTAAATAAAAGTATTCATGAAAAAAATTAAGAAATAAGCTGACCCCAAACAGTCAGTAATAGTCATTCTCAAAAACTGACCGCATATATGCCTATTTAGTTTCATAATCTGTATTGCATGTACTGCAGATGAGCTATTTTCATTTAGTCCTAGCTGAACCTGGATAGACATAGATTCTTCCTAGTTAAACTGTGACCAGTGTGAGAAAGTTTCATGTGTACAAACACTAAAAACGTTGGAAGGTGATTTATTCAGTGACATTATATTTGTTTTCAAGAGCGCACAGCTTAAGCCGAGTTCAGACTGCATGATTTTAGCCCCGATATTGACTCGCTGACAGGTTTTGAGAAATCGCCCACAAATGCCCGAAATCACAGGCAAATCAGTGCTTGTTCACGTGAGTGACAATCACACAGTGTGAATTATCAAAGACGTGATCTGAGAGAATCGCTGTGTCGCCGACACCCATGAGATATTTGGCATGCTAGATATCTGGACCTGTCAGCGATTCAGAATCATGCCGTGTGAAATGTGTTCTGACTGAATAACATCAGCGATTACTTACAGCCAATCAGAGAGCAGCATCCAGGGCAGTGGAACATTGGGGGAGGAGTTATGAA
>JAUMHI010000065.1:9686938-9742780 GCA_032359435.1 Enteromius unitaeniatus
TATCGCTGCCCTACTTATACTCGCAAGGCGATTGGGTTCAGCTGATACTAATCAGCGTGTGCCAATGAAAATCATTGCCGTGTTTAGATACATGCAGAGTTTGTTTGGCATCTCGAAGCGAAATTCCTATTCGTCGGTCTCGACGTGGCGTCGAAGTGACCGACTGAAAGGGAACCCTGGTTCGGGGAAACCATGATATAAAGTAATCATAGTCTGATTGTATTACCTAAAATATGTAATGTAAAGGATCACGTTACTAACTACAATTTTTGTCATGTAATTTGAAATCAGTAACGGACTACAATTTGTAAGTAATCTACCCAGATCTGGATGTCTCGTGAAGTTTACCTTGGATGCTGCGTAAAGGGTGTAAATGGGGCAAGGTATTTTTGCAATGCCAGAGGCCACATTGAGAATGACTCCTCTTCCTCTAAGAAAGTACATATGGTCAGCGTGCTGGCAATTTGTTAAAATTTGTTTGAAAAATTCTGGAAAAACTGTTAGAAGGCCAAACCTTTGCTGCATTCCTGGTAGCACAATTCTGCACATCTGAATATGGAAAACAATTACAATACACTATTAGATCTCTTTAGAAGAAGCAATTGTTCTCAACTGGTTTTATAATTGATATCAGATGGCAATTCAAAATTGTTTATCACCTAAAATAATAAAAATACAAATGCAAAATTAATAATAATAATGAATAAAATTACAATTACAATGACCAATAGGCCTAACAAATATTTACAATTATTAACATGACAATAAAGAAATTTACCAACCAGTTTTGTTTTTGATAATCATACATTATCAGTTGCATTTTATTATTTACATGTAGAATAATCAGAACAGGGCTGAATTTTTTGGTGTGGTACTGCAACCCAACAGTTGTTAACTACTGCCTCATTGTAATGTACAGTCACGGCCAATTCTGTCAGAAAATTTTTGCAGATGCAAATGTTTTGGTACTTACATGTTTGTTTATATTTTAAAAAACACAGAGAAGATAAGTCAAATCTATTACATTTCCACACAGAACACAAAAAATTGCACTTGACAAAATAATTGGCACCCTTAACTTATTATTTGGTAGCACCCCCTTTGGAAAAAATAACTGAAATCATGAATGAGTTTCTTACACCTCTACTGGAATTTTCGACCACTCTTCTTTTGCAAACTGTTCCCGGGGCCTGTTCCATAAAACAAGTTTACCAAATAAGCCAGGCTTATGGCAGATAGTCTGACTTATTTTAATACAAATGAACTGCCAATAAGTCAGACTAACTGCCACAACCCTGACTTATTTGGTAAACTTGTTTTATGGAACAGGCCCCAGGTCATTCAGAAGGATGCCTTCTCTCAATTGCACAATTTGTGAGTGCTTTTGAAGTGTGTTTTGGGTTATTGTCCTGCTGGAAGACCCATGACCTCTGGTGGAGACACAGCTTTCTGACACTGATTTTGTATTACCGTTCACACAGTCAAGGCATCCAGTGCCAGAAGCAGCAAAGCAACCCCAAAACATCTTTGAACCTCCACCATGTTTGACTCTAGGGTTCTGTTCTGTGAAGGCCTCATCTTTTTTTCTGTAGACAGTGCCATGATGTCTTTTACCAAAAAGCTCAACTTTTGTCTCACCTCTTCTCCCAGAAGGATTGTGGTTTTGTCACATATGTTTTGGCAAACTCCAGTCTTGCTTTTTTATGCCTTTGTGTCAGCAATGGTGTCCTCCTATCATAGTGTCTCTTTTCATTCAAATGGTTACAGATAGAGTGAGCTGACACTGTTGTACCAGGTGTCTGCAGATCAACTTAAATTTGTTCGGAAGTTAATCAGGGTTCTTTATCCAACAAACAATCCTTCGTTATCATTTTTCCTTAATATTGCTCTTTCGACCACGTCTAGGGAGGTTAGCTACAGTGCCATCGGCTGTAAAACTCTTGACGATATTGAGCACAGTGGACAGGAACATTAAGATCTCTGAAGAAGGACTTATAGCCTTGAGATTGTTCATGTTTTTCTCTCAAATCCGCAAACAACTCTTAGCACTTCTTTCTTTTCTCCATGCAAGGTTGAATCAACTTTTTTCCATTTTAACTGGTTGCATATGTGCTTACAATATTGCCACACTTGTTACTCAGCACAGGTGTGTCTAAACACAAAATTACAGGAGCATCACATGCTTGAAAATCTATTATTCCTTACAATTTTGTCAAGGTGCCAATATTGTTTTGAGTGAAAGTTTGACTTTTCTTGTTTTTGTTGTTGTTGCAGTGCAAGCAAAAATGGTAAGCATATGAATACCTAAACATTTGCATGGGTGCTGATATTTTTGGCCATGACTGTTTATAGTGTGTGGCAAAGTTCTGTTTGCTTGTACTTACCTTAACCATGGCTTTCACATTGCAGTTGATTACATCATGTATTCTCTAGGAGAGGCAACATGAAACTTAATATATAAATGACAATATCTGAAAAACCCTTAAAAATTCACTTCTAAAAAAATAAATGTTCTTTATTGGCATCTATGATTCCATTAAGAATCTTAAACATCTGTGATTTCTCTTCAATGCACCAAAGTTTCCTCAGATTATTATAATGTTCATTAAGAAATAAATTGTTCTTTGCATCACTACAAAAAAAGTAATTATGGGCCATTTTCAACTACACTATATATTTTTAAAAAAACGAATAAACGAACTTCCTTAATGAGAGCTAGCAGTCGCAAATTAATTATAGGATGTATATTTTTAATAATGGTGACCTCACTTCTTCCAGGTCAGACGTTTCGAGTAGCTTGCAGGGTATTTGGCTGGGTAGAATCCCCACATTGTTCACTGTATTTAAAATAAAGTAAGATTGATCAGCACTGTTGAACATGTTAGAATGTTAAATAAATACTTTGAAGCAATGAGATATCTGACCTAAAATACCAATTTCCAAACCCTCAATGTTTTCTTGAATGTGTCCATATATATCATCTTTGGTGAAGTCAGCAGCTATTACTTTGACTTCCCGTCCTGTAGTGAGTTCTGTCAGAACAAGAAAACACCGCTGCTGAAACTGAGCTCTGAGACTGCAGCCAACTTGAGAAGCTGATAGTCCAGCAGAAACACGCTTTACCTATCTTCTTCGCTGCTCTGTCAAGCTTCTCTTGGTTTCTGCTGATGATGATCACGCTCATACCTAGTTTTGAAAGCTGGAGAAAAAGTCAGTGTTACCAGAATTTCTTGTTTTTTTATGTTGTATGGGAACTTTACAAAGAATTCTGAGGTAAAATAAGGATCACTACATGTCCTGTTTCAAACCCACTTAACTGGTGCAAACATTTTTGTGGAAGAAAGCACTCATTTAGTAGCCAAAATCTAAACAACATGTTATTGCACAGGTTTCATAATCAGTTCTCTACTACATGAACCCTGCAACACTTCAGTGATATTTCAGAAGCTCAGGGAGCTGAGCAAAGATATTTGTAAAGATGTATTTACATACACTACCATTTAAATGTTGGTAAGATTTTTGGTAAGAAATACTTCTTACTTATTTAGTGTTATTACCTCTTCAGCATATGCTCTGCCTATTCCATCTGACCCTCCAGTGACCACTGAAACAGAGGAAATACTCCATATTAGGTATAAATAATAATTAGATTTTCTCTGTTAATAGTTCACTGAATGTGAACAAATGTGAGATGTGATGACTATTCAATATGTTTTTAGAGTACATATAACCATAATCTACACTTTATAAAAAATAAGCTTTTTAAATCGGTCATTTTCTGCATGATGGTCTATCTATTTCCTGTCACTCTCTCTAAAAATCTCACAGACTACAGATGAAATGCTGTCAGTGTGTGTTTGTTTTAACAGCATGTTATTGAACAGACTGTGTGTACCCACCAATTCACTAAACAAATAGGGAGCATGGGCGGTGCATATGTGTGAAAAGTCATCTTCACTCCACCACACAGGAGGACTGAGAAAAAAGCTGGTGGAGGGCCAATGGCACGACCAGTGTATAATATAGAGGAAATTAACGAATTATGGCCTTTATGCTTTCATTACTTTAGCAGACTAATGTCCGTGTTGGAAATGTCCTTTGTGTGGGAAAATGTCTTTTCTGTGTCTGCCTGGTTTCCCATGCTTTGGTTCTTTTTTTTCTTTTTTTCGCATCAGTGTTCTTGGTGTACAAGAAGTACAAGTAGTACCCTGCTTTAGATCTCAGTAAGATCTCAGGATTAGCTAAATATTTTGAAAGTCTCAGATGTGAACAATTCAGACTTTAGCTGGCTTGCCTCAGTGTATTATATGAATAATTGTAATAAATAAACACTATTAATATACATGTTATATTATTTAATAGATCCAAGCAATGAACTAACAATCAACACTTATATTTATTTTAATAAAGATTCATAAACTATGTAAAAAAGAAAAAAAAAATTTGGGGGGCTCATGAGCAAGTGGTCCTTCAATTGGCCCCAGGACTGCATTGATTTGATTAACAACACAATGAAACAGAGGTATTGCGAATTATTAAATAATTAAATGACTGTTTTAATTATTTAAATTAAATAATTGTGATGCAAAGCTGAAGTTTCTTCAGTCTTCAGTGACTCATGAAACTTTAGAAACTGGTCTAATATGTCTCTAATACTACATGAATGGAAATCTTCCAGTATGTGCTCACACTGGCTGAATATGCAACAACTAACAAAACTCTCTGCATGTTTATTTGTTTAAAGTGATAGGGACGTACTGCAGATGTACTGTGTCTAAACATGCTAGAAAACACCCCCTGCAAAGGGACATTGTAATGTGTGCACTCTCACACACACACACACACACACACCAGGAGACATTTTCAAAGCCTTAAAGAGAGAGAATAGTTGCAGAAGGAGAGAAAAAGTAATGTTAATTTGATTTCAATGAACAGGAACAACCATTCAAAGTCAAGAAATGAAAAGAGTAATAACGTCCTGGAACATACTGTTCTAATTGCCTTTTGTTCTCTGCCACTCTCAGTGCCGGAATGGAATGGAAAGGAAGCTTGGGAAAAAGTGGCTGGAATTGTTGTTTTTTGTTGCTGAACTCGTATACTGAGTATAATTTCAAGAAAGACATAAGGAGGTTCTCTCTTTTGCCAACAATAAAAGCGCTGTTTAGGAAAGCAAGACACTCTGTGAGGGACAATTTAAAGTGAGATGAGAACCTTGTTCCTGGGCAAAACGGCGGAACTAAACCATGGTAGTGATGGTTTGTAGGAGGACTATATGGTTCGCTGCTTTAAATCCACTGTTCTCGAGCGGGGTTCACTGAAGGCACAGCAGAGGGTCGCTTCAAAAGATATAATAAACATTGCATTTTCTTAAATGCTGAAATCATGACATTTCTAACTTTGAAACTTCCAAACTAATCTTGAAATATTTTATTTACTTTGAATATATAAAGTAGTAATGTAAAATAGGGTTCTTAATGAAGGTATTGTAAAGGATTGCCAACAAAATCCAGCTTTTTTTATTTTAGCTTATATGTCACAAGTTTACAATTGCTACTTTTTTCATTTTTTAAGCATTTATTTCATGCATTTATTATTTATTTCTTTTTTTTTTTGCAAAACATATTTGAAGTATAAAAAGGCTGGTTTAATATAGAAAACGCATGCTCAATACAAAAATAAAAATGCTGTTGTTTCTCACCTGCCCATTTCCCCAGAGAGCTGAAAAAAGACTCAGGAAGAGGACAGAAAAACTTCGGGACAAGCATCATAAGCAGGCATACTAATTTCCCTCCAAAAACCAGAACAGCACAAGTCCCGGTCAGGATGAAGATAATCTCAATGAGCGTCATGACGGCTTTTCTCAAGGCTTAAAGTGAGTCCTTCTTGCTATCTTGGCCCCTGTTTTTACTGCCACGGTTCTCTCATTCTCTCATTTAATCTGACCACAAGCTTCAAAACCCAGTGCTGACAGCTCCCTCAGCCAATCAGAATTTTCTCTGCCCATTCTTACCAGGATTCACATTCCTCATTTTTTGTGTCTGTTGTGGCATTTAGTGTGAATTAGCTCACCTGCAGCCATCCAAATCCTTAAATAAAGGGAATATAAGTAACTTGCCTTGTGTCACAGAATGTGCTTAAATCCTTTCACTGCTACCTAGATTTTAAACGTCTTCATGGTGTTGTCCATGCATTCTTTGGCAAAGTGTTGCTAAATATAGTCCAGCCAGATCAGGCATATAATTTAACTGAATGCTGTGGGTTAAACCCAAAACACTGCCAGAAAAAGTGGATTTTAGTCACTACTGTCCCAAGTTGATCATCTCTCTGACAAACTATAAACTATTCTTGCACTTTTAGACTACACCATTAACTGGTAGAAATTTGTCAACTGGTATAATCTTTACCATGGTTACACGCTCATGTGACATTGCTGCGGTCATGAAAACCCATAGTTTGCACGCATCTGTATGTCAAAACGCCCATCTTTTCAAGTATCCTTGTAAACACAGGAGGACTTAAGTGAAGAGGAAGAAGAAAACAAGTGTGTAACTGTATATTGGATCCAGGAAGCTTTTAAAGTGACAGAATTAATATAAAACAAATACAAAAAAGTTGTCTTAATGCTCTTGAATAAATAACTTTTGTAAATTTACACAGTGTTTTAAACATTTGATTACACAACATAGCATTTGCTATTTACTGCAGACCTATACAAACAATAAAAAAACTATATTGTTATATATCAATTTTATATATATATATTAATATTTGATAAAGTTTAGTTTTTTATGAATTCATTATTCATTTATTTTAGTATTAGTTATTGTAGCACAAGTTGATTAAGTTAAATCAAGTTAAAACTTGCAATGAGTAATCTAAAAATTTTG
Source organism: Enteromius unitaeniatus (assembly GCA_032359435.1). Classification (NCBI taxonomy): domain Eukaryota; kingdom Metazoa; phylum Chordata; class Actinopteri; order Cypriniformes; family Cyprinidae; genus Enteromius; species Enteromius unitaeniatus. The sequence continues at coordinate 9,693,826 of JAUMHI010000065.1, forward strand.
TACAAATATTTCATCTCAGTTAACGTTTATTTTACTTTAAGTGTTTTTTATGGGTTTTTTTCAGGTATATTGCACAAATCTATTGATATAATTGATTCAAAAATATTTTTTTTCTAATGTTACAGTAATAAGGCATGTTTTCTCTTAAAAAAACAAAAGAAAGAAGCATTTTAGTTTGTCAGTTCAAATCTGGGTGATGATATGGTGAAGGATATTTTATCATTACACACTTTTTTCAAGGGAAGAGTAAGATAATGACAGACGTGTTATCTTTTGCAACATGATTTCCAGTAAATGATCATGCTTAGGCTGCCTTATTTGTTGACATTTTGCTTTCACAATAATCTTATGAAGAAAAGTCAACATTCACTCTTCATATCATCATCATCACACTAATTATAGCTGTCTTGGTCTCATGAGCCTTGTCTAACACATGTAAGCTCTGGGCTCACAATACTTTAGCAGCTCCAGCGCTATCTAGTGGTTATGTGTGTATATATATATATATATATATATATATATATATATATATATAATATTTTATGAAACGTTGTGTCGCCTCACTCCATCTTTATTGCCAAGAAAGAAAGGTAAGATAGATCAAATGTACCTACACTCACCTTACCACTTACCACAGAGTCTCTGCGGTTTAATAAGTTTGATAGAAGAGCTTGTTTGCCCATCCAGCTTGATCTGAATGAATGAGCAATTTTATCTGGCTATCGTACTAAATCAATATTTGCATATGGGCATGAAACAGCAGAGGGCACTATTCCCCAAGCTTCAGATTTCTAATGTCCTCTCTTTAAATGTAGCCCACTTGCGGACGAAAAATCTGAAGTAGGCTACAACGATCAAGCCCTAGAATAATTTACATTTGAACATTTAAATAGCCACTTTATTTAGACATAGTTCATATTGTCGGCGGTCTCTAAATCTCTGATTATAGGTCTATATCATAGGAAACCTATGGCGCCTACTTCATTAACCTTAGTATAGAGAACAGAGACAATTTCCCAAATTAATTCTAATAATTATTCCGTGAAATAATTTTTCTAAAGGTTAATATTCTGGTGCTATTTAGTCAATGTCTAGGATGAACTCGGTGAACTCGTCGCTCTTCTGAAGGCGTCTCGTGTAGTGATTCGTGAACAAATCCTTTTATCCACTTGATTCTGTTCAATGAATCTTTTGAATCACTGGTCTGAACGACTCATTCAAGAAAATAAATAACGTTCATTTTAACTATTAAAACGGATAGTACGTAATATATTAATTATACTACAATTTAGTACAAAGCTAAAAAGGTTCGTAATTGAACAAATGTTTTTATGCGATTAATCATAATATTAAAACTACCCTTGCGAAAATTCACAGATAATATTACAACTAAGTTAACATTACTCTTACGAAAATGTATTAATTTTTATTTTTCAAATTAAACTAAAAAACCTAATTACTATAGTAAACCATGCTAACCATAATCTAACTGCTACACTAACCATAGTTTAACCATGGTATTTCTAGTAAAACTGCGGTAATACAAAACAAAAAACAAAAACATGGTTACAAACGTTAAACTTTTACAACAATAAAACATACATTTTCTTAAGGGGAACTGTCTCAATAAAACGTACTTGAACGTTAGAGCGCGTAACATACGGGCATTGAATAATCGAATCATAATGAATCGTTGAACTAAAGAACCGAACCGCGGAGGGAGTCCGGCTTCCCATCAGTTTCGTGTGACTCGCATGTGAACGCTAACGCTGTTACGTAACAATACGTGTGCGGACAGCTACCTGCCCACTTTCCGAGAAATAAAACATACCAAAATTACAAATAACGTAACGATACCTAATGTTTTGTTATCCTAATGCAGCGTCCTATGGATATGAATCGATCCCTCGTCACGTGGTCCCGACAGCAATGCCTCCTTAAAGGTTTCCTCAGGAAAAACAATGACCTCGTGCACACACCAGAACACATTTCTATATCAGCCATATCTAAAACATCCCATAATAAGCCCGTTTGCGCAAATCCGCGGCCATTTGGTTGGCACTTGAGCTGAAGGGCGACAGGACGTTGCATGGACGGGTTTGTCTCCACTCGTTCTTTCCCATTTTTGCTCCGTACACGGAAAGCTCCTGCCCCCTGATCCCTCAGGCGCCCGGATGCATCAGCAGCAGCAGCAGCAGCAGTAGTCAGTCAGTCAGTCAGTCAGGACAAACATGGTCGCCAGAGCTGGAGGAAGCGTTTAGGAATCTCTGCGCTGAAATTCGCTCCGTTAAAGCGAGTGCAGTCTTGCACTGATCCCCGAAGCACGGTAAAGCCTCTCCGGAGGACAGGATTGTCTTCTCGGTGAGTAGGAGCTGTGTCATTGACCGCTGTCATGCCGTCGATGATTCCTCAATGGATTAGATTCACGCGACAGGGAATATTTTCAGAAGCACGCGCTGTGGAATAGGAAAAGGCCCGCGCTTTACTTTATTACTCCACATATGTCTTTGAGGCGTGATGCTATTGTCTTTAAAGTGAATGCAGCGTTATATTAAGGAGAGACGGCTATTTTTCTCGGGGTAAGGTTTGTCCGAGTCCACTGGTATTTAATGCACTAAATATGTTCGTTTTGTGAGTATGATGACAACGCGTTTGGTGATTTACTTTCATTTGAATTGATGTATTTTGGTAAAGGTCGGAGTAGGCAGGTAAGAGCCTGTCGAGACAGACAGCAACGGGCAGGCTGCAGTGATTTGAGACATACACGTGATTGTCTGCTGTAGCATTTTGTAATGTAGAAGCGCTTATATTTACTATAAACTCTTATACTCCGTCCACAGCAGAATGCACATAGATGCAGTTTATAGTGAAGCAGTAACACACGAGCAGAAGTGCCACATATAATCACATTCACTACTACAGACAGAGACTGTGATCTCGCTTTTAGCAGCTCATTTCAAGTAACTTTACAAGTAAGCTTGTAAAGGGTAAGTGAGACACTAACGTATTGTATTGAACGGTCAGAACATCTGTCTATCTACTTCTTCAATTTTTTTGAAAAAGGAAAATATAAATATATAGTCAAACTTTTATTTGAACTGAGCAGTGATATCACAAAGATGTTACTATCTAGCTTATTTTACAATGTTGAAGGTAAAGTATATTTAAATGAATGTTCGAGATTTCGATTCAAAGTGTTGCACATTTCCTCACCTGCTCTTATGTTGCGCAACGGCACCCATCCACTTTTTTTCTGTGTCCTGTGTTGTGAAAGTGTTTTTCTGGAAGGGATTCATTGAAGTCCTTGTTAAAATGTTCTGTGAACTAAACCAACCAACTACGAGGTGAATCACAAATATACAAACTTGAGTTTGATTCAGGACAAACCAGAAACACTGTTTGGGAAATGGATTCATGGTATACTCATTTATTACACAAAAAACTTACAGACGTGATGATGATGCATTGTGCTAACATAAGGACTCTAGTATTGCACATCCTCTTACTATATATTTCGGAGAGTATTTTCAAGTTTATCAGAGTTAACTTTTCATTGGTATGTAACAACCATATAGAATAATTGCAGTTTCTTCTTCACACCGATTCATGTTTTTGTTTACCTTTACGTTTTTCCACTCTAACGCTAGAATGACTTCATGCAATATTTTTCTGTGACTGTCCGAATATCCCAAATGTGAGGTTTGGGATTGGGTGTCTGTTTCTGAAATTCACTACATGAAATTTAAAGGGGTAATTTTTAATATCAAAAGTTTCTGACACACTTCAACAATTTCTCAGTGGTAGTGTAAAACATCACCTTTTTTTTATTTTGTCAAAAACTACTCGGCAAGCAGTATCGGTGAATGTCCCTTTAAATGCTAATGCGCTCTTCTCACCCCGCCCCTCTCTTTCGTGAGATGACAAGCCACTCTTATGAGACTGAACTTAAGCCCTGGGACTTGCTAACTAGCACATCATTAGGAAAGATGATTTGCAAAGGTTCATTAAAAAAATCTTATACTCATTGCCTCTGTAGATGAAGCTCTACTTTACAAAGATCACAAATGATTTGCTTGAACATAGGCGCATGGGGCACATTCCATTCAAAAACAGTGGTGATCTACAGCGTCTTCATCGGCTCAGATGTCGGTAGTAAATGATGATTTTATGTTCGTTATTACATCCAAAAACAAAACACCTCAATCACTTAGGAGACATTCTTGTCTACTCCTAAGTAGGTGTTGAAACAATAGCTGACTGTTCACAGCTCACTCAGAAGTGGGTCTGTGCTGAAATGGCCATACATGTTAGTCAATAGTCCAGGGAGGGACCTGTGCAGAACTACGTCACTCTGCCAGTAATCTCAGAGCAATCTGACCTGAGAAAGTGACCATTATTCTTGGTTAGTTAAAAAAAAGCACTGGGTGGATTTTTGTCATTATGGCACTGTCAACACACACTTAATGACTTCGTAAAGAGTCACGGAGATAAAATCACAGGCTAAACGATAGAGCTGGGCGATATATATCGAGCAATATTTTATGCGCATCTCATCAGTGAAGCCGGTTCTCAGAGATTTAGCACTAATCGAAGAACCGGCTTTACTGATGAGATGCGCATAATATATCGTTCAATATATATCGCCCAGCTCTACTAAACGACTGAAAATCCTACATTATCAGTTATCCGATCACAACAAGTGCACACAGAAACTTGCACCTTGTAGCTAGTGACATTACAAATGAAAACACTGTGTACTCAAACACACACGACTCCATTTTCTATGTAATCTGTCAACTAAAATCTGCAGATTGTCTGACTTCCTGCAATTAGTGTCAACTTCTCCAGAATGTAAACTGGGCAAAAACCATGTAGTGTATTCCAGCTTCAACTGTAACATTGTACCACCACATTGTTTCCCACTGTACAAGTATGGCACCACAATGCAGGGTTTACACAGCAAAAGGATTAAAAGCGGTGCTAACCCCATTTGTAGGTTTTCTAAGTGTGAAATGTACTTTTACATGAGGGTTTAAAACTAAAGATTTAACAAAACTAGCAATTAACAACCTAGATTCTCACTGTAGGTCTGCCTTTGGTTTAATGTTAAAAAGCAATCCCCCTATCTATATAGGAAAGATAAATGTCATTTTTGCTTCTTTAAACCTGACGGTTGCACTCTGCATCCTTGAATATAACATGGCTGCTGTGTTGGCCAGTCAGTATCCAGGATCGATCCTTAATGTTATATTGAGTAAATTATGCTTCAGGTAAAATGGCCAGTAAATTCAGTTAACGATGAAGACCATAATGGGCAAGCGGTTTGGTCGATTGTGTAAACGTGTGAAATGAATGCGTCTAGACTCCTTTTCTTATCTCCTGCTATATGTATTGGTATATAATCCTAGGAGTGTATCATTTACAGTTGCTGCTCTTTATTGGAGTATAGTAAAGAGATGAATCAGCTACACAAGATTCTGAAAAGATTTATTTAAATGGCATTTAAATATCCTGTAAGCCTCCCATGCTCTGTCTTCCTCACAGTGCTGATATCATTTAGTGGTATATCATATTTCAGTCCTTTTATAGACCTATAAAATAGACTTCACTTGCTGTTGAGGGCACACACTTCACAGTTTTGAATAGGCAGAGTGATGAATAATAATTATTATTGTCTAAAAATCGATTTGGTTTTCCTATTTAAAATGTCTGTCAGTGTTTCTACACGCATGCAGAGATGAGTTTGAAACCTGTATTTCATGCTAGAGCATCGTGTGCAGCAGCGTGTGCTGTGTGTACATATTGTGATAGGATCAGACAGCAACGGTCACTTAGTGTTTATGTAGCCAGGCCTACATTAGATAAGTGTTTGCTGAGTTGTTGAACTTGCTAAAAAAAGAAATGGTCAGGTTCAAACCAGTTTGCCGTTTTTGGTCTTAGCGGTTTATACGTTTATTAACAATAACTTTAGTGAACGTTAACTAATGCGAAGTGAATGTAACAGTTTAAAGCCAGTTAAAGTCTTACAGACGGGTGGTCACTTTTCACCACACTGTATTTTATGCCGAATTACTACTTCAAAGGGACGCAGATGCACTTCTAAAGTGACATTGAAGTGTCTGTGCATATACTGTTTCATGTCGCTCATTCAGCATTAAGTGGCATTCACACAGCAAGTACAACTGGGTACTGTGATACCAGGGGCTGAAGGGAATCAGAGCAGGTATAATTTCATCGGGCTTTTATGCTTCTTTCCTCTGGTTTCACAGACTTGGCTCAAGGCTAGTCCCTGACTAAAATGCATGTTTGAGCTGTCTCAACTGAAAATGTCTTGTTCTGACATAGCTTAATATCTTTCAGTGCCATTGTTCTGCATCAAGATGCACAACTGTAATGATTATTAAGGCATTTTTATAAATGCTGCTTAAACACTTAAGGTTAAGGTGGCCTGAAACTGGACCAGTATGTTTTTACTAGTGTTGTCAAATGATTAATTGCACCTAAAGTTAAAAAAAAAATTGTTCACATAATACAAGTTGAGATGTAAAGATGTCTGCATTAAAATATATAAAATAATAGAATTTTTGTGTTTGTTTTTATATATACATAAGTTGTGGCTAGTGCTGCATGATTAATCATATCACAATTGCGATGTCAGCCTATGCAATTGCATTACAGCAAATGTTGCGATTTAAATTAAACAAATGCATTAGTGGACGTAACAAGACATTCATTCTTGCGTTCAGACCAGATGCGAATGAAGCGTTAAGCGCGAGTGTGACCGCACTTTTAACAAAGAGGGATTTGAGAAAATGATTGACACACTGGACAAGAGATACCAATTTTTTTATTTTATTTTAAAGTTAATGTCATTTAATTCAGTAATGTAAAGATGTTACTGTTATTTAATTTTGTACAATTTAGTTTTAATTTGAAAACATTGTTAATTGTTAGTTGTTGCTAGATTGCACTGTATATTGTATCTCAGTTGATAAATACAGATTTCAGCATTATTAGTAATCTGTGTAAAAGTTGAGTCCTACCACTAGTTTATTGCATCGCAATCGCAAATCGCAGTGTTGACCTTAATAATCACAATGTGACAACTTTCCCAAATCCTAATGGATGGGGAGTTGAACTTGTGACCCAAAAGTTGTAGGTTGGAGTCCCCGGTCCCGAAATTGTTGGTGGTGGGAGTAAATATTCAGGTAGTAAATACCCTTGAGCAAGGCACCGATCCCCCAACTGCTCTCCAGGCTTCACCATTGACTGGTTACGGTGTGTGTATGTGTGTGTGTGTGTGTGTGTGCGCACTTTGGATGGGTTAAATGCAGAGCACAAATTCCAAGTATGGGTCACCATACCTGGCCACAAATCACTTCACTTTCACTTTTTCTCAAAACATATATTTTGAATGTGATTAATTAAGATTGATCGTTTGACAGCACTTGTTTTTTCACTGAAGTCTAAAATGACACAGAGCAGTCTTTATTTGGCATTGAAGACACCTTAAGAGATTATACTTAAAAAAAGAAAAAAAAATACTTCAAAGGTGGTACAGGAGCACTTCTGAAGTGGGATTTAGGTGTCTTTACATGCTTTAATAATGTTCAGACGAGGCAAATGTGCATTAAGAGTTATGGTAAGTCTGTTTTATTTTTTCCAGATTCTGTTTTATTTTTCTGTATTTAATGATTTATCTTTTTTCTGCACCATTTTAATAGTTAAATTAAATTGGAATAGTCAATCATCTGTAGTTTATTAAAACGATTTTCTTTTTCTTTTCTTTTTGCAGAAGTGCTTTACTGAATTCCTTTACCAGAATGAATAAATTCTGGTAAATATTCCTTTATAAATAATATTTTTATGAATATATTTTTTAGTAATATTTCTGTCACAGTTTCTTCAATGTAAACAGAACTTTTATTTTGAATACTTTGAATATTCACCATACTTTTGTTGAAGTGTACTGACCTGCTTTTGATGTATCCATCCAGAAGTTGGCAAATTCTGTGACATTCCAGGTTATACAGTAACTTATGTTTTATGACCTAGATTCTACGATTCCATTCACGTTTTCTGCATTGAAGAAATCATAGAGCCCTAATTTACACAAAATCACAGCTGTATACTTTTATACTTAGGGCTGAGGTGGTGGGTCAGAGCTGGTGTTATTGAATGTGGCTTTTATACAAGGTCTTTAGACTGAATTCTAAACAAACAGAGGAGGCGTAATTTAACTCTGAAAAGATGCTCCAGAACATTTTACCTGGGAACAGTTTTTGAAAACTGAAAGACTTTTTCAGAGATCATTGATTGATTGAATATTATTAATTATTTAGTTTGTTTTGATGCTGATAAGAAAATGAACACATTTGTTTGAGGTATATTATAGGAGTATGTGGGTGAGTTACAACTTTAATTAAGAAATGAGATGGACTTTTCCACTTTTTTTACTGAGTGAATTACCCATCTTCCATCTTCCTTGTTCCCTGTTGCTCTTCTCACAATACTTTCCATACGCTCCCTCTGAGCTTTGAATGCCAGGACTCACAAGACAGCCTTGTGTGTATCCCCGACAACATTTGGCTCTTCGGTTGGCATTCTCAAAGGAAGGCAAGTTGCCCATTTACCATGCCCATTGCAGCACTAAAGGAACAATAAGTCATTGATATGTCCGAGGAACTGCTGGGAGGTGCTCTTTAAACACAATGGCTAATTCTCTGTAAAGCGACATGACGATGTTGTGAAGATGTGGGAACAGGTTATCTGACTGTTTGTAACTGAACATTGTGGTTAAAGTCCCACCTAAGAGACATTTAAACAAAAAAACATGACATAAGAGGGAGGGGAGGAGGTGACTGCTTTAGTCTCATTGTTTATGAAATGGTGGCGTTCTGAAAGGTATTTTTTATTTTTTTTTTAAAGAAGAATGTGGGACATTGTGTTGCTTCTCAACGTTTTGCTTGTTGAAGTGAAGTCATTGACTCCATTAAGCTGTCATGAGGATGATTGAGTTTTTAAATGAAGTGCCGTGGCTTAATTTATGTCCAGGTTAAGTGATGTTAAGAGTTTGGTTGTTGTTATAAAATGAAATGCCTAAAATGTGCATGGTTGCTTCTTGTTTAGGTTTTGAGTAACTCTAATTAAGCCCTCCAATAAATTCAGCAGAGGAATCCACAAAGCCTCACCCTGAACTGCTGTTTACTCAAGGAAACTGGAGGAAGAACAGAAACACCCTGTACATGCCCTTCTCACCATCAAACAAGTCTGTGCTTTGCCAGTATGGACTTTATTGTGTGAAGAGGGTTTGTTTTCTCTTTTAGTCACATGGAAATACATGGCTGCTTGTTGTTGTCTGGCTATCACTCCCCGGCAACTGGCAACAGTCCCAGATGACAGCGTAGGACTGCTTGCACACTGGGGTAATGGGTGAAAATTTGGACCTGTCAGTAAATGGTGCACATCATGTGTCTGAGCCGTTCAGTCTTGAGATTGCACAATTGTATAGAAAAAAAACAAAACTTAACTGACTGTCTGGGATAAAATGTAGATCTAATCAAAGCTATCGTGAGTGTATTTCTCATATCTCTTGGCATGTTAGGGTAATGTACAAAGACAGGTCGGCAGTAGCCACGGGCTGCCTCTGGTGCGCTAGATGTTGCTGCAGGCACACTGTCACTGAGCCGTTAGAATGTCATTTTGGCAAAAGTGTTAAAATATCACCCAAATGACCGGGAGACTTACAGATGTTTTCAAAAAAGAACCCTTCCCTCCTTCAGGGTACAAGTGTTTGAAATAAAGCTGAAGGAACAGATAATAATAATTAAAAATAACAAAAAAAAAAAAACAGATATATTTTAACCCATTAACTATGACTTTGCCTGCCTCAAACTCCTAGTTTGCTGCTTATTAATAGTAAAGTAGCAGTTTAGTTTAGGGATTTGGTAGGATTAGGGATTGAGATGGACCAATTTTCTGATATTTTCCCCCGATATGTTGAGATTTTATCATAACTGGATATCGGTTTTGTAATATTGGGTTCACAGATAAATCACAAATTGCACAAGGGGAACGCCGTTGCAACGCATCTGAGGCAAGTGCACCACACATGTCTGTAAAAGTGAAGCTTTTCTCCATCGCCTCCCAGGGGACTGTATAGGTCATAAACCCCGTCCTCTCTGTTTAATCTAATGAAGACATCTTAAATAAATTAAATAAACCACACGTTAAATACCTTTTTTACAAAGATGGTTTTTGTCATTTTAGGTATGCTGATGTATGTTTGTGTTATCTGATGCTATAAAAACGGGGTGTGATGTCATGATTGTGAGCTTGCCATTGGGTCTGCAGGAGTTTGATACCGTGGCTCTATCTCATCTCTACTGCGCAGAAGTTATTTTCGCAAGATGTAAGTGGCCATGCTGGGAATGTTTTTGCTTCGCTGTTGTTTACTCCTCTACCCAATCCATATACTGTAAAAAAAAAAAAAAAAAAAAGGAAAAAAAAAATCCAGACAGACCATGTCTGTCCACTCCACTTCCTTCCACTATAGAAAGCATGCACAGGTCCTTAATTTGGTGTCATTAGCAAAGTTTCCATCCAAGGCATTTTTGCAAAAAAATATTTAGCGCTTAAAATATTTTACCAATATAGCTGATGGAAATGCTAATTATCGATAACATTTTGTAAAGGTCGACACAGTATTTTTCAGTTTAACTTTAGCGCATGAATTCAATATTGATACTTCAAATGTCGCAAAAAAATTTTGGAAACATCTTTTGTTGAGAAAAAGGGCTTTAATGCAAATAAGTAGTGTCACATGACAGAATTAGTCTATTGGCAGCGTTTGTGTTTATGGTGTTGCTCGCGTCAAAGCATCTTAGCCTTCTTCAAAAGCCCATTAAATCATATTCATATTATTGCATCTAAAATTGTATATATGGTAAAAGGAAGAGTTACCTCTCAAACATAAATATCTTAATTTGATGTTTCCTTTAATTACTTTAAAAGTTAAAATTTATTAGGCTTAATTTTGTTCAGGATATTATATTGTAGAGTTGGTAGTTTAATGCGTTAGTGCGCACGGCGCCGGCAAGAACACTTGATTTTTTACTATACTCGTTCAAAAATAAGACATTATTCAAAATTATTACAAATATTTATTTTATTTGTGTACATTCACAAATAAATAATTAAATAATTTATAAATGTAAATAATTTGATGCTGCTTTCAAGAGCGCATCACAATAATTCTGTATATAGGCTGCTACTTGTTGCAGCTTTTTTTTCTTTCGTTTTGTTGATTTTTATTTGTTTATTTACAAAAAATATATATTTGTCATATGAGCCTTTTTTTCTTTAATAGCTTATGTTTTTCTCTGTTTGTGCAAGCTCTGCTGCTTGTTTCGTATATAAAATTAATCCCTGGAAACAAATTAAGCTATTTTTAATAGGTCACAGCCATGTAGCAATTCAAATTTAAGCAGAGTTCAGACTGCATGATTTTAGCCCTGATTTTGACTCGCCGACAAATGCCCGAAATCACAGGCAAATCGGTGCTCTTTCACGTGAGTGACAATCACACAGTGTGAATTATCAAAGACTGATCTAAGAGAATCACAAATAGGCCGCCGACACCCGTCAGATATTTGGCATACTAGATATCTGGACCTGTCGGCGATTCAGAATCATGCCGTGTGAAATGTGTTCTGACTGAATAACAGCAGCAATTACTTACAGCCAATCAGAGACCAGCATCCAGGGCAGTGGATCATTGGGGGAGGAGTTATGAAGGTATAGAAGGTAAATATCCTCCTCCATAATCATCTTTTCGTTGTAAATGAGCGCACATGCAATTTTTTTATGGCAAGCTTCTTTTGCTTGCTATCATTTTTAATAATAATCCCAGTCTCACGTGAGATCTCCGGTCTTGTACACGTGACCTCACGTTGTTTCCATGAGTTCCAAAGTTGTCGCTGATTCTTCCTGTTGTAAAGTCATGCAGTGTGAAACCCCCTGTCACCGATCTATCATGCAGTGTGAACACAGCAGCGACTGAATGATACCCAGATAGTCATGCAGTGTGAAAAGATCTGTGACGCGACTACTTTGAAAATCGTGCAGTCTGAACTTGGCATTAAGGCAATGTGTTAAAGTATTGTGATGAGCATCCCAAGGAGTCATCAGCGTCGCCCTGGAAACAAAGGACACACAACTGCACGTCCTCATCTCTGGCTGATCGGCCCCAGCTGCAGCCCGTCAGGCAGCAGCTAAATAAGCAGCTTTAGCGCTACCAAAGACTGAGAAACTTCTCACAGAAACTTATTTTTCGCTTCCCCCGGCCGCTGCCGATCGATATGTAGATGTGAAGTGGGAAATCCTTCCTTCGCCCTGTCCTTTTGGCCTCGGACAGCAGGAGAGATGGTGAGTCCCATTCGCAAAGGAACAATGTGAGGAGGAAAGGATGAAGCATTGCTTGACCCAAGTCCAAGTTATCGAGGGCAAGGAAGCTCAGTCAGCCTCATCCTCTCCCGAACTTTGTGGTCCAAAACGGCCTGCCGTATTGTGTTGCTCAGCGAAGGGGGGAGAAAAAATTATTACTGGTGGTATCCCGTACGAAGACGGACTTGAAACTGGCCCATTCACACCCCATGGCAGGTCATCCCGGGGCAGAGAATACCACCCAACGGGTCCGTGACCGTTTCCACTGGCCAGGCCTGGTGGCCAATGTAAAATGCTTCTGTCAAGCCCGCCCTACCTGCCAAGTGACCTCGCCCAGGAAACCTCCCCCCAGTCCGCTGATCCCATTGCCCATCATTGAGGTGCCCTTCGAGCACATTGAGTTGGACCTTGTGGGGCTGTTGCCTAAGTCTGCCCGGGGGCATGAACACATACTGGTGATTGTTGACTATGCCACCTGGTATCCAGAGGCAGTTCCCCTCCGTAAAGCCAGAGTGAAAGCTATCGCCCAGGAGCTGTTCCTGCTCTCCAGACGAATTGGCATCCCAGCGGAGATTCTGACCGTTCAGGGTACCCTCTTCATGTCCCGGCTAATGGCTGACCTCTTCAAGCTGTTGCGGGTAAAGCAGTTGAGGACCACCATCTATCATCCTCAGACTGATGGGCTGGTTGAACGCTTTAATCAAACACTGAAACCGATGCTCCGATGGGTAGTCCTCTTCGGCATCCAGGAAATTCCACAGGCTTCAACTGGCTTCACCACATTCAAGCTCCTCTTTGGTCGGCAACCCTGCGGCCTCCTGCACATGGCCAAGGAGGCCTGGAAGCAACAGCCTGCAGCTCACTCTGTAGAGGAACACGTGAGGCAGATGAGGGAAAAGATTGACCGCGTCATGCCATTAGTCTGGGAACACACCTGGTAAAAGCACAGCAGGCCCAACAGCGCCACTACAACCGGGCAGCCCAACCATGGGAATTCCAGCCCGGAGACCGAGTCATGGTCCTAGTCCCCAACACCGCTTGCAAGTTCCTGGCCACCTGGCAAGGGCCCTGCAGTGTACTAGAGAAGCTTTGGCCTGTTACCTACCGTGTACTTCAGCCAGGATGGAGGAGAGCTGACCAGCTGTACCACATCAATCTGCTAAAGAAATAGGTAGAGACTTAAGACCAGCTCGCAGCCCTTGCCACCTCCGATCCCGTGGTTGTGGATATCAATCCCCATCTCTCGGCTGCCCAGAAGAGGGAGCTGCAGCACCTGGTCAGTCAGTTCTCTGATGTGTTCTCTCCTCTCCCCAGGCAGATCACTGTTCTACAGCATGACGCCCGAACACCACCAGGAGTTATCGTCTGTCAATGGCCCTACTGAATCTGCAAAACCTAAGACTGCATTTTCTACCTCTAGTGGCCACTGGTAGTAATGGACCCTTCCCTTTGGCCTGGTGCTCCATGAGGCAAAGTACCTGGGTTTTCAGGTGGGACGAGGTCTTATCCGTCCCCAGGAGAAAAAGTGGAAGCACGGAGACCGGAGACGAAGACCCAGGTACAAGGCCTTCTTAGGGTTGGCGGGGTATCTCCTTACCTTCCCAGAAAGCAGCTGAGGACCGATCAGCCCAACAGGAGCACTTCTCAGACTCACTGCAGCACGAGGAAGAGAGCACACCACACACCGGAGCACCCACCTCAACAATTTTGTTTACCCACTTTGTAAATAAATCCACCCTCCAGGGTATTTATTTTGAGCTCTCCTTGTTGTGTAATTCTTCGCCCGTGACAGTACTTAAAATGAGTTTATATTTATATACTTGACAGTTTACGTAGGCTAATTTCAGGCAACATACAGATTCATAAAAGGTAATTTAATTATTCATATTAACTGCATTTTTGTAGCATTTTAAAAGGAAAAAGATATTTAAACAGTTCAGCATCAGCCTGTCTAATGGTTACTTTAGAGCCAGGTTCACACAGTTGATTTAAGTTCAAATTCCATAACTTATCTTTTGTTTTTAAATGGAAGACATTGGAATGTTTTCAAAGGGATTGGCAGTATTTCAGCTGAGCCACTGCTATGGGGGAGGCATGGTGTGCCTTGGTTATTATCCACTCAGAAGTGCGAGACAAAATATTACATCTTTCAGTAACTGCTCCGATATGCTAGAGTGCATTAGTATACAAATCAGCACGTCTCTGCACTTTAGCTGTCAGCAAATTTTCCTGCAGCATTGGGAGTGTTTGAATCTACTTTTTCAACTTCTAATTAGTCCTGCCTGCCAGTGATTCAAGTAACACACAAACTGCTCATTTGCTCTAATACCGTTAGCAAATATCCGATTATCATTTGGATGAGAACATGCTATGCATCCTAAATAATCACTTCTGATGTCCTACAGAGTATCATCATTAAAGCTCAGTTTCTGAGTCATTATGGCAATCAAATTCGAAGATAAGGATTAGTTCTTGTCTTTGAATTTGATTTAAAATTGATTGGACACAGGCAGTCGTGGCCTCATGGATAGGGAGTTGGACTTGTAACCAAAAGGTTGTGGGATTGAGTCCCAGGTCCAGCAGGGATTGTAGGTGGGGGGATGAATATTGCAGATCACAAATCCTTAGAATGGGAAACATGTCATGTCCTTTCCTTTTTCCTTTAGAAATGAGTTGACTTACTTCTTTAAAAAAAACAAAAACACACACAGCTACTTTACAGTTACATTTAGCATTAATCACTGACAAAAACAAAGATTTCAGAAATTCATAATGTTTTTTGTGAATGTTTGTTTGCTTGGCACAAAAGTCTTAATTTACAATGCCACAAACAGCTTACAAAATAGCTCTGCATTATTGCATTGCACTGCGTTTTGCTGCTTTTATGGCTCCCAGGTGATAGCACTGTAATAGCACTGACTGCTGGATTATCTATGCTTTTATGCATAAATCACATTTTAGATAGCATATGATTTCACACTGTTACAATAGCACAAGGTACCTTTATTACAACTTCACCAGCAGTCTGCAATAACAGTTACTTGAGTCAGAAGTGTCACTCAACTGAATAAAGAGAATAAACTATGCAAAACAGCACAGTGCAAAAGATCTACAAGTTCTGCTCCTTTTTCTGAAGTCTAACTGCCTTAATGGAAGGTAACCCGAGTTTGAGTCCTTACTCGAGGTCCTTTCTGAATGCTGTTTTCCCCTCTCTTCTCCCATTACTTTGTGTCTAGACTTCATTGTACTATCTACTTTATAATGCGAATGAAGAAGAGAGGTATCATCAGTTTTGCATTAAGCAGTACCAAGGCTTATGTGCTTAGAGCGATTTCTCTGAATATGATTCATGAACAGCACAGTATCACACATTTCTGCAGACTACACTACAGGTTAACAGTATCATTACAGTGTGACTGAAGGGATCAGATACAAAGGCCTTTGTACATCTCAGTTTTAAAGTCGAGTCAAAAGCAGCCTGACCTTAAATCCATCCATCACATGTGCTATGATTTATCTTTTTAGTCAAACTTACTTTTCAGCAAAAATAATAACAATTAATTGTGGTTCATTCAGACTGTGGAAACACTTAAAAAAACACTAAGTTATAACGTCTTTTTAGCATTCATCTTAACATGTGCTGACACTATTGAGATTGCCATTTGAGGCAGAAGAGAGGAGAGATGAGACTAAAGATGTGACCCAGGGTTTTCTTCCCCTACTAATCTATTGTGTGCAAATAAAGAGTCCATTACAGATCAATAAATGGAGGGTTAATAGACTGATGGATAGATTAAAGAGCTGAAATCTGAGGCAGACATGATCTGTGGTTTGGATTGGGTTCTCATACATTCACACACACACTGAAACACCAAACCTCTTTAGGCTGCTGTGAGATTGCTTTTACTACATAATAATGTTCTTCAGTCTTTTATTTTGCTGTATTTGCATTTCATATTTTACCTTCTGTCCAAACACCTCAGTGAATACCTGCTTTAAATAATGATAAAAAAAATATTAAATATTAATAGCAATTATCTCTTTTACTTTTAAAGGCATAGTTCATCCAAAAAAATACAATTCTGTCATAAATTATTCACCCTCATTTCATTGCAAGATCCAAGGTCCAAAAATGCAGTAAAGACACTATTTAATTAGTCCATGTGACATCAGTGGTAATTTTACAAATCTATGGTTATGGTTAAGAATAAGTATAACTCGATATAATAATTGTTATAGTTAATAATGATAGCCACAGCCACAAAGACAAATTCTATATAACACGCATGTATACACACCACATCCGCAGACGAAACTTTTTCATTCAGAGCCAAAACTTTTTTCTTCCAGTGGTCAATATCATTGAATTAAATGAATATACTCTACAGTTTCTCTGTTGGTGAAGCTAAAACTAAAAGATAAAGGGATTTCCATTTATCATTCAACTTAAAATACTAGAGAATCATAATTCAAGAAGTCATAATTCAATTTTAAATCCTAGGCTCAGGGTAATATTAGCCGGAAATATTATGGAAAACTTCCATATAAGATATTAGAGAGACCATAAAAGAGATATCTAATGTTCAAAGCTAAAGTGGCTGTTCAACAAAGTGTACAAAGAACAAAAAAAGCAAGCACAAAACTAAAGGTAAAAGAAAAAAGACAAAGACATGGAATTCTTAGCTTAACTTGTGCTCTAGAGAGGTTTGGGATGTGGATGAAAGGTTCAGAGGTGTAATGGACCCAGGATGAATTGTTTATTAAAATCTGCTCTCTAAATTCCATTCTCAATTTCACTGTTCTCATGTAGACTAGACTGAATATTAAATTGGATCTCTCTTTCTAATGCTGCAGAGATGAGGCGAGAGAAAAGGAGAGAGGAATTCATACATCAGTGATCTTATAGCACAGCCTGCAGATCCATGTTTATTAGAGAAACTCCAATATACCTTTCTTGCTTTTTCTGGCCACGTACACACTGCAGCTAAATACATCTCTCTTATTCTGACTGCTTAATCTATATTCTATGAGTGACAACCACATCTACTGTATATACAAATTCACACAAGATCAACCAAATGTTAACACAAGTAAAACTATTAGTTTATTGCCTCTCTCAACAGCAGTTTACTTAAAAAGCCAGACTCTGTGATTTCAGGAATGGCTCTTAAAATCCATTCTCAGAACAATTATTTGGAGTGAATCCCCACATCTATGCAATGCTCTTTCTAACTCAAATGAGAGTCGCTGTGAGTTTCACAGTTTTAGTGCAATAAATTTAAGATGGGCAGAAGCAACATTTCTATTTACACCCACACAAATATGTCTCCAAGAAGCTCTGAGAAAACATTACATGAGAATTGGGCTGCACCAATACAAAAACTGATCTCTGCAAAGACAGAGAGACAGAGTTAGAAACCGCTCTTTCTCTGAATTAGTAAGTGTCTTTATAACAACCAGAAGGTATCATTTGATAACAAAGAAAGCTATAGGAGAGGCAGCTATAGTATATATTTAATAGTGTATTCAGTAATGCATTCGTACCAAGGTCATAGATTTGTGGGACCCAATAAATTGATACTTTTGCGCAGTAAACCTAAATATACATAATTGAAATAAATATTATCATAAAACTATATCTAGTAATAATTATTGAATAATATATAGCTGTAGTTTAAAAACAAGAGATATAAAAAAATATGCAAAAATATAAATAAGTATATATTTAAGCCAACAACAATTAAAACATTAAGTTTGCTTATATATACTTACATGCATACAAATATTTTATATTTCATATGCCTACATGATATATGATATATATATATATATATATATATATATATATATATATATATGTATGTATGTTTCTATATTCTCAACATCAAATGTCTTTGCCAATTCATATATGAAGCTTTATTTGCTGAGTTTTCTACCAACAGCATTGATAGTTTATAAGTAAAGTGTAATAATTAATGACTATACTTTAAGCATGCTAAATGAGATACATTTCTGGTTGTTCTCAAAGGAGCATTGGGTATTGAGCCTTACTGCGGGCTACTAGAAAGCCTTTAATTGTCATTTGTTACCTAGAACGCTTCCTCATTTGTATCACCATGGACAATATCACTATTATGCATGCAGTGTGAATGTGTGTGTGGATTTGGCGTTACAACTGCAAACAGTGTTTTAGCCTTCAAGTCATGGAACATTATATAAGCTCTCCTTTACATACACAAACACACCAATATGCCACCCCACCCAAAAACTTTCAGTCAAAACTTTTCAGCCACATTTAGCAACACTCATATCAGAAACAACAGGTAACACTACATTCAACCAGTGCCAGTTCTCCTAAAAATGTTCATCTCTCATCTTTCATTGTGCCAAAGGACTGTCTGTCCCGTCCTTGTACTTCACTTCATCTTTCACAGCCACATACAAATGTCCCTTGAAATGTTAGTGATGGACACCTGGCCAATCAGCATTCAACATATCACTCTCCTCACACAACACATGTCTGTTCTGAGTGTACTACCCAGCGTGCAAAAGAAGGGGAATAAGGACTCCTCTGTCCACACAGGAAACAAGCATATGAAACATGCCAGCAGAGACCACACTAGCCATTCAGAGAGTTGTGCTGAATGATGCTGCAGAGGTGAGGGTGAACAGCAAAACACCAACGCAAATTAAAACAGCAGCAAATCGCTATATCTGTACAATTAGCAGACTCATATTTATCTCCAGACCCTGGCAAAATAAACAGCAGCTTATCCACAGGTGAAAAGTGGGGCAGCTAAATCAATGCTAATTCGATGAATGCTAATTTTATGAATACTAATTTGATGTTTTCAGATTTTCTTGCTGAATTTAATGTCGTTGTTAAAACGAAACCTTTTCGTTTTCATGATTTATTTTTTTTTAAAAAGATAGAAACTGCTTACTTGCATTGTGTAAAGGCTAATTCGCTAATGGGAGGCTTACTGGCCATAGGTTTCCCTCATGGTTTTAACTGAATAAATAAGCGCTTTAATACTTTTTGAAGACAGGCTTAATTTCACTCAAAGCGCATACCTTAACCAATCTAAAATCTAAAAACATTATGCATTTTAAAACCTTAAGATGTTGCATATTGCATTGCATTATTTAAAAACTGGTTAACAAATGTTTAAACAACACAGCAGCTTTAAAAATCATATTAATGTGTAAATTATGTTGCACAGACCATATTTTACTCAAATACATTCTAAAACCATGTTAAAAATACCAGTAGCTCAAATTTGCCACCCAGAGAACCTGGTTCCTGCTCATTTTGTGGCACTTTTAAAGTGAAATGTCCAGTGATTGTCACTAAAAAAGTGATACATTTCACCTGAAATAGATGAACGTGACTCTGACAGCATTTTGTTACATTGATCGTGCCGGTTTTAAAATGAAATGTCTGGTAAATGGAGCTAAAAGGTTAATGTACCACCTAGCAGTATCTACAGAAAAAAAAGACAAAAACAAGTTGTTCATACAAAGATGTTTAGTACAGTTTTGTATCGAGCATCTCCATTACTCACATAAAAATAGCTGTCAAATATTGTTATCAAGATGGCTGCCAGATGAAATGAACGAATTGTCAGAGAATTTGAGTAAACATGACAGTCGCAAGTACTCCGAGTGCACTTTTTTATTAATTGTAATGCAGTCAGAAAAACTGCAGCAACAGATCTTATAAGCTACCTCTCATCTTTTATCACCGACACACATCTAAAGTACAGTTACACAAACATCGCTTGTGCTTCAGCTCCCTTTAGCAGGCTTTTTTCGCAGTTCACAGCGTACGTGTCTGTATGAACAGTAGCACAGAAGGCGGGTTGTGAAAGTGCACATTCAAGGAACCACTTGTCATCTCTACTGCATTTCGTTCTCCTCAAGTCCACCATCCAACTATCAAACATCTTTTGTAAGTTCAGAGAGGAACGTCCATTATTCTTATTCCCCGTAGAATACTTTTATCCTTTAACAGAGGTGCACGACAAGTTTAGAAAAACTTCTTATATCTGAAGGTGAACAAGAACAGTAGCGAAGTTTTGTTACTGTAACTCAGTAACTCAATTGATATTCACAGTACAGGATCATGGATGACGCAAACGAATTTGACTCTTGCAGATTTGATTATATTAAAAAGCATTTTGAGGACACATTGTCACAACACACCATTTCATTCTCTTTCTTTATCCCTTTCTCTCCTCTTTATATCTCTCTGGTAAACTCTCTCACACACACAGAGCTAATGGTATTTAGGGCAGCCAACATCCTCTAGTAGGAAGCAATCCTCTGTGTGTGTGACATATAAGGCATATTTCTGGGGCACTCCACCCTGTTCCCAGTGGGAAATTCGCACACACACCAGTACTCGCACAGAACATGGGTGGTTGGCATTCAAGAGTGAAAAACCTTGCGAATGAGATATGAAACTCAAATAGAAAGCATGTCATGTCAACCATCCACACACACTTCATTTCAAAGTCAAATTTGCTATATTTTAATTACATTTTTAGTTTTTTTGATCAGTGCATTCTGGGTTACTCACACATACACACTGCATAGATTATAGTTTGAAAGTTTGGGATAAGTAAGATTTATTCATTGTTTTGAATGCAGTCTCTTATGCTATCCAAGGCAAGGCAGTAAACACAGTCATATTGTGGAAATATTATTGCAATTTCAAATAACTGTGTATAAAATGTGATTTATTCCCATGATGCAAATCTGCAGTCAATTTTCAGTGTCACGTGATCCTTTAGAAATCAATCTAATATGCTAATTTGGTCAACAAGAAACATTTCATATTATTACCAGTGTTGAAAACAGTTATTTTGCTAAATATTTTTGTACAAACACATTTTTATCTAACTGTTTTGGTGCACAGCAAGATCAAAAGGATTGCTGAATCCAAGTATTTAGCAAAAGTGTTCACAAAAAATCTTACTGGCCCCAAACGATAACGTACACAGCAATATGATGCATCTTATATGAACATCACCACTGTTAATCTTGCAGGAAATTATATTTCCTACATAGATGCTTTAGATAAAGGCCCTGCCTGCATATGCATATGATGTCAGCACTATTCTGACTTGCAAAGGATTTTTGTTTTCAAAGAACAATCGCAATAAGTTATAAATTCCACTGACATTTACACAAAGATTAGGCCTCAAAAATCACAAAGAGTGATTTTAGCACAGCTTTATTCCAGACCACTGATGCGTTTAAAACAAAATAACTGATTGCCACCCAAGATCATTACATACAACAGGACGTCTGTCAGCAAATTAACAACAACTGATGATGATGATAAATGTAGCCATTGACATATTTCACAGTGGTGAATTCATCACCGTACCGATAAGACAAGATAAATGATGGGCAGCATATTTCCCCTAACCAGACTCATCCATTCATCACGCAGGTTATTTACTACTGTGACTGGTCCATGCCCCACATACTGAGAGGATGCAAGAGCCGAAACAGATTGTAGCCTCTGTGCTTTGATTAACAGCGCTAGCCTTGGAGGGAGAGAGTTATGAGAATATATGGCGGTTGGCACACACTACATAACCTACTTCTACAACAGTCTGTGAATCTAAAAAACTTCAAAGGAAATAGCCTGGGTCACACTTCACATTACAGGCTAATATTATGAGTAAGTTCGGAGCAATACTGAACGACATGATGAAACCGACATTCTTCCTGGCCCTCTTGATCCTTTTACAACAAGGTTTTATAAGAAACTATCCAAGTATTTGCATTAGTTTTTAGGGCTATGTAGTAAATTCATAGCTTAACATCTTAACTTTAAATACATGTCTTCACATGACACAAACCCTATATTCTTAAACAGTATTGTTTTCGCAGGCTAATTTAGGGACCAAATGTAATATTTTGTGAATCCAGCCCTGAATATCGTGATGAGAAAAGAAAAACAAGAAAAACAAGTTAACAAATTAAAATGAATAAATCTGTCTACATGATAATACAAACCGAAATGCTGGCAAATTTGTTGTTCACCTCCACAACAAGTGTAAAATATAATTTAATCCTGAATAATATGTAATCAACCCCCACTTAATAGGCCTATGTAATTATTAGCTACATTAACATCCATGTAACTCTGGATTAAGCGTCAATTTAGCAGTTAAATGATGAATGTTACAACTAAAAGTACAGTTACTCTATAGATGATAAGGGTCATTGTGGACACAGGTATCCTGGAGGCAGGTGCACTTGTGGGACAGGTGTGTTGCATCTCTGACGACACTTTCAGCGTCCCGCTGGGAAACACTTACAATGATCCAGCTCTTATGTTTCATCTTATTACAGAGCTTAAACCGGATTGAGTTGCTGTATAAGTTCACAACCTGCACAACAAGTTTGTCCGTTATGTGATTGCAATCATTGACTGCGATTCCGCTCCTTCTCGAATACATTACGGGCTTTTGTTCCGAAACTGCGCTCTTACTGATTAAGCTTCAACAAAAAAAAAATGCACATTGAAAATATAGAATATTAACAAATGTTATATTAACAGTAAGTTAGACGGCAGCCTTATTGCAAGCATCACAATAGAGCAGCTAACCAATAGGTAACTGCATAAGATAAACGCTTACCGTGCATATGGCCAAAAAAAGAGCGCGACAGTGTTATTGTGATTTCATAAAAACAAAGCGAGCGTAACCGAAAATATCCTCGGGTAGCGGGCGACGTGTGGTTTAGGGAGCCAGGTGGAGGATGGTCTGTACCTGCTCACTGCAGATCGCCGACTGCGGCGACGTTTCACTATCCACAAGTGATAGGGCTGACGTCACTCACAACAGCAGGATGGGCGGAGCTTCGAGCGCACAGATGTGCAAGAGGATTAGGACAAAATAGCATGTCGCTGAAATAACGAGACAGGTTCAGTCCGTGGATTATAAATATCGAGCGGAGGGGGCAGAACGGAAGTGACATTTGAAGTCACTGACGTGAAAATCTGTTTGTTTAAGTGGAGTTTAGGGAAATTGTGCAGCCACTGTATTTCAGGACGTTGCTCATGCTGTCCCAGCCTGGGTTTATAGCTTTGGGTGAAAAGTGCCCACAAACACTCTAACTCCATCTTATCATGCTGGTTTAAGTTGTTTTTCTTAATATTTCAGAATATGGATATTAATCGTGCATTAGCTACTAGACTACTCAAGAGGAAATACATATTGATTTACTCCAGTCTACACCAGAGTAAATGAATATGCAATTTACTCGTTAATAGCCTTTGACGTATTCATATAAATAAATGTGTTATATTAACAGCTGTGCATATATAATCCAAATCTCTGGTTCTCTGTTATTATTCCATGCATTCCATTCCATGGAGAAAACTGCCTCTTCATTTATATATATATTCAAAAGCTCGGGGTCAACATTCATTTGATTAAAAAAAGAGGCAAGGAATGGTAAAAACATTTATATTAAACATTTTCTAACATTATATGTCATGTAATAATTCATATACTGCATTAAGCCAAGGCTTATCATAGCATTGCATAATATTGCTTTTTTGTTGTTTTTGATTGCTTCCATTGTCCAAATTTTGTAAGTCGCTTTGGATAAAAGCGCCTGCTAAATGACAATGTAAATGTAATGAATTTAAATGATTCTTGATGGGGGAAAAAAGCCAAAAAAAACAAACAAACCTGCATTTATTTGCAATCAAAAACGTCTGCAACATTACAAAAAAGTGGTTTACTGTATTTTATTTTGCAATTCAGATATCAATTTACATTTTTGAGTGTTCTCTGCTGTCCTCTATTGCTAAGAGTGACTAATTGCAAGGCAGCAGTACCACTGCTTAAACAACCGCGTTTAAAGACACTAATAGCACAAAAATAAAGACGAAAAACGAACAGCAAACAAGTAATTGCAATTATTTTAATTTAGGATGGTTATTTGTAGATCTGCATTAGCAGTTGAGTGGGTGAGAAGCAAGTAAAATACACACACACCGAAAATTCTGATGTATTATGTGTAGTCGTCTGAATGAATCTCCAAAATTAATTCATTCAGAGAGTGTCCCCTCTGCTTCATGTCCCTTCCAATGGACTGTCTCCATCCAGGCTAGGAGTGGTTTCTATGGACTGTTCACCTTTTAAGATTTTCCTGTACCTCCTTGAAGATCTGCTCTTCTAGACTGGATGTGTCATACTCCATCAGCATATCATATGCCCTCCACGGTTCTGCCCACTTCTGAGCATGCTCCATCATCTCCGGGGTCAAACATAGGTCAAAGTGGATACCCTTAATGTCAAACTTGGGGCGCTCCCAACGTTTAGACCACGGCTTGGGCTTCATTTTTACTTTTAACTACAAGAGAAAGAGAGAAACAGACAGAAAACCTTTCAATTAAGTGACGAAAAAAGACAGCAGGTGTACAATCTATCATTACAGAATGTTACAGATGAGAAATGTCTTTTTACCGGATTGACCAGAACATCTCCTGTTATTGCAAAATGGACAGGTTGCATGTCAAAGCTGAAGGTGCTGTATTCAGGAAGAGCATCTCTCAAGTACATGAGATTGTCATCCAGTCTCTTCTCCAGCTTCAACACTTCAATCTTACGCATTCGTGGATTGTACAACTCATAGCACATCTCCACTCCTACAGCAAACAAACACATATCACTATGAATTTGATGATAAAATGGCAACAAAAGTCAAAAAGCATTAGTTTCCATGCATAGTGGATACTATGATTAAAGTGAAACCACTGCAAATCAGAACAGTAGGGTTGCAACTGATGATTACGTTGATAATCAATTAATCTGTTAATTACGTCTTTTAATAACTGCATTTTTACATTTTTTGTTTTTTTTATTGCAGCACTAGAAACAGGTTTGTTTTTTTACCTTGGCCATCAACAACATTCCTAAGTATAAAAGTAGCACCCAATCCTTTTCCAGAGCGTTTAATGCAGATTCCAACGAAGCGATTCAAGTTCTCATTCACATGAGGATCAATCATGCTCACTGCTAAAACACTGCCTACATGAAACAATAAAGAGAATACTTCAGAGCTACAATACAGGCAGCTACATTTTTTTCAATCACAAAACACCATAAAACAGAGGAGTCTTGCATTATCAGTATTTCTTACCAACGTAAAACTCTGGAATATTGAAAACCTTCCTTCTCTGTACCATGTCTCTCCGTTCTGCTGAAAATTTCATGGGGTTTGTGCGCTGACGAGGAGGAATGAACTCTGGACTCAAAAACCTAAGCAGACATTCATTTTGTAAAGCAACTGAATCATGTAACGTGTTACTAATACATTTCTTATGATGAAAATATGAAAAACCTAACAGTAAAATTCAATGATGCTAACATTTAATCAAATTTTGGCATTTTGAATTGGACAATTTAGTCTATTTTCTACATATAATTTAAATAAAATAAAAATATTATTTGCAAATATCTAAAATTGGCTACATTCAATTCTTTAGGAACTATTTCTATCATTATTCCTTTAAAATAATTACAGGTTTGCTAAAAAAACAACAACATGTGTATTCTTAATCATTCATACGATACAAAAGTTGCAAACCACTTGTCATTTATACATGTCACCATGCAGTTTGAGCGACAGGTTCCGATCAACATTTTGTAATAGGCATGTTATAGAAGCTGGCAGGTGTAAACTAAAACATAAGCATATGCATTTACTCAACAACACACATACCGTCGCAGAGATCCTTCTTTCTTTGTTTTGTCTATGATGACAGGTTTGGCTGGAGGGGTGAATTTTGGAGGTCCATCTGACGCTGCCGTGTGCCTCAGTACAGACGTCGACAGGACTCCTAGGAATAAAATAAATACTTAGTGTCTGTACAAATCATGTTGGGAATTAGTAATAGTTATCGCAGAGTAATTCTCTTGAGCAGAGGATTGGTTAAATAATCGTCTCATTACTGGTCTTTTCTGTTAGCACCATCTAATATGGACTTGGTAATGAGGAATATAAAAGACAGTAACCTACGTTCGTTCTGAGGGAAGTGTCTTAAAATTCGTAGAAAGCTCATAATTTCTCTCATCCTCCGTGTGCACGCCGCCATGTTTGACCTCCGTCAGGGGAGTGTGTACAAGAAACATTCTGATTGGTCCTCCAACCTCAACAACGATGACTGTGAGTGGATGGATGAAGTGAAAATTTAAATGTTTTATGCGATATTATATATATATATATATATATATATATTGCTTATGTAATATTTGGCGTTCAATATAAAATAGTAAAATAGTAAAATTAATATAGCTCATTTGAGAAAGTATTGTGTGATTATAATATATGTATTGTATGCTGTAATATAGTTTTTAAAGGTTAGGACAGTCCCAAAACTAACTAATTTGGCTGTGATATAGGTTAATATATATACTAAAAGCACAAAGTGCCCAACTACCCATCCTCATACGACAAACCTATGATCCCCGTATTTTCATTTGAAGTGGTGTAAGTTAATCTTTCACATGATAAGGCTTCAATTATCAGTATGTTTATTTATTCTTTCACTTCAGATGAGGTACAGTCAGTATTATTTCTATGGGGACTAATCGCACACGGACGTGCGCATGCGCAGAGAGGCCGTTCCTTGTGGCGGAAGGTTCGTGTTTAATCCACAGACACACGTGGGTGTTAGTGGCGTCCGCAGTGGTCAACATCATCATCATCTGACGAGTCTACCAGAGGACAGCTCGAGCAGCCGTCAAGTAAGATGCTTGCTTACCATTTTGAAGCAGAGAAAAGTTATAAACATGCTTGTTTTGCAAAGTTAACATTACTTGTTTGTTGATAATGGCTGTGATATAAGTTAACTTAAAATGGACCGAAAAGATTGGCTGTTAGTTACTTCTCAGTGTTCGGTTAGTGCTTTTTAGTATGCGAGTCATTTTTTTTTACATTGCAAACTTTAAGAATGTATTATTTATTTATTCGTGTCAATCAAATTGAGTTAACCTTTCATTCTAACCCATTAGCACTACTTTTAACTGGATAAGTGACTTCTGACTAGGCTGTGATTACCTTGTGATGCAACCCACAAATTATTTGTTTGACCCCTAACTTCCCGAGTTCATCCCTGATTCCTCATAGAAGCCAATCATTACTAGTAGTCTAAATCCTTTCTCTTTGACTATATTGAAATAAATTGACTGTGTTGTTGTTTTTATTATTATTATTAACTGTTGATACATTTAAGGTAAGTCATGAAATACTTTCCCTATTATGCCCCAGTGTGATGCACAGTGAAAGAAAGTATGCAGCACTAGTTATAAAAGTCTTTCTTTCAGGATAATGCCTGTCGCAAGGCTCTACAGAAGAGAGGAGACCGGGGAGGGTCGGGTCATACGAAGAATTGCACAACTGTATCCAGATGTCACAATAACAACAGAGCTTTGCTACAATGTAGAACTGGATGGTAAGAGAATATTGCATAGAAATAGCAATACGTCTAAATCACAGTTATTTTGCGTTTTACAATAAAGATTGTTTCCAAGCCGTTATAAAAGGAAAATAACAATATACATGTTGCAAAGTTCTTCATTAGTGAAATGAAAATCAGCAAGCAGTAAAAAAATAAGCCAATAGTCATTATTCAACACACTTTTAAACCAAATCTACTTCAGCCCAAGTCAGTTCAGTGTTGGAACAGGTTAGTTCAATAAATATCATCGTTGATCAATTATGAAACTAATTAAATTAATTTATAAAACAGATTTAAGCAAAGCAATAATGTGGCTCATCCAGTCTTTGTCATCTCATCATCTTCTATTTTTCTCCTAGGGTCTGACTCTTTGAGTTTGGAGCAGAAAGATATGTTGTGCTGGTTGTTCAGTCCTCCTTATTCTGGCAGTCTGTCTGAGGAGCCTACTTTAAAACCAGAGGATGGGGTAACACTGGTGGAGATTGGACCCAGGTAACCTCTACCTCTGTTTTATTGTAATGGTATGGCATTGTGATCTTATTATACTGTAACTCGCATCACATGTTTCGATTATATCTTGACCTTGTAGGTTGAACTTCTCCACTGCTTGGTCCACCAATGCAGTGTCCATCTGCCAAAGTGCAGGTCTGAGCCGGGTGACGAGAGTGGAGCTCTCCCACAGGCATTTGATCAAGGTCAGGAGAATTGCTTTAAATAGCTTTACATTACAGTGTGTTTTTCCCCCACCCATTTTGATAAAAAGCTCTCTTTTTTTTATCTAGCCCAAGGAAAGTAATAATGGCGTATTGAAGGACAGAGAGATGGACAGACTGATTAGCTGCTTGTATGATACTATGACTGAATGCGTTTACTCCCAACCAATCACGTCGTTTGCGGTTGATGTTCAGCCACAGGAAGTATTCGAGGTGGACATTCTAGGAAAAGGTCGTGCTGCCTTAGAGAAGGCAAATGATGAACTTGGTAAGAGATGTTTTTGGAGTCTTAACCACATTTCCTCTAAAAAAAACTAGATATATTCAAGTGTGTGTAAAACTACTAAGTGTGTGTAAAAAATTCCCATATATGTTAAGTACTAGTATAACCATCTAATGCTGTCAGTGTCAACTTGTGATTTTTACCTTTATATTATGAGCACAAGCTTATAAAACCAGTAGCAGTGTTACATGAATTACATAAAAATTACAGAATTTAAAATGCATGAAAAATGATTTCATCAACTGACTTAAGAACTGTGTGTAGGCAGAATTTAGTGATGAGATCTGCAACTCTTTCTCCTACAAATAATGATCCAGTAAGGTCACATGAGACTTAACATGATTAGGTGAAGAGTAGATGTCACAAGATAAGAGGGGCCTGTTTGATCACGAGGTGTGTGAAAGGAAAGAATGAATGACTGTATGAGAGACAGCAGCTCACAGCCTACATTTCAGATAAATGAAGGCCTGCTGGGTTAGAAATAAAGCAATCACGTGACATCCTTAACAGTCCATTAAAATGTAAATATATTTCTGTTTTGATGATAGGTCACAATAGTTTTTCACTTACTTTGTTTTTGTACACTAACGTTTAAAAGTTTTCGAGTGAGTTAGATGTATTATTTGTGAAGTATTATACAATAATAAAAAATTATTAAGTTTTCAGCATTGATGATAATAATGTATTTTTTTTTTTGTTTAACCAATTGAGCCAATTAAAATGACTTTTAAAGGATCGTGTGACACTGAAGAATGGAGTAATGGCAGCTAATAATTCTGATTTGCCATCACAGAAATAAACTATTTTTCAAAGTATATTAAAATAGAAACATCTTTTAAACTGCTTTGATATTTCACAATGTTACAGTTTTAAAATCTTACTGTCCTCAAACGTTTGAAGGAGTATTTATGGAATATGCAACATCTGCTTCTTTGTCACTCACAAAAGTACTTTTAAATTTTAAGCAGTTAATTTTTATAGAAGTGTTCTTTATGTTATTAAAAATCGTTGTTAAATTTGTACATTTTATGGCACTGGCTTCCAGTGTCATTCACTTCCTGTTTGATATGACAGAACACACCAGTTTGCAATATTATTTTAACGTATTATCTTACTTGTGTACACATTGGATTGTAGTGTGAACAGTTTTACTGTTCTTGTTATTCCCTGACTGCAGCTAATGAACCGGAAGTCTCACACATTCCCAGAAAACGATTACTTCTGTATTGAAAAATAAGGTGGACAGGATGTTTTGTAAAACTTGTCTGAATTAATAGCAGTAACCAAGTGAGGAGGAGCTTAGCAAGAGCCAGTTTTCTGTATTTTGTTTTGCATTCATTTCCGATTTTTTGCTTTCTGTCTGTCTTTATTTCTGCATGTGTGAGCAGGGTTAGCGTTTGACTCTTGGGATCTGGACTACTACACTGCACTCTTCCAGAGGGTGAAAAGGAATCCCACCAGTGTAGAATGCTTTGATCTGGCTCAGTCCAACAGGTGTGTGCTCTCCAGAGAATAAAGGAAGTCTGTTATCTGCAGTAACATTTGAAATGACAATCTCATGCTCTCTCTGTCCTGCAGTGAGCACAGCCGCCACTGGTTCTTCAGAGGGCGAATGATCATTGATGGAAAAGAGCAGAAGGAGACACTCTTTAGTCTTATTATGGGCACTCAGCACCATAGCAACCAGAACAATGTAATCAAATTCTGTGACAACAGCAGGTTAGATGTTTCTCTCTAAAAGTCAACCTATTTGAACAGCGCTTGGGCAGAATGTCTGAATACGTGGTGCTTGTGTGTTTGTAGTGGCATCAAAGGCTTGGATACGGAGTGTATGTACCCCACAAACCCTGCGCTGGCCAGTCCATATAAAACCCGACATGTTACCAGACACGTCATCTTCACTGCAGAGACGCACAACTTCCCCACCGGTCTGATCCTAAATGCATTTAACCTGCTTGCTTGTTTACAGATGTGTGGTGGCCAACCTAAGTGGATTCTAATGAGAATTAAGATAATTGTTAGTGGCAGCATGCTCAGTTAGGAGGATATTTTTGCTAATATTTCAATAATATAATGCATTGAACAGGGCTATGTTTTAGTAAATGTTTTTTATTTAGCTAGAATTAGCTTTTATTTGTGTATTTTCAGTTTATTTTAAGAATAATACGTTTAATTAAGCTTTCATAATTAAATTTTTATTTATTTTATTTAATATTTAGATTTTTAAGGTATGACATTTGAACAAATTTAGGTAATTTTATTTGTTCATAATAACATTTTACAACTGTGTTTGTATTTGAGTCATAAAGTGCTCTTTATTATGCCCAGGTGTTGCTCCGTTCAGCGGAGCCACCACAGGTACCGGTGGGCGAATCAGAGATGTGCAGAGTGCTGGAAAGGGTGGTCATGTGATCGCAGGAACTGCTGGATACTGCTTCGGCAACCTGCATATCCCAGGTAAGCCCTAACCCCTCAGTTTATTCTGTGCCATATTTTGTTCTGTAAGCAAACTTTCCCATATCTGGATCTTTTCTCTTCTCAGGGTTCGTGCTCCCTTGGGAGGAGGAAGGGTGGGAGTACCCATCCAGCTTTGCCCCTCCACTCCAGGTGGCCATAGAGGCCAGTGATGGAGCCTCAGACTACGGAAATAAGTTTGGGGAGCCGGTTCTAGCAGGTGAAATATAACAGGACAATAGCCATACTGTATGTTAATTTGTGGATATTAGCTTGTATTTACAGTTGTTAACCACCATCATGCCTTACTTGCCAAACTAAAATGACTGAAACATATTTTATTGGATTGTACTGTTTTTAATGTAAATAAACCTAGAATTGTCTATTGTGCATCTGAAAGGTCTTTTATAACCTTTTGTTAACTGTATACCTGGTAAATTTAATCAAAGATTGCCATGAAGGTAGCCTTGATTCTGGCATGGTGTTAAAAAGTGAATAAATAAATAAATGCAGTTATTGTTTTCTTGCCCATCAAGGCTTTGCTCGTTCTTTTGGGATGCGTTTGGCTAATGGTGAACGACGGGAATGGATCAAGCCGATCATGTTCAGTGGTGGGTTAGGCTCTATTGAGGACCTGCATGTGAAGAAAGAACAGGCTTCACCAGGTACACAAGGAAAAAAATATACTTAAATCACCATCATTTGTTTTAAAATTTCCATTTAGAAATTGATTTATTACTTTTGTGGCAAAGCTAAATTTTCAGCAGCATTTATTTCAGTCTTCCTCTAATCAATTATTGCCATTTTGTGGAAACACATTTTTCAGTTAAAACCTGTATTTATTTGGTATATATATATATATATGCTTTAAATGTCTATAAATGCAACTTTTGATTAATTTAAGGCATCCTTGTTAAAGAAAAATATAAATTTCTTTAGAAAAAAAAACTTATTGACAACAAACTGCGTTTGCTCTTTATTTATTCTCCCTTTTTTTTCTTGTCCTGGGCAGGTATGGAGGTCGTGAAAATTGGAGGTCCTGTATACAGGATCGGTGTTGGCGGAGGGGCTGCTTCCTCTGTACAGGTACACAAAAATTACTTAAATAAATTAAAATACAAGCTGCTCTAAATTCATTCAAAGAGCATGACTGTGTGTTCCATCGTATTTCAAAGATTGCTATGATGAAACTTAATAAGTATATGTGTATGTATTATCGTAGGTTCAAGGTGATAACTCCAGTGCCAGAGATCTTGGTGCAGTTCAAAGAGGAGATGCTGAAATGGAGCAAAAGATGAACCGGGCTCTCAGGGCCTGCCTAGAGCGAGAGGAAGGAAACCCCATCTGCAGCATTCATGACCAGGGTGCTGGAGGCAATGGTACGGGTACTTTTAAGTTCAGTATTTCCCTACTCAACAACACAAATGTGTTAAAAAGTTGTTGTTTTTTGTGTAGGTAATGTGTTAAAGGAGCTGAGTGAGCCTGCTGGTGCCATTATCTATACTAGCAAGTTTAAGGTGAGATTAAAACATCCGTATCTTGATTTTTATGTCAAAATATTTCATATACATCTTTTACATTAATGCTCAGAGAGGTGACCCAACCCTCAGTGTTTTGGAATTGTGGGGGGCGGAGTATCAGGAGAGTAATGCTTTGTTGCTCCACCCCTCTGACCGGAGCTTCCTCGAGAGGGTGTGTCAGAGGGAGAAATGTCCTGTCGACTTTGTGGGCAAGATAACTGGGGACGGCAAGGTGAGTGAAACTACTTTTTTGTAGCTAAAAATGTGTTTTGGGACACTTCTTGACACACACCTATGTAAATGTATTGATCTTTAGATTGTGCTGGTGGACGACCTTTGTAAACAGACTGATGGGCTTGATAGTGGCCGGTGCCCTGTGGATGTGGAGCTGGATTGGGTCCTGGGAAAGATGCCACAAAAGGTTTAAACTTTACCAGATATGATCTAAATCTGCTTAAGACCTCATTAAGAAGTTGACAAATCTAGAAATTACGGCACCCTCTCTTGGCTGATTTTTGTACTGCAGTGTGTAGCCTCCCAAATTTAAATGGTCAAATTATGCTTTTTGGATGATCTTTTATGTTGCTTTCCACTCATTCAGGTCTATGTTTTTAGGAGTTTGTATTGGATCACATGGCTGTGTCTCTGCAGCCTCTCTCTCTTCCTGTTGGTCTTTCTGTTCTTCAAGCTCTGGAGAGAGTTCTCCGGCTGCCTGCGGTGGCTAGTAAGCGCTACCTCACAAACAAGGTACAATACTCACAGCTCAGCACATGCATGATAATATATGACTTTTGCATAAAATACACAATTTAATTTAGTCTTTTAATAATTAGATTGAAATATTTCATAAATAATTTTTGGCTAACATACAGGCATTACAAAGGAAATGAAAAGTGAAATTTACACCAGATAAAACCTCTGTTCCAGGTTGATCGATCTGTGACTGGTCTGGTTGCTCAGCAACAGTGTGTGGGTCCTCTTCACACTCCACTGGCTGATGTAGCTGTTGTTGCCCTGTCTCCATTCAGTCTCCAGGGTGCAGCCACGGCAATAGGCGAGCAGCCAATCAAAGGGCTGGTGTCACCAGCAGCTGGGGCTCGTATGGCTGTGGGAGAAGCTCTTACTAACCTGGTGTTTGCAAGAGTGTCTGCTCTCAAGGTGAAGAAGCCTTTGTATTTTTGAACATGTTAAAGAGATAAATTATCATTCTGTTATTAACTATTTACCCTCATAAAACCTTCATTAGTCTTCAGAACAAAAATTAGGATAAAAGAAAAAACAAATTGTAATAAAAAACTTCATTTGAAAGCAATTTATTTTATTTCATATCAGTCTTTGGTTTGCATTTACAACAGTACCACTGCATGACACGAAAGAGAAGAAATTGTTGAAAAAACGTGTTTTTGTTTTCTTTGCACACCAAAAGTCTTCCCGTAGCTTTATAAAATCACAGATGTCACATCGACTATTTTAATAGATGATGTCCTTTTGATGTCCTTTCTTCCTTTCTGGGCCTTGAACATGGTAGTGCAATTGCTGTCAATGCAGGGTCTAAAAGCTCTCGGATTTCATAAAAAAATGTGTTCCAAAGATTAAGTGCATATAAATTGCAAAAAAAAAACACACACACAAACTTGTTACTCAAGGAGACCTGGGCATATGTTTACAGGATGTAAAATGCAGCGGTAACTGGATGTGGGCAGCCAAACTGCCAGGAGAAGGAGCGTCCCTGTGGGATGCTTGTCAGGCCATGTGTGAGGTGATGGGGCAGCTGGGAGTCGCTGTAGATGGAGGAAAAGATTCACTCAGCATGGCTGCACGTGTTAGTGGAGAAACTGTCAAGGCCCCAGGTACCAGTGTTAAGCGTACATTAGTTGATTTTTCTAACACAAGAACAATAAAAAGGTTACTCATAAATTACAGCATGGCCGATCTGCTTGTGTTTTAGGCTCCCTGGTTATCTCCGTGTATGCTGTGTGTCCTGATATCACAGCCACTGTGACCCCTGACCTGGACAACCCTGATGGCAAAGGTTGATCCCAAATCTTTACCACTTTGAGCACTTGCAACATATTAAATCAGTCTTATAGTAGATTATAGATGCTTTCTCATCCTTTCTCAGGTGTGCTTCTGTATGTGCCTGTGAGCTCAGGCAAATACAGATTGGGCGGCTCTGCTCTAGCTCAGTGTTACGGACAGATTGGAGACAGCAGCCCAGATCTGGATCAGCCAGACAAACTCTCTGCATGCTTCAACACAACACAGACATTGATTCAGGGTTAGTATATGCTATTGTTTTTTTTTGTTTTTTTTTTTAACTTTGACTTAATATATTGGTACATTGATAACACCACCTAGGACCAGTTTTCGCTCCTGCCCTATTATTTGTTTCTCAACCCACTGCAGAATTTTATCTCTACAGTCTGTTGATTTTTACTTTATATTGTAGATCGACTGCTGACTGCAGGACATGATGTCAGTGATGGAGGGTTTATTTCCTGTCTGCTGGAGATGGCCTTTGCAGGCAATTGTGGGATTGATGTGGATTTGCCTTTAGAAGGCGTTGACGGTTGGTAAAAAAAACATGTTCGCTACTTGTGCCACCCACTATAAACCAGTTTCCGTCCACTTTTTCATTAGTCTGCATAATAAATAAAAATATGCACATTTTTGAAGTTTTATTCACATAAAAAGTGCTTACAATAATATGAGGTGAATATTTTTATTATATTGGTTAATATTTTTAATTAGCATTTATTAAAAATCACGTATCTCTGGACTTCTTTATTGGATGAGATTTGTATCCTAGGTGAGACATTATCCTTAATTAAAAAATAATATAAAATAATAATAAATTGTTTTATGATGATGGTTGTTTTTTTATTTTAGTTTACGTTTTAAGTGATTTTAGTACTACTTTAGTTCAGCCATATTTTTTTTTTCCTGTAAGTTTTTTTTTTTTGTTTTGTTTTATAATCTTTTTTTAATATCTTATTAAATTTGCAGCTTAAAAGGAAGCATAGCTATAGATATCGCCTCATGTCTCTCCTCATTCCTCTCTTTCAGTGATGGAGGCTCTTTTTTCAGAGGAGCTCGGTCTGGTTTTGGAGGTGTGTGAGAGCAACGCATCGACTGTCTGTCAGAGATACACAGATGCTGGTCTTCTCTGTCACAGAATTGGCAGAACTTCTGGTTTTGGACCTGATGCCAGGGTGAGCCGAGTTCTTTTCATCTAAAAGCATGTGCATGGATTAATGGCGCTCTGTAGAATATTATTGGACTTCAGTGATTGCAGAGCAAGCATTCAATAACTGATCATTTTTTATCCATGCTGTCTTGTAGGTCAAAGTGAGTCTGCGTGGACAGGAAGTGCTGAATGAGCGTCTACCCACACTTAGGACAATATGGGAAAGCACTAGTTTTCAGCTGGAGCGACTGCAGGCTGATCCACTGTGTGTCCAAGAGGAAGAAGAAGGGCTTGCTTCTCGCACACAGCAGTACCTCAAGCTCACCTTTGACCCCTCACAAACACCCATCATTAAAGAGCTCTGTGAGACCATGAACCCTGTTCACAATCGTGAATGTTTCCCGTATTCATACTTGACCTGTATGTTAAAATATTTGAGTTTCAGCTTCAGGAAAACCTTGCGCAGCTGTTGTGAGAGAGGAAGGCAGTAACGGAGACAGAGAGATGTCTGCTTCTCTGTTCATGGCTGGGTTCGAGGTAAAGACACCCCAACACAAAGAAAGATTTAACAGTTGTGTTTTTAAATATATATATGTTGGAGTTTGTAGTAATTTTTAGTTTCTATATAAAGTATATAGGGATGATGTTTCTTCACTAATAGCACAAAGACTGCTTGTTTACTTTTTGAGTTGAATTCATTTTGACATTTGACCTTTTTTCTTATGTGATCTGTAGGTATGGGATGTCACAATGCAGGACCTGTGCTCAGGCTCCATGACCCTTGACCCCTTCCGAGCTGTGGTGTTTGTGGGTGGATTTAGCTATGCAGATGTGCTGGGCTCAGCTAAAGGTGAAAATCACACTATTGCATGTTGCAGCAATATTGCAAATCACTGCTGAACTGTATGTTAGTTTTGCTATATAATGATAACAATCATTAACTCATCCCCACCATTAAATGTTCTTATGACCTTAGATTTGTGGCTAGGGTCATAGGTTATTTAGCCACTGAAAATGACTGGGACTTAGCACTTGTTCTGCAGCTGATTACCAAAACCTTTGACTTTTTCCTTTTCATCAGGGTGGGCTGCCACAGTGACCTTTAACCCCAAGGCTCGTGAGGAGTTTGACCGCTTCCGCAATCGTGATGACACACTGAGTCTAGGAGTGTGTAACGGGTGTCAGCTCATGGCTTTGCTGGGCTGGGTGGGTGAAAGAGGGGATGGAGGTGAGAGATAAACCTTTTAGTTTCTTTCAAGTGTAAATACCAATAGTAGCCTCAAGAATTAACCTTGTTAATTTTTTTATTAGTATTATTAATCTTACTCATTTTTATTGTAGGTTCTGATGTTACTCTGACCCGTAATAAGTCTGGTCGGTTCGAATCAAGGTTTGTGAGTGTAGGTATCCTGCCCTCTCCGGCCATCATGCTTAAGGCAATGGAGGGATCTGCTCTGGGCGTTTGGGTCGCTCATGGAGAAGGTTAGAAATATGTTCATTGTAACACTCAAATTGAAAAGTGTATACATATATATATACATACATACATACATACTGTGTATATATATATATATACACACACACACACACACACATTTTAAAATATGTACGTGTTGTTCCTCTTGAGTGACTACTTTTGTTCTACAGGTCTGATGCAGTTTCGTTCTCCTGAGGCTCAGAAGAAACTGATCAGTGCCTCTTTGGCTCCTCTGCGTTATGTGGATGATTCCGGAGCCCCAACTGAAATCTATCCCATGAACCCCAACGGTTCTGCACAAGGCGTGGCAGGCATCTGCTCAGCAGATGGTCGTCACCTGGCTATGATGCCACATCCAGAGCGGGCCGTGCTGGGCTGGCAGTGGGCTTGGGCCCCTCAGCACATCAGGGGATCACTGGAGGCCTCACCATGGCTTAGCATGTTCCGTAATGCGGCAGTCTGGTGTCAGAACTCGTAGAGATGTTACTGTACAGTTGTGATAGACAACTAGACAATGTATTAAAGGGATAGTTCACCCCCCAAAAATTGTCATCATTTACTCTGGGGCCATTTTAAATCTGTATGCATTTTTCTTCTGCTAAACACAAACATCCAGTATTTTGAAGAACGTTGATGTTTGGTTTGAAATGACATGAAGGTGAGTGAATGACAGAAATATTCATTTTTTTGTGAACCATCCCTTTTTAGTTTCTGGTTTAAAAAATGTTGGATGTTCTTAGACTGACTTGAAATTTTACATTCCCTTTAAATTTGTTTGTATTTAAGCAGAATTAACATGTAGAGTCCTGCTGGAAACTGATGCCTCAACATACACTACTAACTTCAAAATGGGCTTTTATGAGATACAACATAACTGCCAAACTGAATGGCAGTTTATCACAGTTTTCCATTTAAAATATTAATTCCAGAAATTAACTTTGCATTAAGAAAGTTGTAACTTTGAAACATTAACTTTATATCATGATCACCATTTTTAATTAAAAAGCAAAATATACATTTCTGAAATTATCACTGAACTGCAGGTTTTTATTGATGAAACACTACAAACACGCTTCAAAGTATTAAATTCAAAACATTTAATAAATTCCTGATTAAAAAAATGTTGTGTCTGTTGTGCGTGTGTGTGTGTGTGTAAGGGAAAAATCATCTAGGAACAAGTATTCAGACACCATAAAAAAAAGAAAAAAATATTTATATATATATAAATATTTATTAGAAACTTGCATATTTACACCACACTTCACATTTATTATATACAATCTGTCTTGAATGAAACACCTTAAATTGCTGTTTTTAAACATCAGAACTCCACTCATCTCATTTAGTGCTGTATGTCATTGCATCATCATTGAAAATCCATGTTCAATAAGATCAAAGTGCAGCAGGCCATAACACTGTTAACCTTTGCCAACAAGGTTGATTAGTGTAATTTCAACATGCTAGTAAGCACATTATCCTGTCTTCTACAACGTGTCGGTCAGAACACCCTGCGTGACCGAGTGTGTTCTGGCCCTTTGCGGCCCCATCTGCTGGTTGATGTTAATAATGCAGATGAGAAGAAGAAAGACCACTACAAAATCATCCAGCATGCCCAGCACACTGCTCAGCGGCCCAGGAAGAGTCTCCAGCGGGGAGGCCAACGACATGGCAGCGCCAAAACCACAAACAGCCACCCTCAAGAGAAACAGCCACACCAGGCCGCCCATGTTCCCCAGCCATCGCACCACAAAGAGCAGGAAAAGGGGTGTGTCACACAGGTAATCCTTTACCTACACAAGGAGAAGAAGACAATCATGCTGTAGCGTATGACCTAGCACGTGGGATATCAGTGCTGCATATCTGAACAATGTCCGAGGGTGTCCTGGCCTAAGGTTTCACCACCTTTGTGGCATCAGGAACTAAACTAGTTGTGATGTGATACAGCCCAGAGCAAATAAATAAATAAAATGATAAACCCTCTGCTGAGAAAAAATAATGGTACAAGTTTACTGGGAGTGGCACCAGTTTGTCAACACAAAGAATGGTTATATAATGTCATTTTTTCAGTTGTCACCTGTTATTTAGTTGCATTGTCAGTCAGTCTGACTTCACAACTGATATGTTTTATTTGTGACATACAGTATGGCTTTATTGCACACGCATAATTGATTTAGACCAACTTTAAGCAAATGTTTGTACCTGTCTTGGTGCTCCAGAGTAGCGCTTGTTATAGTCTCTGACATGTTTGAGCACTTCTGTCTCTTTACAGTCAGTTCTAGTCTCTCTGAAGAGATGGCACATCTTATTCACCTGAGATTAAAAAAATAAGACAACAAATAAAATGACAGCTTTACCTTTTATATATATATATATATATATATATATATTATATAGATCTTTACCTTTTATATATATATATATATATATTCTATACATATAAACACACGCACACACACACACACATATATATATATATATATGTGTGTGTGTGTGTGTAAAATATTATACTAAAAATATTAAAGAAAATATTAAATAAATGCATTTATTTTTCTTTTTTCTCAAGAAGCGTGCATCAGTTATGAAATCTCTTACCGTCTGTCTGCACAAAGGACAGCTGATGGCATCTAACCAGGAGCAATGTTTC
Organism: Enteromius unitaeniatus; assembly: GCA_032359435.1. NCBI lineage: Eukaryota > Metazoa > Chordata > Actinopteri > Cypriniformes > Cyprinidae > Enteromius > Enteromius unitaeniatus. The sequence continues at coordinate 9,734,041 of JAUMHI010000065.1, forward strand.
CAGTAAGATATCAGACACGGAGCTAAAGCGAGAAAGAGACATATGATAGATAAGCGTAGGCCTCTGCTAGTATCTTGGCTGCTTTTTATTTTGCCCTCTTTAATGTGCTGATTTATAGTGTCTGGGATACAAGAGTAACATTCTGGTTTATAATTAACACAAATCTACAAATATTTCCTCTCTAAATGTGTATTCACGTAATCCGGGTCAGGTGAGAGGCTCGGCTATCGTAACTATGGCAACAGTATAATATTAAACTCCGTATACAACACTGTAGAGTCACATGACCGGGTAAGTGTTTGGAGTTGATGTCCACCATCTGCTCCCTCACAGTACACTGGTTACATTAGTCTAAAACACCTTCAGATAAAGTGAACCAGCATGGTGATGAACACTGAAATGAGTGAATGCAAATATTCTCTTATTTTTTGGTGTTGCAGTGATGTGTTTTAAGTAGGTTGATACACACCACAGAAAAGATGCCCACAGTTGGTCTCTACGGGATAGCTGGCGATCTGTAAACAGACAGGACAGTGATTGTCCCCGTTGCCTGCTGACAACCACATCTTGGGTAAATCCTGCAAGCATGAAATTAAGAATTAATCCAAGTTCTAAAAGTCATTCTATTTTATACAAAATTGCTCTGTTGCATGTGTCATTTATTTCTAGGATTTTGATTTTATAGTATAACAATATTTTACTGAAATGAGCATCTCTAATTGAAAATGCATTTCATCATGAAATAAAATACACAATCTAAAAAGGCAAGTGCAGGGTTTGTTTGTGTGTGTGTGTGTGTGTGTGTGTGTGTGTGTATCCACCTCTCTTTTGTTCACGTGAGAATTGTGTGGCTGGCCTTGACTCCTTATCTTTGATAGCAGAGGGGACCTTCAAAGAGGAGATGCAGTTATTAAAATGACATACTGGATTTTATATTCACCCACTCTGTTGAAATGAGAGATTTCAAATCACAATTCAGGATATCAGAGTTTATAAGGTTAAATATCATCATTACAGTATCATAACAGTATTTTCTTTTGAAATTCTGAAAAATGTCCATAATTATTTAGAATAAAAACATTTATTAATCTCAACCTGCTTTTTTATTTTACAAAATGTATTACACTTTTAATTAAATTTAATGATATGGATAGGCTGACAAGTCTGAAAGAGCACATACAAAATCTAAATTTAGCTATCTGACACACCTGTGTTTTACTCATACCAGATAAGGCAACATTAGACAGCCTTAAAAGTACATAAGCCTTTGAAATATCACAAATCCAGTCAAATGTAGCATGGATATATTTGTCTTTTTATATTTGTAATCTTTGATTAGTAATATACATTCATTATTAACATATAATTCGATTTTTAAATAGTTTTATATCAGCTAAGTGTTGTTAAATCCTAACAAACAATCATTATTTATTCAGCTTTTAGATGACGTAAAACCAGGGACACATTTGATTTTGATATAAAAATAACTAGATTTTCATCTTAGCTTGATATCCTGCAGTTGTGTTATCTTATCCAGCAAATTTGTCTTTAAAACACAGTGCACATGATCCCATGTAAAAGTATTTTAGAATTAAGACTGAGTTCCGTTTAGAATTGAAGAAAGTTAGACTGACTTGACTGAACTGTCTCATGTCATAATATTTAGTGTCTGTGTAGTGTCTTTTATTGCCCTATAATACCATAACACAATTAACCTGCAGTCTCAGGACACAACACTTCATCGTAATACATGAATATAAAGCTTAAAATGTTTAAATATAGCCTTATATCAAACACAGTATTCCCAGTTAAATAATTAGCTTAGTTTATATACACAATGGTATCATTTAAACATTCACTTTAAACAGCAGACAGTTTCTGATTGGATTCCCGAGGGCAAAAATGTGCATTAAACATATATTTAATATAAATGTAAGACAAATTGTTTGTCTCTCACCTGTTGTGGAAGGTGGGCATGTTTCTTGTTCGTAATTCAGTAGCTTGCTCTCGTGGAAGGCAGAGACTGGAATGCTTTCTCACCGCTGCATTGTACACAGTAAATTTGACAGACGGGTTAATCATTAATCAGGGCATCGGTCCCCTTTTTTGGGGATTAGGTAAATACAATGATTTCCTGTTGGATTTTCGTAATTCAGGACACTTGCTTGCAATCTTACAAGCCTCTACAATATGTTAATGGATGTAAAAATCTGTTTATTGACTATATTTGCACTGAACAAAGTCATGGCCATTTCTCGGTTTCCAGTGTTGTATTTTCATCATGTGACCACTATCGCAGGTTCAAAGACACAGGTTGTAAGTCTCCTCCTATTTTAAGTAGGTTAGGTGTCTGGTTAACCTGTCAATGGTTTACTGTGTCCCATATGGATGACGAAAGAAAGGCATTTCACTGGGGTGCCTAGAACCATCATAACCAGGGCAATCCAACATGTTAAAACGATCAACACCTGCTTTAATACTATACTATTACTATAGGTTTAATATATTACATGTCGGCCCTCAAATAGAGTGTATCACGTGTTGGTTATTTGTAAGTTTCTTACATCTATCAGTATTCGTTATTGATGAGGCAGCTTTTGTAACTTAATTGACCCACTTCCAAATTGGTTCCATATCAGTACATTTGCCCTGGAGCTAAAAATTAGCTACAAATTTCTCAAGCTAATATTTACCTTTCGCATTTTTGCCTAAACCGCAAGGTCGTTGTGGCTGAAAATAGCAGCTATTGATCCACGCAGGGCCTTGATGGCACAGGGGTGGGTTAAACACCCATGGCCCGAATGAGAATCTGGAGGCTGTTGTGTCAGTCAAGGAATACTGCCACCATTTTTGACCCTGGACCACAAAACCAGTCTTTAGTCACTGGGGTATATTTGTAGCAATAGCCAAAACACATTGTATGGGTCAAAATTACTGATTTTTATTTTTTGCCAAAAATCCTTAGGAGAGTAAGTAAAGATCATGTTCCATGAATGTATTTAGTCAATTTCTTACCGAAAATATATTAAAATATATTAAAAGTAATATGCATTGAAAGGTCTTGGATTTGGACAACTTTAAAGGTGATTTTCTCAGCATTTAGATTTTTCATATAGTTGTGTCTTGGTGAAATATTGCCCTATCCATCCAAATCATACATCAATGGAAAGCTTATTTATTCAGCTTTGAGATCATGTAAAAATTCTTAATTTAACACTTTGGTTTTGTTGTCCAGAGTCACATTTATACTGTCTCATGTGGTCAACATGCTAAAGACAAAACAGAAAAGTTATTTGGGGCTTATTTCTGACTGGCAAATCCATTGAACTTATGATTTAATGTTCCCAAATAATCTGGTAAAAGTATAAATGGAGTAAATAAAAGAAAGAGTTTATTTAAACTTGATGCAGTTTATTTCTATTTCTATCGATTATTTTTATATTTTATATATTTAATGTTTTGTTATGGGCACTTAATGTGTCTCTTATTTTGTATATGAAGTATTCCCACATGTGCTCATCCCATACTGAGTAAACCCATGTGACTTCACATCACAATCTTATCTTATGTTTTTATTACAAAAAGGTTATAAAAAGCTTGAGAGACGTTAATGTTTAATGTTTAACAACAGAAAACATAAATCAGTGAAAATTTAAATTTAAACTCAATTTTGCAATTTCTTTCTCAATTCTTTTGTTGTTGTTTTTTGCTAACTGAAGTTCATTTTAAGGTTCGGTCACCTTTATTCTGTACCATTAGTGTAGCTTAACCCTTGAAAACCTAAAGCATTTTTGGGCCTTCACTTTTCTTTGTTTTTTCAGACCTATTCTAGCATCAAGTGCCATATATCATTATAAACAGGAGAACTTAAACATTAAGTCTATATCATTTAAATTATTAATTTTCCTTCAGATTTTTCTAAGAATTAATTCATTTATAGAATTTTAGGAGAAACTCCTTAAGTTTTGTTATGTTTAAACATAACGTTCCCCAAGCAAGTTTTAGCCATTTATTGCAATATCATCATAGGCACTTTCAGTGAAAAACAGGTCTATTTAGTTTACTAACAATATAGACATGTCCAAAAACATCAAACATTCAGATAGGATTAGCGGTTCAAAAGTTATTAAACATTTAAGAAGCTATTTCTAGCCATGGTATAAGTGGTTCTACATTTGTATAAGTGGCGGTATAAAAAACTCTTTAGGGAGCTGTTGATCATAAAGCATCTGTGCATAAAAGTGATGTCAATATAAAAGTTATATATATATATATATATATATATATATATTATACATAATTTGGAACATGATTAAATGGTTTCTAGCTGGTCATAGCTGGCATAAGTTAATCATTAGGCTACCTTTAATGCTAAAAAAATGCATTTATTTTGGTAAATCTAGCCTATGATGCTCAATTTGACAGCATGTTGAAGCTCATTATAGGCTATTTTACATTTACATTCTTAGGTGCTCATATTATTTTTCCATAGCGTGGAATCCAAACCACATGATCCAGTCTCCTCGGATCTCTGTTTTGATTGGCTACACGCTGTCCTGAACTCAAAACACCATTGGTGTTTTATTTCTTGCTGTTGCGCTCTTGATCTCTTCAATCCCCCAATCCTTACCAAGCCAGCACGCGCTGGGTCTGCGGCGCACATTCACGGAAGGCTTTACGCATCAATCAGTGCGTAGACGCAATAGACGTGAACGTAGCGCTCGCGGGCGCTAAGCAAACACACGCACGCAGGTGGGAAGGGAAAGCGCATTGTTGACAGGTGGACGGAAATATTTGCCCGACAGACATGGATTTAAATAAAACGGTGCTGTGCGAGAGCCTGATTATTTGGGTAAGATCATATCTTTTAGTTTAGCCCTACAGCTCACTGGGATCAGGAATCTGTATTTATCTTCTGACTGTAGCGTTACCTGTCGCAGGTAGTCGTTTCCTTCGGGCACCGTGGTCCAAAAATACCGGAAATAAGAATTGAAATGTTTGCACTTGTTTTTGTTAATCAAACGAGGTCCGCGGTGCATCCTTACTGCGTTGTTTCTCCAAGCGGCATCCGTCCACCACGCCACGCTGATATATAGAAAAATATAGACTGTTAGACATGTAAACAACACCAGCAGTCACGGCCAACTCCATCCTCATCCGATTTAGGAGTCTAATCTGGTTAGCTTAGTTATTAGAGTATTTGTGGAATGTGTCTTATGCAATCAGATATTAGTTTATTGTCTTAGTTTTGATTTTTGACTGCGGCGCGATTCTCTGTATTTGGCTCTGATCCATGGCTGTGTTTACATTGCGTTTACTTCAAGGCCCCCCTCTGAAGAGTTTTTAAAAAAAAAAAAGATCCTGCGATGAATAGGATGGATAGCTGAAATATTGCTCATTTTAAATATTCAGCCTATTTGTTTGCTAGTATGTAATATAGTAGAGTATGTAATATAGGCTGGAACATATAGGCTATGTAAGTCACTTGAGCTTATAAAAACAAGGTAATAACGTTAACAACATGATGGAGGATTTTGTTGATGTTAATTATATTTGTCTTTTTAGTGAGAGTGCTGCTATGAAAGCAGATTGGATGACAAAACTGAAATGTATAAAACCCCAGGATTTCTATTAAATATTCTATTATGCTGCACCACTAGCGATTTTTCGAAAAACTTTTACTGTAGTAATGCGGGATTGACAAGTTGATGGGGAAACTAATCAATCAAATGTAAAATGATGGAACAGTTACAGGTAATAATATTAATATATTGTTTATATATATAATATATATATATATATATATATCTCAAGTAGCCTATGTAATTACATAAAAGGTGGATCAGCAGACAAAAAAAAGTTTGGGAAGCCCTGTTGTCATATATATTCTTTGTAGTTTATCATTGTTTATTTTAGTACTGTATACTTTTTTTTTTGTATATGCCTCAGCTGCAAACCTTCAAAACTGCAGCCCCATGTAAGACAGTGCAGGATCTGACCTCAGGGGCAGCCATGTCTCAGGCTCTGCATCAGATGTGAGTGTGTTTACATTTACTTGACATTTATTTACTGGCATGCTTTTATCCAACACAGCTCATATAGACTTCATTACCCATGACTTCCATCGGCAGTGTTTCTTTGAGTCATTCTTTCATAATAAACTGTTTTACATTTCTCACTTGCCCCCACGTTTTAGTGTTTTTGTTTCCCTCCTTGTTCTACTAAATCAGATCATTTTTTTCCAGGTCAGCATTACAGATTTATATCTCAGCTTGTCAGTGTGTGAATATTTTATGGGTTGCAGTGGGTTGTGGGTAGTCCTCCGACTCATATTACCTGTAACACATTATTTTTAGTTGAATAAATATTTACATTTTGTGAAATTGTTATCAGAGATTCTGGGTAGCCCGAGAGTGTGATGTAATTCGGATTATATTAAAATAAGAAAAGATGAGAACAATACATATTTGATTTGATTTTGCCAACTGATCTGAATGAAGGCATCTAAAAGCATCTGAATTAAATAAGTCTGTCTGATCGATTAATTTCAATTACAGAGATCCTTCATGGTTCAATGAGAGCTGGGTGGCCCGAATTAAAGAGGATGTTGGAGATAATTTGAGACTCAAGGTAGACTTATTTTACGCCTTGGTGCTTAAATATAATTGTGAGAGCATTCCAAATATATATATATTAGTCAAAGTCTTTGTTTCTCTCTATTTTCACAGATGAACAATCTCAAAAAGATAATGCAGATGATTGTTGATTATTATAATGAGGTAGGTGACATGCTTTTTAAGTTATTATCAGTCAGACTTTAACTCTGAGTTAACCTTTCTTCTGACACAAAGCATTATAAATTTGCACATGCCTACAGTCACATGTTGGGCGGTTTAATTGTGTAACTGTGTTAATGCCTGCAAATTTATTTTCATAATTAGTTTTAAAGATACAATAACCAAGCTTAAACTGATTCATTGTAGTAATGAGTGTGTTTTGGTCACTTTGTGTTCAGGTGTTGGCCCAGCAGATCACGGATTTCCCTCTGCCTGATCTTTTGCGTGTGGTAGAGCAGTCTGATCAAGTAGAGCTGGGACGCCTCCTGCAGCTCATTCTGGGGTGTGCAGTCAAATGTGACAGGAAACAAGGTCACTAAAATTTATAGTTAACCCAAAGATTAAAATGCTGTTATTTACTATGATTATTTAGTGCTATTTTCTTGGTTATGCATATATATTTAATAATTTTAACCCGCGAGATTGTTTTGTTGTTCAGAGTACATCCAGATTATCATGACTTTGGAGGAATCTGTACAACATGTGGTGATGACTGCTATCCAGGAGGTCAGATTCATTCTGTTTAGGTGTTTTTGAGCGGTCATATGTATATTTTCTTTAAAAATAAATAAATAAATGAATTTCAAAACTTTTTGTATTGGTTACAGCTTATGAGCAAAGAGAATGTGTCTCAGTTAGGAACAGAACACCCTGGAGATGTTGACCAACAGGTAGGAAATACACACATATAACCTTGTCAGTGTGAGAACGTGAGTGTTGATATTGTTGTTAAATGTAGTATCTTGTAGTATTGTAGTATGATGCCGGTTTTTTTGGTAGTTAAAGAAAGCCTTGGAGGATCTGACTGAAGTCATGGCAGAGAAAGAAGAGTTGGCACAGCGCTGTCAGGAACTGGACATGCAGGTGAGATTCCAGTTTCAGTTAAACAGGGTATCAAGGGGTTTGTATTAATAAAAATGCAATGATATTAGGAATGTTAAAAGTCACATGTTAATACACATTTCTAAGAACCTTACAGTAATAAACAAGAAAAAAAAGTGTTAAAATTCATCAGTTATGAAATTACTTCGATTTCAGTTGTAAAGCAGCTCTACAAAAAAGCAGGGTCATTCAGTTCAGTTTAGATGAATTATCTAAACTATTCAGTTCAATAACTGTCATTGCAGCAAATTTTGTTATCAGTTATGAACTCAATTCGGCTATAAAGCTGCTTGGCAACTATTGATACTTTTGTGACAAAAAATAGTTCATGCACCGAAAAATGGCACGTAAGTAGTTACTTTTTTTAGATATGAATATACACAGGTGCAGAAAATATATTCAGTAGCTGTCTATATATAAAGGCATTGGTTTAAAGAAATCCAGAGACAGCATTTGCTTTAGTGGCTGTGTTTGCAGCCTGTAAGTGAACAGCATTTCTGATTTCTGCTGTTCTGTTCGTTCACCTTTATGGATGAACAGATTTTGCCTCTGTGCAGGTATTTTTTGTTTGTCTCTGCAGAGGCTAATGTGTTTCTAGCTTTACAAAGAAATCATCTGCCATGTACAGTATTTAATTCAGTTTTAGGCATACATTTCACTTTTGGAAATTGTGGTAAATATAGTACATTTAAAGGTCATTTGGGGGAATTGAACTGCTGTTAATTTTTCTGTGCGCACTAATGGGTTAGAAATTCATGTGTTGCTGATTCTTGACAGATTGAGTTGTAAAAGAATCCATGACCTATGAGAGTCTAAGCAAAGTAAGTAAAGTGAGTAAGTCTAAACAAATGCATGGCAACCAAGCCTAACTAAAACTAAAACTAAACACTGCGTTGCCAACTAACCAACCTAACCACTGAAATACTCTGGGGGGTTTGCGTGGCAGAAATGAAAAAAAAAAAATGAAATGACGTGACAAGTGGCCAGGTATGGTTTCCCATACTAGGAATTTGTGCTCTGTA
>JAUMHI010000065.1:9742880-9757465 GCA_032359435.1 Enteromius unitaeniatus
CCTGATCTTTCTAATGTTGTGAAGGGCAAACCTGCAAGATCGGGCAGTTTTAGCGATATGGTCTTTGAATGAGAGGCAGTCATCGAAGATAACATCAAAATTTCTTGCAGAAGTTGATGGGGTAATGGTTAATGTATCCAGATGGATGGTGAAATCATGCTGTAGCGTTTTAGTCAGTTTTGAAACTTTGCGCCACCTGATGGTATTTTCATGAATGACTTTAACACACGACTAAATTAAATTTAAATTCGGGACTTTGCCACAGCGGTAGTAGTCATTTTGGTTGTCCATCTACTGTATCTCCTTCCATTTTAAAGCAATAGTCCGCTTAGCCTAAAGCAGCAACTGAAGTCAATTAGTTTGCTTTTATTAGGGTTCACAATAAAATTTACTGGATATATATACTATATTTAAGATATTATTAAAACATTGTCTTCCAAGCACAAACCCATTTTGATCGTTCAAGATAAGGTTTGGCATAAGCGTTTCAATTCTTTTGGCTAGGGCATTACAGAGAATCTTAGTATCACAGGCCTATAAGATGATTTTTCATCAGGAGGTTTACCTGGTTTTAATATAAAAGTGATCAATACTGATCTCAAAGAAGGAGGTAATATTTCTTTTCCTAATGATTCATTAAACATTGCAAGCAAGTGTGGTAGAATCTTCCCTGCAAATGTCTTGTAAATTTCCATTGGGAGGCCATCTGGCCCCGGAGCCTTGCCATTATTCATGTCCTGTAGAGCCTCTAAGACCTCTTATATACTTAAAGTCCTCTCTAAATTACTTCTTGTCTCCTCTGATACTTCTGGAAATTTAAATTTGTCAAGAAAATTATTTTGCCCCTCTAAACTGTTGATGTTTTTTGATTTATAAAATTATTGATAATACAATTTGAAAAATATTATTTATTTCCAGTTGGGTCTATTGTCTTCTCCCCATTCTATAAGACAACTGAGTTGATGGCTCTATCTGTTTGGATTTTCCTAATTCTCCACACTAGCAGTTTTCCTGATTTTTCCTGCTTTAGCCAAATTAAATTCTTAAATTCTATTGATCATTTATCTACTTATATGATGTAATGTAAATACAGCTGTGCCTGGGTGTACCATATAGAACGAAGTTACATTGAAGAAAGAGAGAAAACAAACAAACAAAAAAACATATAAAACTTTTCCCGACAATCCCACTCCAAACTGCATTCCCCCAACTGGAAAGCATAGTAATACCACTTACGATGAACCTTGGTTATGAAGCTTGTTTGATCCATAGAATATGGAGCAACTTTTGGCAAGCCTTCTCCCATTACTATCTGCCCTGGGCTCGCTACCCAATGAAGAACATAACTGGTCCATACATTTTGTACTAGAACCAACCCTGTAGAACACAGGCCTAGTTTAGAAAAGATGTACATCTTTTCATGAACTTGTATACTCGTACTTATGAGAATACTGGGGAAAGGTAAAACCATTAAAATTTAAAAACCAATTTAAACGGAAGGGGATTAACCAAGATATTCTGATTCTGCTGGAATATAATCCTTCTTTTTCCACACAAATTTAAACTTCCTGAGAACTTGAATATGGAGATTATGCCTAGTCCTAATGAGTCTTCACATACTTATGTTATCAATTTTAAGCAGGGATACGTACTGATCGGACAAAGTCCTCTGCCTTCGTGACTGTTTTAAGCAGCGTGTGTGATTATCAGGTGTGCCGGGTAAAGCATCCCATAACGAATTTCCATTCCTCTAAGTTGTGCCTTTACTCCGTCAAATTGTCGCTGCCGTTGTCGAGACTTCCTGAAAGATCAGGAAACAAGCTGATCCATTGTCCTTCATATCTTAACTCCTTCATCTTCCTCACAGGTCTCAAAGCCTTCTCCCTGTCCTGGTAATTCAGGAACTTCATCACAATCGCTCTTGGACTTGACGGATGTTTCAGGTTAACTTGTCCTACGCGATGTGCTCGTTCGATGACAGGTGGAGAGCTGAACTCATCCCTCAGAATCGCGTGGAATAAATTCTCAATGAAGGCACACACATCAGATGCCTCCATTTTTTCGGGCAAGCCAATGTGTCTCAAATTGGAACGCCTTCCAAATCCTGTGCCTTGTTTCGTAGAAACTCTGTTGTAACTTCTTCAGTTTGTGAAATTCTCTCTTCAGCCACTCCTATTCTTTGCGCTTGTGACAGTAAATTACATTTTATGCCGTTTATTGCATCCATCGTATCAGTGAACTGTCTTGAACAATCATCTTTAAGGGACTGAATTGCAAGTAGGATATCAGCTTGGCTAGCTTCTTGCTAGTGATCCCCTTGCCCTCCTCCTCCTGCCCAGACAGCTTCAAATGTTGTACCGGCTTGTTAGTTTTGGGTGGCATTTTGTAAAGCTGAACTTTAATGTGTTTTTCCAAACACTTATTATATAAATACTGGCCTTTCTTAAAGAGTATAAATGAAAATTTTGCAGCGAGCCCTTTCCACGCGTCTTATCAGCTGCCCGTCATAACCGGAAGTCCCGGGGTTCGGAATACTTTCTGTACCCACTGAATGTGCCCCCAGGCATCTGTTGACCACTGTATTCATAGCGTTGCTGAACAGACCCAAAGGCACGAGTGGGACGTCCTGAAGACAGATGCTGTGATGAGATTTAGGCCAGACAGGGTCAGCCAGAGATATCTTTCTGCTACCACCATGCTGCCATAGACCTGCCAAGGGCACAGTATGGCAGTGCGGAGAGACATTATAAAGCATGCATACCCTGATAGCATGCATACATCTCGGAGACGTCTATTTGATCTCTGCATTTACATCTGCAAAACATATTATTTAGGTTGTTTGCTCCACTGCAATAAGTCTATTGGACGTCACTTTTTAGATGTCAAAATGGCGTCTATAAGATGTCTTTAAGATGTTTTTGATTTTGAATGTATGTAAATCTGACATCTGTAAGATGTCTGCCAGACGTTTGCAGACAGCAGATGCTTTTCAGATCAAGAGATCTTTAACAGACATCTTGCAGACGTATTGTGCTATCTGGGTACGCTTTCCTCTGGGTGTAAACAACCACAGATTATGTTAATGTGCGTGCTTTCCCTCGGATATAAGCAAGGTTTATGATTATGTCAAATCGTCCATATGTGCTGCATTGTCATACTCTCAAAAATGTCACAAGACGTAAGTCAGGGGAGAAGAACGGTAGAGAAAATTGTTATTTCATTTCTTCATGCAAAAAAAGTGTTCTCCTGGCTCTCTGATTCCATCAAAAAAATTCTTAATTTGTGTTCTGAAGATTAACAAAGGGCTTTTGGTTCATCTAGGCAACTTTTGCCATCTTTATGTTATACCTTGGAATTTCCATGCTGTAATTTTTAACGGTATCAGTTAGCTACAAAGTGTTCAATGTGAGACTTTCATTAGCCAAAATATGAGTTAGTAGCACACAGAAAAAAACATTCATACACACAATTATATATTTTTTAACTTGCCTCCTTATTATTGTGTAGAAGCAATCTGTTATTGTCAATTAGTAAAAATGCAAGCAGTCACTCTCACAAATTTGAATTAAAACATTACTTGAGGACTCTGGCTGGGCCATTCAAGAACAGTCACAGAGTTGTTGTGAAGCCACTCCTTCGTTATTTTAGCTGTGTGTTTAGGGTCATTGTCTTGTTGGAAGGTAAACCTTCAGCCCAGTCTGAGAGTCTGAGGTCCTGAGCACTCTGGAGAAGGTTTTTGTCCTGGATATATATGTACTTGGCCTTATATTTCCTTCGATTACAACCAGTTGTCCTGTCCCTGCAGCTAAAAAAAAAACACCCCCACAGCATGATGCTGCTTATATTTTCTAACTTGCCTCATTGTTATTGTGTAGAAGTAAGCTGTCATTGTCAGTTGGTAAAAATGCTAGGAGTCACTCTCCTTCTTCCCAGTTTTAGCTAATTTGGCTCACAAATTTGAATCAAAACCTTACTTGTGCATGCATGATCTAATCGTCATTATTTCTGCTTCTGTTGTTTTTTATTAGTACATTTTTAACACATTGGCGCACTGCTGCTTGCCACTGGTGAATTAATGTCATTGGATTTGTTGTAGCTACCTGAATATTTTAAGTAAGATTAACTCATAGCAGTAAGTTATTTTACTTGCTTAAAATTTGTGTATCCTAATAAAACCTAGTACGTATAACAAAATGAAAAAAAAAAAAATGAAATGACGTGACAAGTGGCCAGGTATGGTTTCCCATACTAGGAATTTGTGCTCTGTATTTAAAAACCACACCCGGAGCAGTGGGCAGCCATTGCTGCGGCGCCCGGGGAGCAGTTGGGGGAACGGTGCCTTGCTCAAGGGTCTCACCTCAGTCGTGGTATTGAAGGTGGAGAGAGTGTTGGTTATTCACTAACCCCACCCACAATCCCTGCCGGACCCGGGGTGTCGGAGGTTTAACATGCTTAACATTAACAGTGGATTTGCATATTAAATATAAAACTGTCATTTGGAGTTTATGTGTCTATACACCATTAAAATGGATAAATTTGTTATTTAATTAGTAATTAATTAATTTACTTATTTTAATTAGATAAAATAAGTTATTTTTGCTTTTTGTAAACTGGTTTATTTCGTTTTGTGGTAAGTTGTTAGCAGAACAATGTCTTTAAAATGCTGATCTAGTTGTAATCTCTCTTAATTCAATATAATTGAACTTTTTCAAAAACCTTTATATCATGCTCTATAAATACACTGCCATTTAAAGGTTTGAGGTCAGCAAGGTAAAAAACAAATATATATATATATATAATATATATCAGCAATAATGAATTTAATTGATCAAAAGTGACAGTAAATGTAAAAGTAAGTATAAAAATGTGTCGCACATTCCACAGAAACATTCATTATTAAGAAGTCTTGGCATATTATTTTCTTTTTTTTCAAATGGTCTCTGAAAGATCATGTGATGTGAATGCTTGATCAATGGCTGTTGAAAATCCATCTTTGCCATCTCAAAAGTAAATTACATTGTAATATATGTTAAAATAGAAAACAAAAATTGGAGTTTTAAATTCTTACTGTATTTTTGATCAATTAAAAGCAGGCATAAGATACTGACCCCAAACCTTTGAACAGTTGTGTACATTATACACTACAACCCAATATACCATACCTGACTTTTGTACTGTAGGTCATACATGTCTTCACATAGTAAACATCAGCTTTTCCAGAAAGCCCTCATGTTTTACCTTTGACCTTGCCGTTTAAACAGGTTACAATACTACAGGAGGAAAGGAACAGCCTCCTAGCTGAAAATGACCTCTTGACTGATCGAGCCAGTCAGCTTGACACTTTTGATGACCCCAGCACTCCATCAGGGAGGAAGCACAGCCAGCTACAACTACAGCTAGAGCAGCTTCAGGAGGAGAACTTCAGGTAAACACAGTGTAACTGGCCAAATATTTTCTGTAACCTGCTGATGCTCTAAATATTGTTGTGGATGCTCAAGAAAACAAGCAGTGAAGTATTGAACCAAGCGTGGGTAGAATGTGTCAGTTTGAAATAGGTGTAAATAATGAAAGTTTGTGTGTGTGTAATGACCAGGCTTGAGGCAGCTAAAGATGACTACCGCATCCACTGTGAAGAGCTGGAGAAACAACTAGTGGAGCTTCAGCATCAAAACGATGAACTGACCAGCCTGGCTGAGGAGTCGCGATCGCTTAAAGATGAATTGGACATATTAAGGTGGGTGCTGGGTCAGTGGCTTTTGCCAGTATCCTCTTTGGGTTTTTTTGGGAAGTGTTTATGATTGATTGGTTTGTTTAGGAGCTGCTCCGACAGGGCAGTCAAGCTAGAGGCCTCTGTTGAGACATACAGGAAGAAGTTAGAAGATCTAAGTGACCTCAGACGGCAAGTGAAAGTTCTGGAAGAGAAGAATATGACTTACATGCACAACACAGTCAGCCTTGAAGAGGAGCTACGCAAAGCTAATGCTGCAAGAGCTCAGTTAGAGACATACAAGCGACAGGTAACAACACGCTAACAGTTTTAGTTTTAGGAATTATGAGAAAGGTAATAAGTGAAAGATGAGGTAAAAGATACACTACTTTGTTTTTGGAACTTTAGGGACAGGAGCTCCACAGGAAACTGTCTGATGAGTCCCGTAGGGCTGATAACCTGGCTTTCGAGATGAAGAAATTTCAGGAGAAATATGATGCTTTACTAAAGGAGAAAGAGGTAGAAAGACAAATTCACCTGGAGTTACTCATACACGTGCCAGAAACGCTTGATAATTGTGTTTGTGTGTGATTCATCAGAGGATCAGCATCGAGCGGGACACTCTCAGAGAGACTAATGAAGAGCTGCGATGCACTCAGGCCCAACAGGACCAGCTCTTACAAGCAGGTATGTTTGTAGATACCACACCTGGAGATAGTGTCATGTGCTGCTAGGAAAAGATTGCATTTAAATGATGTGAGAACGCTTCCTCCACTCCTGATTTGTTTGGCATAGCCCATTTAAATTTTAAGCAAATCTGCTTCAGAGGAAGTACAGCCTGTTAGATTTATATTCCGATCACAGCGCAGCCTTGAGCCCAGCTCAAGTGATCTGTCTGGATGCTTCACAGCTCAGTAAACTCAAACTGAAAATTTAGCTTAGAAGCTGGTATTAAACTTGAACATGTGCTTTTTTTTCACACTTCACAGGAAAGTATCAAACAGGAAGTCCAAGCCATGATAACCTGGCAGCTGAGATGTTGCCCATAGAGTACAGGTATGGTGTATATATAGGAAGTAAAGCATACACATTGTTTTCTAAATTAATAGATTTTAAAATGCAATATATTACTGTAAGGTTAAAGTTACATCTATTACTTTAGTCTTGAGTATTATATGGTCCTTCAGAGATCATCCTAATATGCTGATTTGGTGCTCAACTTATTATTTTGATAATTATCAATGTTGAAAACAATTATGCTGTGTAAAATTTCTGGGGAAACTGTGATGAACTTGTCTTGTCTGATCTTTTCTTTACATGGAACGTTTAAATTAATTTTGCTCAGAAATATCTTTATATTTGGTAGTCTGATCAAATGAGTAAAGAAGGAGATGGTTTGCTACTGTTTTTACTATGAAAAGACTAGTATTCTAAACCTAACATCTTTACAAACAGCTAAGCTATCATTGTAGTATAAATACATGTATATGTTGGGCATGTAATGGTATTGTAAATACCCTCGTACCGCAATAACAATTTTTTCAGTTACTATCGTGGTCGCATGACTCAATAAAACGATAGGTCTTCTGAGAAAAGTTTGCAGGAGGTAGCGGGAGCTACAATTCCCATTAACCCAGGCATGCCCATCATTCTTTGCGGTCTGTTGTCAGTACAGATCAGTGTTGCGACTTAGCGACTTCTCAACTTAGCGACTTTTTCAGACTGTCCAGACGCACCTCTCTCTGAGTCTGTTCTGTTCAGCGAGCGGCTGAGAGGAGCAGAGCCTTCAGTTAAAATAGATATTATGTTGCTTCTAACTCTATTTTACATGCAAATAGAGCCAAAATCACAGCATAACCATTGTCTACATCTTATGTGTACTTGATTTCATTAGACAACTGCTCGATTATAAATGATTTTAATCTAGATTAACATCTTGTAAGGTAGAGCTAGTTCAATAGGGCTTATAATGGGGTGCATTTCGGTCACTATTTCATATTCATTCCTTTTTTCTGACAACAGAAACCATTAAAATATCAGTGAGAACAGTTATATTGAGAGTTAGGGTGCATTGAATAATATGTGACCACAGAGAAGCAAGATAATATGACGCACTGATGTAATGAATATGCAAATTGATATATGACATCATCTAGTGACAGGCATCAAGACATCTAAAGTGGGTTTTAAATCGGATGTGTGGAAGGTTCCTGTTTCAAAGTTTACAGATAGATGGCTAATGTGTGTGCCATTGATATGTTCAGTGTTCATGTAAACCGTTTAATAAACACTTCTGGCACTTTTGAGTCTCTTCATTAGTTTTGTTTTTCCTGTAAATGATTCAATAAATACCGTACCATGCCATTCATACCGAGGTATTACCGTACCGTGAAGTTTTGATACCGTTACATCCCTAGTATATGTCGATGTGAATTTCTGCTTCTACAGGGAGAAGTTCATTCGTCTGCAGCATGAGAACAAGATGTTGCAGCTGCAGCAGGAGGAGTCTGAGAACGAGCGCATAACTGAGCTGCAGGAGCAGCTGGAGGACGCCCGGCGTGGACTCAGTCACCTGGACACTGAGAATAGGTACATATAAACTTACATAAATATACATTATCTTTTCTACATGTGAACATGTTGTTTTATGTATATTAAGGTTAAACAGAGAACGAATCAGTGAACTCCAGCAGCAGGTAGAGGATCTGCAGAAGGCCTTGCAGACACAAGGAGCCAAACCTGAAGATGTAAGTGTGTTTTAACTGTAGGTCACTTGTTAGCACTTTTTTTTGTCTGTGATACATGAGCATGTTCTTTGCTATATGATCTCGTCTTCTGAAAGTTGCATTGTATGTTTGCTTTCATACAGTCTCATCTGAAAAGGAAGCTGGATGCTCATATGTAAGTTTAGACATTTTTTTTTGTTGTTGTTTCAACTATGTTTGTGGATCCTATGCACTTTCTGACAAGGTTGGTCTTTTTTTTTTCAGGGTGCAACTGAATGAAGCACAGGATGAAATTATGAAGAAGAAAGAGCTGTTGGAGGACCTCCAGCCAGATGCTACTCAAACCAGTTAGCTTTTAACTTTCGACCTGACCTTATGTTTTATCCCACATAGCTTTTCATGACACTCACTCACGCACCATCAACTTTGTGTCAAACTGTACACTTCTCTTTCACTTTTAGGTGTGAAGATGGATGAGCTGGTTGCAGCACTTAAGAAGAAAGATGAGGACATGAGAGCGATGGAGGATCGATACAAGATGTATCTGGAGAAAGCCCGTGATGTACTTAGATTAACTTCAGCTCTAAAATACATAACCTGCTTCACCACTGACTGTCTAATTCTTTGGTCTGTTACAGTTTTGAAGGCATTTTAAAGTCTACAATATTTTCATGTTCGGGAATCATGTAAATTAAGAGCTGATCAAAATTGATATATTCTCTCATATTCTGCACATCAAATAAATACAGGCTTAACCAAACGATATATGCATTCTTGCATAATGAAAGCTCATTTACATGCCTTATTATAACAGAGTTTATTACTTATATATTCCAATGTTTATATGTCATATTGTGCATTTCTAAGGTGATTCGAGCTCTGGATCCCAAGCTAAATCCAGCCTCAGCAGAGATTCAGTCACTGAAGGTGCAGCTCTCTGAGAAAGATAAGAAGATCATTGCTCTGGAGGTAGAACAGCCATTTCTTCTCTGTTTTATGTGTTATTTAGATCTAGCATTTTCAGATTGACTTTCTCACTTGCATCTCTTTTCACTAATGTCTGATCTAATCTTCTCTTCTTTACTCAGCGGGAGTGTGAGCAGGCCAAACTGAGGGAATATGAGGAGAAGTTAATTGTGACAGCTTGGTATAATAAGGTACAGTGATAAGACTCAGTAGTGTACAAAGTATTCAAGATGCTGTTATTTAAATATTTATTTAGATATAATATTCTGTAAGCCATTTAGTTGTTTGTATATTTGAATTTAATGTGCTGCAATTAAAGGTGATATAAGAATTATTTATTAATTATTTCTGTATTTTATTTTTATTTACAGTTAGTTTACCCCAAAAAAAAAATTTTACTAAATAGTTTACTTTACCTTCTTATTGTTCCAAACCTGTAAGATTTTTTGTTCTGCTGAGCCCAAAGAAGCTATTTTGAAAAGATGTAGAAGAATATTGGCTACCATCAACTCTTACAGGGTTGAGACAAATAAAAAGTGAATAAATTATGACATGTAGAAATTTTGGGTGAACTATCCCTTTAAGGAATGTCACTTAAAAACGTTTAAATTGAAATAGATGTTGTGAAATATCTAAAACCTCTGCTGTAATTTGCTCTATGTTCTGACATTTTCTTTTGTCGTATCGTGCAAAACGCAGAGTTTGAACTTCCAGAAGATGGCAATGGAGTCACGACTTGGCGGGCGATCCAACTCTCTAGTGCCGCCCGGCCAGTCCTTCCTGGCTCAGCAACGTCAGGTGACCAGCGCCCGGCGCACCATGCCCATCAACGTGCCTGCCACCTCTTCCAAGTAACCTTGTCCTCAGTACCTCCCAGCTTCCTGCTCTTCTCCTCCTTTCCCTCACATGTACACTCAAGTGACCTTAAGTACACTTCTAAACAAGGGGACAAGCATGCCATGATGAACATTAGCGCGTCCCCATGTGATCACTCTCTACAGTTACACATGTATAAAAATGTACAATAAGGGGCCAGATAAAAGTTACTCAATCAGCACACAGTTATGTACAGTAGCAGTCTTTTTCACTTTCAGTACTAAACAAACACCTGTAACAGTCTGCAGCAGGGTCACTTCTGAACCAGCATCCATACTAAAGGTCACAGGTCAATCTTTTGTCAGGCTCAGACTCAGATTGTGCGGGAAGAAATGCATTAAATGCGTCCTGTAATGGTAGCATGCGTGCTTTTGCTAGAAATGGCTTCCAACGATACACTATGCAGCCGTGGAATATTTGTAATCGCGCAGGTATGTTATTTAAAACATTGAAAGTATATGCAGACTACACATTTTGCCCTAGCCAATCAAAATTCATCGATCAGGATGACAATGCATTTGGTGCTGGACACCAAAGTTCGTAGTGTGTTCCAATTACAGTGACTTTCTCAAACAACATGCATTGAATATACATTAATAGTATACATTAAAAAGACATGCATATAATCACTCTTAATTGATTAAATCTGAATCCAGGTGCTTCATTTAGTTGGTTATGGTATTTTTTTATTCAGTTGACTGTGATAGGACTCTTGCATGCTCTTTTAACAAGCAGAAGGGCCTTTTTTTAATCCACTAAATGTTTCCTGTCTGTGTGAAGACCTCAAGTATCAGGATTTGAACACCAGCACAGAATTATAGCAGGCCATAGCAAACCGCTGTGATGGCTTTAAATGTCTTGTACGCCGCTCTTTAAATATACATGCGTGACTTGTAAAGCATAACTGCGTTGTGAAATGGCTTTTGCTGTATTGTGAAAATCTGCTCCTGCTTAGGTTGACCCGACTGCTAATAGATTAGCTGTTGCGTTTCAAATAAAATACAGTGTGGGCCATTTATATGGATACACCTCAATAAATAAATAATATACACATAAACTAATGTGCCACAAACAGGAAGTTTAATATCACCAACTATTCCCATTTTAGGTGTATCCATATAAATGGCCTACCCTGTACACTCTGTTTATGTTGGGAGATACAGTAATATTAACTCATCATTGCAATCATTGCAGTTCTGATTTGTCTTTTATGGTGTTTTATTTGATTAGGCTTTTTTGGCCTGTTATGGGTAAATGCTAATGTTTTTTGAAATGCTAATATTTATGTATGGTGTGTTCCAAGGAAGAACTCTTAAATTTGTGTACTCAATTTTATGAGCACTGTCATTGCTTGTGATGATAAATAATAAGATTGGAGTTAAAGAGCACTTGCCGCCTTCATTTACATGTGAGGAATAAACACTCTAAAGTTTGTTTTGCAATGCTGCCTTCTTGCGTTTTAATAAATCATTAGCCAAGTCTCACCACTAGATGGCGACTAATTCAAACATTTCCCGCCGCGTGTCACGATTTTATTTAATTTGAATAAATTAAATGTATGAAAACGAAAAAAAAATTACTACGTTATGGTAGGCACGGATGGTATTTGCCTTCACACGACTGCATACTAAAATCTTTGTTTTAATGATCTGAAATCCAGCCGACACAAATGGATGAGGCCATTTTTCCTTAGCCTTGACAGGGCACACAAAAAATTCAACACAAAAAAATATGGATTTCAACATTGTTTATTATCATTGCGTTTCGTTGTTTGCAGACTAATATGATTATCTGTTACATTAAAAACTTGAACTTCATCCCCATTACCCCCTTTAAATCAGTGCAGGTAGCTGAATCTATAATGTTTAACTTGTTGCAATGACCTTTTCTCTTCCTTTTTTTCCCCTCTAGGGTAATGTTCACCCAACAACTAAACTAGGCATTACTAAGCAGGTTTTTGCAGGTTTGATATGGGAACTAAGAGGTATTCTCTCACACCCGTTAATCAAACAAAAAGTGAGTCGGCAATTAAAGGCCATAATCTCCACTGTTCAGTTTTTTAGACATGTTAAACAGACAAAATGTCAACTTATTTAATGTGTATTATATAATTTTTAATAATAGCTGTAAAAGAATTCCCATGGTGAGTAGGCTATGGTTTGTTCAGAGTGTTTCGGCATGGACCTTGAAGGGGTGTGGGGTGCGCGATATTCCTATCACTCCATCAAGGTTGAGTTTCTCACCCTCTACAGCTGAAAATCGAAATTTTCTGAATAACATGACAAGGAACAGGAAGAGTTCTGTTCTAGCGAGCTGCTCCCCCAAACAGACCCTCTTTCCTGTGAGAGAGACAGAGTGAGGAGATGTTCATGTTCATGCTGTATTATTGTTATTGAAAAAAAAATATTTTGCTCATAAATGCTGCATTTATTTGATCAAAATACATTGAAAACAAATGTTATGAAATAATTTTTTTTATTTGATAATGAATAATTTAAGCATTCGTTACTTCAGTCTTCACTTCACACAAGTTTGAATGATATGCTGCCTAATATTTTTGTTGAAAATGCAATAATTTATTTTTAAGAATTTCTTGAGGTATAAAGAGTTCAAAAGAACTGTTTATTTTAAATAGAAACTTTTATAACAATATAAAAGTCAAAAAAAAAAAAAAAAGAAAACTCAGACTCCAAACCTTTTGAATGGTAGTGTAATTAATTCATAATACAGTCTCTCTTTGTACTTCTGTTTTCACTTTACCTGCAGAAAAGGGCATGAATGCATCCCGCCTCACAAACTTGCCCTCTTTGTCTAAAAAGTGTCCAGGATTAAACTTGAAGGGTGTCTCCCATTCGTTCTTATCAAAAAGAACAGAGTGCAGTATGGGTAAAATTGCTGTACCCTGGTTGAAACAATAATATAGGAAGAGTTAGGCTTTATATTGTGCCAGTAATCCCTTTCAAAGGGAACCAGTTTTGTCGACCGGCCTAATAAATCTCTAGGAACTGTTTTGGAAGTGCTATCATTTTCACAATAGGATATTGATGATTTTAATGTTAGCCAAATAAATTAACTGAGTATTGCTCACCTTTGGGATGAAGCACTCTCCAATGGTTGTATCTTTGTCAGCCACCCGCAAGCCATTCATTGGTATAACGTCTCCAAATCTCATGATCTCATGGAGGACAGCCTCAGTGTAGGGCATATTGGCCTTGTCAGCTATACTTGGCTCCCTTGAGCGTCCAATCACTCTGTCTATCTCCTCCTGGACTTTTTCTACAGTTAATAACACAAATTTGATTGTAAGTTTTCTATATATTAAGCATAGATTTTTTAAAAGTGTATTTTTCACCTTGTACTTCTGGGTAAGTAATGAGATATATTAGACCCCAACACAATGTGGTGTATGTAGATTCAGTCCCGGCTAGAAACAGGTCTAGAACACATGGAACAATGTTCTCTTCGTTAAAACCATCAGTTGTTTCATGTGGCTTCTGTTCAGAGATGGAAGAAGTCCAATTTAAGGTAGCTGTATTCCTAAAAATAAATGCAAGTGAAAGAGGCTAGTTTGAAGTTCTCCTGTCATTTTAATAGCTGTATTACCTGCATTATCTCAATAAGGAAGCTGTCGATGTAGTCCCGAGGCTCTGAGGGATCCAGTTCAGCCTTGTGTTTGACAACAACCTCTTTAACGAAGGCTTGCAATAATTTGTAGTTATTGAACATGTCGTTGTGCGCCCCAGGAAGATGCTTCATAATGGCTGGAAATGCTTCATAAAGCTGAAGGAAAAACCCTTTATTTACTCATGTGTCGCATGACCAGAATTAATTCTGAATGAATATTTGAGGAATAGTTCAGCAAAAGATGAAAATTTGCTCACGATTGAGTTTGTTTCTTGTCTTCTTGCTTAACTATTCTTTTCCCAGAGTTTATTTAAAGTAGTAAAATATCTCCCAACCCAACTGTATGACCTAAAATGCAATTATCAGAAAGAAAATAATTATTTACCTGACCCCAAATGGAGCCCTCTATTTGAATGTTTTTAGATATGTATTTTAGCATTGTCCTGAACTGGTGATCTGCATAATCAAATCTCTGGCCAAACACCATTTGACAGATGATATTGGAAACAGCATTGTTGAACAGGGTTGTTGGATCAAAAGCAGCTCCTGAGAAGGACAAAAACTTAATGAGTCCTGTTGCTTACCTTAATTTGATTCGTATATATGTGCAAACCAGGGGCCTGTACCATGATGGTGGCTAAACAAACTCAGAGTTACAGGATTAGTTTTGGGTTGACAAATCCAAA
>JAUMHI010000065.1:9779787-9805659 GCA_032359435.1 Enteromius unitaeniatus
TTAATATATGCATGCGCATCTCGTCAGTAAAGCCAGTTCTTTGATTAGTGGTAAATCTCCATCACCTGTTTTCAAATGAAGCATCCGTTAATACACAGAGCCGTAGATATGCAATATCTACAGTATATGTATAATTCACAAATATTAGTGAATAAAAGGGTTTCTTTTTGTTACATAGGTTTGTGAAGCTCAACAATCATGCTGCACTATATTCTTTATTTTTTTCTCATTGTTCTTAGTGTCTCTTATCTTTATAATCTTTATATGTATAGTTTCATCTTCCTAGTCAGCCTGCTGTGCTTTATTATTTTGTTCTTATTGTTTTGTTTTTTGAAAGAGGTGAAGGTAACCTTTGCTGATCATTTTCTTAGGTTGCCAATGCTAAAACAGCTGCATAATGTATAGCATATAGTAAATTCCTTACAAAGAGATTTCTAGGCATTGCTTTTCTTTTATTCAACACCAGATGTGTGTAGTTTGCTACACACTTCTCAGTCAGTTTCATGACATTTTAAGCATTTCTTGGTTTATTCCATGTTTTATAGGCAACAGGTGTGTTCAACTTGAGGAGGCACTGTGCAAAATGATCAGTGTGATATCACATTACCGCAAGAATTTCAAAAAACATCAGCAGAACAATAGAAGGCTTACGATAAGGCAAGAAGTAGGACCCGTGTAAATATCAGATCAGATTTCTAGCACTGGAGAGCACTCATAATACTGGAGTTCAACAACATATCAACATTGGCTACCAGAAATTGCTTACTCTACCTTTAATCTAGAATAGTTTATCATGATTTTAAAAAGGGCTTTCTGAAACACAGATTAAACCCTGCCCATGAAACAACCTCCCTATGACAATGACAGATTAAAGTGTACAATGCTACTAGTCTTTCATAAACATTTTGTTTCTTTAGGGCACGGCTGTGATTGGCAGTTTGACATCGGTGCTGTTTGATGAGTCTGAGTGGGAGACGCCTCACTCTTTTAACCCGGGTCACTTCCTGGATGCTGAGGGCAAATTCAGGAAGAGAGACGCCTTTTTACCTTTTTCTCTAGGTATAAAAACTTTTTTTAATCAGCTTGTATATTTTGACAATTTCCATTGTTTTGCTGCAGATAGCCAAGTTTAGTTAGTGTATGGTGCACTATAACAGAAAAAGCAATGGGAGGAAAAATATGATTATATAAAACTTTAGCATTTTCACATAAAATAGTTGCATTGCAATACAGTTATCCTCCAGTCATATTTTTTCAATCCCAGTGTCTATTTATGGACAATTACCATATTAGTTTTTTTCCTATACCACAATATTTTATATCAGAATATAGCTATTTGCCTATTTACAGAATTGCAAGGCATATAAAAGGTACTTTTTCTGCTTTCTGACTTCAGGAAAGAGAGTATGTCCTGGGGAGCAGCTGGCACGGATGGAGCTGTTCCTCTTTTTCTCGTCCCTGTTACAGCGGTTCTCTTTCTCTTCACCAGATGGTGTGGAGCCCAGCTTGGCTTACAAACTTGGGACCACTCGATGTCCCCAACCGTATAAATTATGTGGATTGTCACGTTAAGTCAGGGTTGTGCAAACTTGGTCCTGGATCTCCAGTGTCTTGCAGTGTTTAGCTTTTCCCTCCAACTTTTGCCTGAAAGTTTCCAGTATGTGAAGCTGCCTTCACGCCATGTCGTAATTCCAAGATGACAACATGTTACATTCTGCTTTATCTAAATTATGTGTTTCTATGGCAACACTATCAATGCCAACGCCCTTACATGCTCCTGAATTCCTAATTACAACTGTTCACACTGCAGTATTTAACCCTGATTAATTATTTAACCATGTTAGTTCACACTGCATACTGCAATCAGTGTGGATCAGCGTTAAATTACCAACATTCTTCAAAATATTTTATTTTGAAGAATCAGAGCTAGGCCCCTCACAAATGTCCAGTGCTTTTACTTTATTCTTATTTCCTATGCCTATCGTATGATACTCTAAAGTGTATACAGTGTATTTACACTTACACATTTCTGTATGCTCTGTAAGTAAACACTCCTGTCCAACGAAAGAGTGTGTCTGTTTGTACAGTCCATTTGGACCCTGTCCACTTAGAGCTTCGTGGGTAAGACCCAGTGGGTAAGCTATAATAATGAACGCAACTTTGGCATCGTGGACTTTTTTTTTTTTTTTTTTGTGGCTCAGTCCAAAAATGCTAAATGCTTATCCTTAAATAAGCCATTTTTAAATTCTGATGGGACCGGTTTCCAAATTGCAGCTACCATCATATTTTAACTCATTCCTAGCTCAAGCGGTCAAATAAACCAATTTAATTAATGTGATATAAATATATTAAATTGATATCTTCTCCGAGACCAGTTTTGTGACCGAATCTATTGAACCGATTCTTTTCAGTCTGGTTCACAGGCTAAGTTACCATTTAAACGATTCATTTGTGAATTCGACTGATCAAGAAGATTAAACGTGTAGAAGCTAAAATCTCATGATTCAATAAAACAGACATAGAGTCAAATTAACCATAAACAACTGAATTTGTCTGGTCCTCTGATGCGAGTCCTATGTAATTCTCAAAATAAAATATGCTCCTAAGTATTGATAATAATCATCAGACGGAGCTGTTTAAGCTTGTAAGTGTGGAATTAGACACCTCTCTTTAACTGAAGAGGACTAAACAAAGTGCACAGCTTTAACAACTGATATGAGTCGCTCATAAACCCATGCACTCCTGTTTTACTCCAACGCCCAGCATTTTCTATCATATAAGACTATGAAAGACCGAGCTAATCAGAGCAGGTATGGGGCGGAGCGACACGTGCAGCCCCGCCCCCAGGTTCAGCCCCGCCTCGATCTGAGGCTCCAGACAGATGAACTTGTCCCAACACGGTAAACCTATCCTACAAGCATCAGTCATGGACTTGTTGCGTCTTTACGAGTGGGTCGATATCAAGAGTATTTTGATATTTTCCTGTGTGTTTTTACTGCTGAGTGATTATATCAGAAATAAAGCGCCAAAGAACTTTCCTCCTGGACCATGGTCTTTACCGATTATAGGAGACCTTCATCATATCGATCATAGTAAGATGCATCTTCAGTTCTCAAAGGTAAATACAATAATAATAATAAAAAAAATTATTATGACTGCAAACAGCGTTTTAATCAAGATGAAAATTACTGACGAATTATTGAAAATGACGTTTTTCTTTAGGTGAGCTTGATAAGTTGTATCAACAAAATTATATAACGTTACATTAGTCATAGCCTGTAACTCGGGTTGAGACGCTGTTTAACAGCACACTGATAACACAGCGCTGTCTAAGGCCACAAAATACGCTCAATTTATTTAAATGTAAATATTTCTGTGCTACCATCAGAGCCTTATATTTTATGTGGAAAATTATGAAAATGTAGGCTTAGTGTAAGCCTAGGAATCTAACTACAAATCATATTTTACAGTTTGCAGAAAAATATCTCAAGATTTTCAGCCTTAAAATTCTTGGACCGAGAGTTGTTGTGTTGAATGGATATAAACTTGTGAAGGAAGTGTATTTACAACAAGGTGACAACCTCGCTGATCGACCCTTGTTACCTTTATTTTATGAAATTATTGGAGACAAAGGTATGTCCAACGATTATCTGAATATTAAACAAGAAATTTAACATGACCAGTAATCAATTAACTTAAACTGTTAACAGGTTTAGTCGCTGCCAGTGGGTATAAATGGAGGCATCAGAGGAGATTTGCACTTTCAACTCTAAGGAACTTTGGATTGGGAAAAAAAAGCCTGGAGCCGTCTATCAGTCTTGAATGTACCTTTCTGAATGATGCTATTGCTAATGAACAAGGTATTTGCTTAGGCTTGCTTATTAAAAACAATTGAAAATGACATTTGAAATGGGAAGCAGTGTGATTAACAGCTTCTGTTCCAGGTCGACCATTTGATCCTCGCTTACTGCTGAACAACGCTGTGTCAAATGTGATCTGTGTGCTTGTGTTTGGTCATCGATTTGAGTACAGCGACAATGACTTCCAGTCTCTGCTGAAGAACATCAATGAAGCTGTGTATCTGGAAGGAGGCATCTGTGCTCAGGTAAACATTTTTACATGAGCTTTTCCCCCTTTCACTGCTCAGCTGCTTCTTTTTCTTCTTTCTCTAGCTGTATAACATGTTCCCATGGCTCATGCAACTAGTGCCTGGACCACACAAGAAAATTCGTACTCTGTGGCAGAAGGTGATTGACTTTGTTCGAGAGAAGGTGAATGCACACAGAGTGGATTATGATCCATTAAATCCTCGAGACTACATTGACTGCTTCCTTGCTGAGATGGAAAAGGTAAGATCCTTTCTTGGGGCCATGTGTGGAATGTTCTTGTAATATTAATGTAACTGAATTTAAATGCCTCTTATTCATGTTGTTTAGCTTAAAGATGAAACAGCCGCTGGGTTTGATGTGGAGAACTTGTGCATCTGTGCTCTGGATCTGTTTGCAGCGGGAACTGAGACCACCTCCACCACTCTGTACTGGGGCCTTCTCTACATGATGAAATATCCTGAGATACAAGGCGAGAGCTAATTATGAGAAGCAATCACATGCACATACAATGTAAGATATGCTCACACATCTCTGCTTTGTATCTTCAGCCAAAGTTCAGGAGGAGATTGATTGTGTTGTGGGAGGGTCACGGCAGCCATCTTTATCAGACAAGGACAACATGCCCTACACCAACGCTGTCATTCATGAGATACAGAGAATTGGAAATATTCTGCCAATAAATTTGCCTCGGGCTACTGTGGAAGATACTCAGATAGGAACATACTCTATTCCAAAGGTTGGCCTAGTGATGTATGATGCACTAAAAATGTGAATTTAAATGTTTGACATTTGTGTGTAGTCTATTAGTTTATCATTTTACTTTTGCAGGGCACAATAGTGACTAGCAATTTGACATCGGTGCTGTTTGATGAGTCTGAGTGGGAGACGCCTCACTCTTTTAACCCGGGTCACTTCCTGGATGCTGAGGGCAAATTCAGGAGAAGAGATGCCTTTTTACCCTTTTCTCTAGGTACATGACCTCTCCTTCCATGAAAGTACTATAAAGATATGTTTACAGTTCTTTACAAGCCCCTATATAAAGAAAACCATTATGATTACCTATAATTTTTTTTCTGATTTTTCAGGAAAGAGAGTATGTCTTGGGGAGCAACTGGCACGGATGGAGCTGTTCCTCTTTTTCTCCTCTCTGCTGCAGCGCTTCACCTTCTCTTCACCAGAAGGTGTGGAGCCCAGCTTGGATTTTAAACTGGGGGGCACGCATTGTCCTCAACCATATGAAGTATGTGCAGTGCCACGCTAAAACAAGAAACCAAAACATGTAGGGTCGGTTGCCAAAAGGATGATGCGTTTTAGATATTTACTGGTTGATTGGATGTTTGGGTTTTTGGTGGTTTAAAAGTATAATACAAAAAAATATGTTAACTATAAATTAACTAGAAAAAGGATTATGAATTAAGTCATAAATGGTAAGAGAAATAAATCTTTTTAAAAAGTCTTAAAATGACTTTAAGGTTAAAAAATTGAAGGTAAAAAGTTGTATTACATTATTTGCTTTTTACAAAATACTGGGGCTGTGATGTTTTACCATTTTTAGATGCACTTATACACTTAACAAATAAGATCAATAAAGGCTTTAAACAATTAATTCATTTTCAATTATAGTTCATTTCAGTTGAGCTATTGTTGCAGATTAGGAACACACATAATGAATTTAAATCAAAGTTCAGATCATTGATATTTTTTTGTCCTCTACGACTACTTGAAGATTCAGCCAACAGAATCAAATCTGTACCAGATAACGTTCAGCAGGCAGACCTGTAAAGCTGTGGATATTGAGAAATATATAATCATACAGATACTACATACTAATGAGTCCGTTTAACTGTTAAGCGGACAATGAAACAGACACAGATGTAATGCACTGAAGCAGTGTTATACTGAAAGCTGACACTTAGATGGCGCTGTTTACTAAGCTTTTAGTGGATGTTTACAAACAGGGCACACTACAATTCATGGAGCTGTTCAGATTTCGCCTTTAAGGTGAGCAGTTGTCTGTCAATCATATGATTTCATGTAACTCACACTTCCTGTGAATTTTGGATATAGGATACATTGTCATACAAAACCAGTCATGTTTTTTAAATTGAGATTTATATATAATCCCAAACCTGATTTATGGTGTGTTATGGTACGACAATATTTGGTTGAGATGCAAGTAACGTTATTTGAACAACTGGAATCCGAGGGTGCTTTTTATGATTTAATACTGCGTTTTGTTTTTGTTTTTTTACACACACCCTTGGCTTTTATTATGTTTTTATTTTTGCTGAACAACCACCACCAAGACAAATGTCACAGAGGAATGTTTATTGATGTAATGTACACCTGAAATGGTATTATTGCAAATTAGCTTTAAGTCAGCATTTCACATAGGCTTGTTCAAAGGCAATGGCAGGAGCGTACACAAAAATGTAAGCGCAAATGTACAAAGTGGCCGAAAGCAATGAAAATGCTTGTTTATTACAGGCTGCACTCTTGCAGCTTCTTGTCAGCTTGCTTCAGGGAGACCCAAGTGTTCAGCATGGATGCTCGAAGTCTAGCCCAAACCAAATGGTCATTTAGACCCAGGATCTGAGCTGCAAACTGAGCAGCAGCTTCTGGAGAAAGAACCGTGGAGCATCCCAGACCTAAAAGAGTAAGAACGATAATGTTTAGTTTTATGGCACTGTACACGATCATTCAAATACTTGGCCTCAGTAAGATTAAACATAATAATAATAATGCAAAAATATAAATTGCTCACAAGGGTCAGTTTGTGTTTAATAACATGAAATGATCTGTGACTATTTTCATGGCAAGAAACTGTATAGCTTAATTCTCTTCAGAAAAGTTAACTGAATAAAAAAGGATTCTCAGAAGGGTCAGTAAAGGTCTTTACAATACTACAAAATTCAATTTTAAATAAGTATGGTTATTTTGAACTTTGAATTTATCAAAAAGAAAAATTGTTTTCGACGATAAAAAAATCTTATGTTTGCAATTAAAAGATTTTTTTTTATTTTAATAATATTTCGTTTTAACATTACATTTAACTACAGAGATTTAATGACATTTAAACTGATCTGTACCGCTAGGCATGCGAAGAGACGACCAAATATCCTGAGCACCCCAGTCAGGGGTAATGGGGGGACAGTTAATAACTGGATACGCAGTGTTTCCTGACATCACAGGACCCAAGCCATTACTTCTGCCTGCCACTGCAACAAAGATGGTGGGTACACCGTCACCTGAGAAGAAAATAAAAATGGATAGATTTAATTAGTTATTCAATTATGCAATAAACCTGCTCAACACAAAGTGTTCTGGATTAAAATAAAATACATTACCACTGTAATTAACAGTAGCTTTTATTTATTTTAAATTTACATTTATTTTAAAAGAAAAAGACATTCTGTTCTTAGTGTTAGTTGTGTTTGGTCATACCCTCATATTCAGCTTTGATGCGGAGTGTCTCATCTGGGCCTTTATGGGCAGAGGTGACTCTAAGGTGGCAGGGAATGCCATAAGAGCCACAAGCTTTACGGATCTTCTCACAGTGAGCTACATCTGAAGTAGAGCCCATTAGAACTACAACCCTTCCTTTTGCCTGCGACTTCAGAAGCAGCTATATACACAAACAGATTCTCATCAGTCACCAATGTTTCAGTTAAAATAGAAATAGCAAGATATTATTAGAAATAACAAGATTTCAGTTAAAAATAGCATTTGTGTGTATGGTGTCACTGACAATAGCAAAACAACTGATCTCTTTAAACTTAGGAATCCTATCTAAAGTGAAACGTTTCAGTCAGACTAGATGCAGATTATGATAATTATATTGACTGCAGTGAACTTTTAATAGTGAGGAAGTTGTGATGAAGCAGACTAGAGAGACAGATATTTTGTTCCATATATTGCAAGAGTAATGAATTATCAAAAAAAATACCAAAAACGGGGGCCAGAGACCCAAAATAAGATCAAAAACATGCATTTAAAATGAGATAAAGTTCATTTTAATGTTGATTTTGTGCTGTTTATGGAGAAAAACGGTGTAAACTATATCCCTAAATTGCAGGAAGTGTAGAAATGGCAACAACAAACAGAAAAAAACAAACATTTTATAAAACGCCGTACCTTGACTCGCTCTGCAACCCACTCAAAGTTTCTCTTCACCATCTGCATGGCCTCAGGAGTGACTTCTTTCAGGTCACGGTACACCTTCACAGAGAACACCATGTTAAACAGTCATACTCCTATAGATCACACTAGAGCTTGCTCATTCTCTGTAATCAGTATGCTTCTGGAAAGATCATGATCACAGCAGAGGTGTTTCCTCAGAATTAACACCAAACTCTCAGTTAACTCTAGTTTTACTCCAATAAAGAAGTTGTGCAATCCTTTTCATGCCTAACACTTATAGGCGTTTGGTTAATTACCTGTTTGTCTTTCTGCTGGCTGCGATCCCCAGCAGGCCAGAGCCTCCACGAGTCGTTGTCAATCACATCAGCCAACACAATTTCTTTAGTGGTCACATTCACACCAAATTCAATCTAGAATTAAAGTTTATGGTCATTAAACATTTACTATAGGGGTCAATACAAACAAATAAACTACTTTCCAAAGTGTTAGCCCAATACACTTAGGTTTCCTACTTTCATATCCACCAGCGTGCAGTCCTGTGTGGCCCAAGCCTTCTCCAGCACTTCAAAAATGGCCACCGTGCTTTTGCTCATGATGTCCACTTCACAACGTCCAATAGTTAAACCTGCCAACTCTAAACCAGCAGCCAAAAGCTGCTCCTCTGACCACTGAGGGTCATTATTGGCATCATCCTGATGAAAGAACAATGGAAGAGATCAGTATGCGAAATAACACGACATTACTAAAAAAAATAAATAAAAAACTATTTCTAAACTTCACCTTAAAGAACATCTCCATTTTTAGAGGAGAAAAGCGGTAGCCCTCTTTGACCCCAGGGTTGCGTTTGAGGAAGGACCCTGTGGCTATCCGTCTGCACACCCACTCAATGGGTATCATCTCACATCGAGATGCGACAAAAGCATTCTCAGAATGCTGCCTGACAAATGCGGTCTTAAACCCTGAAACAAAGTCATGATTTGCATTACTGTGTGCATTCTATTAGAAATGGCCAAATAATTGGTATAGTGCATTAATGGCATCATTGATACGATTATGATATTGATATGATATATTGACACTGACTGTTCAGAGTGTAGTTATGACAAGCAATGACACAACATGCTTTCACAAAGTAAAACTGTGACTGCAGTCTTAACAGCCTGAACACAGCAAGCATGCGTGTAAAATTATTTTTAATTAAAGGAAGCATGGCTGTCACAAGGCAGTCATTTACCCAGAGTAAAACCTGCACATGGCCTACACACAAACTTTAATTCACTAAAAATGCAGAGGTTGTGGCAACCTTTTTTAAAAGCAAATGCCCTCTAGAAACCTCTTGCAGCTTTGAATTTGGGACTACGTCTGAGTGTCTTTAACTATATTTAATAAAACAAATCTTTGTTTGAGCACTATTGCACTGCTGAATTTTCAATATTTAATAAGCATCATGTGATTCTGGACTTCTTGCTTGTCTGTTAATAGTACATTACACTAATATCATTTTGAATTAATATTGGTTTTGCAAATAAATTAACCCAAAAATCAAATAAAAATAAAACTCACCAGCATCCTGCAGAAGTTTGAACACGCAGGTGGTGGTCTTGTTGGCAATAGCTGCTTTGCCCTCCATCTGATCCTTTCGGACCGCATTCCCTGCTGTGATCTGATCTTTAGACTGGACCAAAACATGTCCCGGTTCATCCACGAGCTCAAAGATCTGCTTGGTCTTCCCCTCATTTAGTTTTCCACCTAGTTTCAGTTCTACTAAAGCAACAATACACATTAATATCAATGCATTGACTTTGAGATGTAAATCACTGCAAATTACAGTTAACAAGCACATGTGGGTGCATGACATTATCCTTTTGTTTATTGCTCTTAAAAAGATGCAATGCTTAGTTTGTCAATTCATTTAATAATATATATTAATACAAGTATGGCTAATACTAATATTTGGGGGCTGGTAAAGAGATTTACTTATTAAAAAAAAAAAAAAAAGTATTTTTGTAAACTATTTTTAGTATTTAGTCCTTACATCCTTCTATTACTTTATTCTTCATGTATAAAAAACGCCTACAGAAAGAATACATCTTACAAGACCAAAAAACTCACGTGATTTAAACTACTTTCTCCTTTATTTCTACAGACTTGACACCGAGCCATATTCTACCATTTTACCTCTATTAATTATGTTTGACAAAAGAGCTGAAGTATTAATTCCCGCCGTTTGGGTGCATTTTATTCAGTGCGCAATGGCACAACACGGTGAATAGAGCAATAATCAAGCAGGCAAATAAAAGCAAACTTAACTTACCTGTTGCGGTCGACATTGTTGACGAGCTTCGTTTTTCCTGCAAGAATGATTAGAAACTTGATTATTCTATGTCTCTGGGTTTCAGGCAACTGTTTCAATAACTACTTGGACTTCAGAGAAAGGTTGATATAAAGTGCCTCGAGGAGGAGTGAGACTCATTTATTTTCACAGGGAGCAACGCGTTACGACACTCTGCCGATTCATAAACGCCAATCAGAGCAATGCCATCTTCCCCACGTGGGCAAAATCTTAACTTGCAAATTTGAAAAGACAAAAGACTTATCTATTGACATGATTTAGAAGCAAACAACTGTCCTAAACCTTAGTTGCATGAGAGTAAGGGCGTGTTGCGTAAGACATTGATCGCATTCGTCACAACGTAGTTTTAAGTGATTGATTGGACAAACCTCGCTCTTTTTTCCAAAAACTTAATTTTTGCCCGTCAACTGTGACTTCAGAGCTGAAGTTTTTGTTCATTTGAGCATTTGTGTTGCCAGATCCTCCGCCGCGCATTCCGCTGTGTGAGGAAACACGTGTTTCGAGTGACTCCAGCCAGCGTGGAAACACACGCTAACGCTACAAACCCATTCAGCCTCAGAGACGAGGACATGGAGTTTGAGGAGTCGGGCATCGGGGAGGAATGCGGGGTGTTCGGCTGTGTGGCAGCGGGAGAATGGCCAACACAACTGGAGGTCGCGCAGATTTTGACACTTGGACTTGTTGCTTTGCAGCACAGGTAAGAGTACTGCTGCTAATGTGCTGCTTCCTATAGGAGGTGACTTTTATTGTGGAGTTATTGTTTGAGACTATTACTACAGAATAAACATTTTAAGATTATCTTTGCTGAAAAATCATAACTTGGTTTACTAGTTTCCCATCCTGGTTTTGTTGGATTTTAAAGGGGGTGAGCTGAAAGACCATCATAAACCAGTTAAGACCAGCAAAACATCTTAGATTGGTTAAAAATAGTTTTTCAGCAGGGATCTGTTTAACCTAATTTGAATCTCACCTAGAGACTAGTTAATTAAAAATGTTTAAATCTGTTTTTTTTAGCATGGTCAGACACAAGGACCACCCACATCTGACCCCAGTTAACCTGGGTATCCCTATATTAAAGAAGCTTTATCTTAATCATTACATTCTATAAATATTAACAGATGGTAAGTTTTTTTATTGCAATGCATATTAGAAAAATCTAAGTGTGCTTGTTTTAGGTGTTCAGGCTGATTTTTTTGAGGGGTTTTGCATGGTCAGGATGAAAAGACCAGTTTACTACAGGTCAGACAAGCAAATAATTTCTAAGCTGGTTTAAGTTGTTTTTTCAGTATGGATCTCCTTGTGGTTGGAAATCTTCCCTATTACAAAACACCCTTATTTCAAATATGCATGGAATGTAAACTAATATTGTAGTGCTCCTTATCATAAAGCTGGATAATTGACTTGGGTGCAAGTTTTGCAATTACCTGCTCTGTTCTCTTACTGTTATATATGCTGATATAGCTCATAGTAAAAAAAAAATGGTTTGCAATATCCTGTAGCTATGCAGTTCTAAATCACAGAACAATAGACTTCCATTGTCCTGCCGTCTCACCGATTGTTCAGATGTGATTTCATTAGATGCCATTGAACACACAGAGGTGATCTCCATAATCGGAATGTATTGATCCTCCTCTTTGCATTGGAAGTCTATATTCTCAGACCAGTCTGTGCTGCTCTCTCCATCATCAGTACTCTGATGAAACTGTTTACAAAGCGAACGATCCCCTAAACACACAAGATATAGTGTTACATGGGTCAAAGAACATATTTGCTCACTGACAATTTCTTAATATACTACTTAAAAAAAAAAATCACTTTTGTTTGACGTTTAGATGACAGAAATGTTCAGGATTATTTGCCACTGTTGAATAAAAGCTAAATTATTTTCATCTATTATGAAATGCTGTCTATGTATGTGAATGTGTTCTTGTTCCTGTCTTGATTCTATTAGGCAAACTGAAGTCACAAGATTGACTCACACCTAAGTCTCACTCTGCTTATTACAAATTTGAGTATGTCTCTGTAATAAGGAGAAAATAATGAAAAACCTTCATCTGCAGCTTTCCTCTTTCTTCCTTTGGTAGCCGCTGCATGCTCTCCACTTGTGTAAGATGGTTCACTGCTGTCTGCGTTGGAAATGGATGCACGTATATTGAGACACAAAACGTTTAATTTAAAAGGATAAGAAGTTGGTGGCTGCTAGGCCTTGAGCAAAAAAAATATAGTGTTGCTACCAGCAGAGAAAGAAGTCAAAATAATAAAATGCAACATTGTGTAATTAGTATAACAAAATAAATGGGTCTATTTGTTTTTTTTTTTGTTGTTTTTTTTTTGAGGAAAATGATTCCCATGTCTTGTGCTTCTGATGTCAGAGGCTTTGTATGGACAAAACATTAAAATAAAGTAAAAAATAATATTCCTTGGAATACCATAAATTAATTCAAGAATTGAATTAGTGTATTAAATGAGTGTATTATTTCCTTAGAAAAATTAATAATTAAAATTCATATTACATATCTTAATCTCACTTTTTCATTTAGTTTACTTTTATATGCTAAAAAAATGGTCATGCTTTGGACCACCACATTATATCTAATTTCAAATCTGATGCAAAACCAGTTGACAACCACAATTAATTGTATTACCTGGGATTCTTCTGTACTTCTGACTGCCATCATATATAACTGCTGTGAAGGAGTCTGAGGAGACATGCTGTTCATATTCTATCTGAGGGCTGCCAGTTGATCTCACAATCGTGGCATCCATTTCAGGCATCCCATATTCAACATTTGACACTTCCTCTGGTCTTGTTAAAATGCCTTCAGTCTCAGCTTTGTTCTGAAAGACCCTTGCAGAAATGCCAGGAGATCTCAAAGTGGCCTCATCTATGGGTGGCTGGTCATATCTAACCGCAGCAATGTCATTGTCCTCCTGTGGACAATGGACAAGTCCACCCATGGAGTGCTCCTCAAATGTTGGTGGAGTAAACATCCTAGAGTTTCTCAGTAAATGGTTTGCTTCAGAAAACTTGCCATAGCTCAGTCGACTTCTAGGAGGCTTGGACAAAAGGGCATCCAGCTGTTCGTAAAATCTCATGACGCGTCGAGGATCTCCGATGTCAGCTTTTCCTCTCTGCAGAGAACGGTAGAGGTATTTCAGGTTTTTGTACTTGGTGCGACACTGTTTCCAGTCCCTTTCCACGCCCTGCTGAAGAAGCCTGCGTGAAATCTGCACGAATATATCTTTGTTTCTGGTTGAGCCCTGTAGCTGTCGCTGAATCCCTTCTTCAGCCCAGATCTGAAGCAATGCGGCCACCTCTTCCTCACTCCAGTTTCTGCCCGAGTCGTGCACAGTGATTATGTTCATCTCGTTTGGGGCTGCTGCTGTTGTCGCTGAAGCACAAACCAGTTTTTTTAACAAGTTGAAGATACTTAAACATTAAACATTTCCGTTTATATCAAAACTCACCTGTCTCTCTCGCAATCAGTGGATGAGTGGCGGCATTCATTAGTGTTTGCATCTCTGCCAGACTTTCATCTTAAAGAAAGGCATGAAGATGCAAGAGGTCATCTTAATGGCTAACTTGAACTATCGTGGTTTTGTTGTAATTATTAACACAAATCTTACCATCATCAATCTTAATAACCTGTTCTTCAACAGGTTCACTCCTCATGGCCACCTGGTCCCTCACTGGTACATTCCTAGACGACTCTTCCTCTTCAAAGCCACCCTCAATGTCTTTGCCCAGCATTATAGCATCAAGCTCAGCAAAGAACCTTATCGGCCTTCCTTGACTTTTGCTGACTTTGTAGTCATATTTCATGTTCTTGTATTTGGTGCGGCACTGTCTCCAGTCTCGCACCACACCGTGCTGCCGCTCCAGCCGACGTGCCATTTCCTGGAAGATAGCCTTGTTTCTGTGGGAGCGTTGGAGCTGTTTGTGAACCTCCTTGTCGGCCCAAACAGTAAGGAGAGCCCGAACCTCCTTGTCAGACCAGTGCCGTCCTCCTTCCAGTCCTAGAAGTAAATTGATTCTCACTTAGAAACAGGTTTGACAACATTAGTATTTAGTATAAATACTATTTATGCACCCACCACATGGGTTTTTAAAATCCACCAGGTTTTTGTTTGGTTTTTAGACTTTGACTGTAATAGACCGCAACTAAAATGAGCCCCATGACTTTTCCAGTTGTTTGTGATTTTTCTGGATGATGATTAAGGATAAGAATTATTATTATTATTTTGTTATGCGCAATTTCTACCCACTAAATCATTGGTCTCAAACTCAATTTCTAGAAGGGCCACTGCTCTGCACAATTTCACTCCTACCCCAATCAAACATGTCTGATCCAGCTAATCAAGGTCTTTAGGATAACTAGAAACTTCCAGGCAGATTTGGAGCTAAACTATGCAGAGCTGTGGCCCTCCAGGAATTGAGCTTGAGACCAGTGTACTAAATCCTTTTAGTGTTTGAGATAGCTAGAAAAAAAATGACCATGGAATAAAGAAATGTTTTTTTAATTACCCTTTAAGTCCTGTTTTTCAAAGACAACGTTAAAGGGGAGAGTAAACTTTTTTTCTTTTTTTTTTTTTGCCATTTTAAGTTGTTTTAGCATTTTCACCCAGTGTAATGGATGGGACTTAGTTCATTATGAAATTTAATTAATTTTTATAAACATGCTTAAAATGCACATTAGCTTTGTTTTTATCTAGAGACAAACAAAAGGGATTTCAGTTAGATTTACCTGTAGTCTAGGACTAAGCTTAAGCCTTGTTTGTGAAACTGGGGTTTATTGCTTATTTTTGTCCTTTTTTTCCCCATTGAAGTAATTTGAAGGCCCCCTAGAGGGCACTGCTCCTTGCTTAAAAACCACTGAATGAAAGTTACCTTTTTTATATTATTTAAAATCTTTTATATTATTGTAATTATTTAATAATGCAAGATGCATATAGAATATCAAAAGAGAGCAAATATCCAACTCAATTGCTTCATCCAAAAATGTTTGTTAATTTTGGGATTGTTACCTTCCTGAAGAGCTGGAAGTGAAGCAGGCTCCTCTCTTCTGTCAGCCGTCGACTCTTCATCTGCCACGTAAGGCCTTTGGGTCGGTGGCCGGCTATCTGCAGAAGAGTGTTTGTAGACGGTCTGCGTAGGCCTCCAGTCTGGAAGAGCCATGCTCCTACTCTGGGCCTTACAGTCAAGCCAGTCCCTACACACACCAAGCTCTTTCAGACGGCTTGAGACGGCCTCATACTTGGCCCGGCTTTCTTCCTCTTCCCAGGCTTGTCTCTCCCTCCACACAGAAAGCAGAGCTTTCACTTCCTCCCCTCTCCAGTGTCCAACTGTGTCCCTTTGCCTCTTGTCCTTGTCCCCAGCATGTCTTTTTTGGTCTGTTTCAGGCTCCATGTTTCTAAGCTTGCCTAGAAATGGCTTCTGTTTGTTCGCCTCTGCCTTTATCCTCTCTGCTCCCCCTCCCTGTTGACTTTAAGCTCAGTGTCCAAGGCAACCAGACGACTGAGCCAGTTAGGAACAGCCACGTGACTGAGAACAGCCTCATGACTGGCTTAAGCTGCGTGCAGCGGGGGAGGGCTGGGGAAGAAATGTGAGAAGTGGCTTGGCGAATGAGCTGCACTTGCTGCGTCGATCTTACTCAATAAGACACGTGGAACGGCTCAGAGGTGTTTGGCTGTGCTAACATGTCTATTTTGAATGTCTTTTGTGGTCACAACTGTCTATGCTTTCTCTCATGCTTTCTGTCTCCTTTTCGCTCTCTCTCAGGCTCTCTCTCGCTCTCTCGTTCTCATGTGCTCACTCTATTTCCCCCTCCCCCCCATCATTTTTTAGCTAACCGCTTCACATAAACCAGTTTGATCTGCTTTAGTCATACTCTGTGCAGTCATTCACTCATAGAAACACATTTGGCTTGATTTTGAGTTTGTTTGTGTAAAATAGCAATAAAGTTGAATGGGAGGGACACATTCTTTATTCAGACTATAGTCTTGCAAAAACATGTTTGTAATGGATTACCACATGCAGTATCGCTTCTTTAATAAACGCCTCAGCATGTCTACACAGCTATGTATACATTAGAATAAAGTAAAACATGTCGATGTGTGTTTGAATATCATTTTGTGTGATCTATATAGTCTTGAAAATAAAGAAAAGTCCACGTTCTTAACTGCTCTGGAACCAACATGTGTATTGTTGTATTGGGAAAAAAAAACTTTGTGATTTCCTCCTTCAATAAAACTTTTGGGACGCATGTAATATGTCATTTTTTTAATGTTATTAAATCCTGTGATGGAAAAGCTGAATTTTTAGCAGTTATCAGTGTCAGATGATCCTTCATGAATCATGTTTATTTGCTGCTCAAGAAACATTTCTTACTGTTGTTAAAAATAATTTTATGGAAACAATTCCTTGAATGAATCCTTTTTAAAATTATAATAATTGAATGTCCTTGTACTGAATTCAGTTTTACATTTTTGATTGTACGTTTGTGTAAGACAATTGCTAAATCTTTTTAATTTTATTTAAAAAAACAAAAAACCTTTATTCAATAGGGGTCAGGAGAGTGCTGGAATTGTCACGAGTAATGGAACAAACCCACCGACATACACCACGCTGAAGGTAATGTATTAACACAGTATTTCAATGCATACAGCAACTTCCTCTCACGTAAAACATGATTTGTTCCTGTCCCATGGGCCAACACATTTCAACGTACAGCAATGAATGCAAGATTAGACATGCCTGACATAATTGCTTCTCACAGGGCATGGGTTTAGTGAATACAGCTTTTAAAGCAGAGGATTTGCTGAAGCTGCGCAATGGCAACCTCGGCATTGGACACACGCGTTACTCCACCACGGGCATCTCAGAGCTGCAGAACTGCCAGCCTTTTGTGGTAGACACGCTGCATGGCAAGATTGCTGTGGCACACAATGGAGAACTGGTCAATGCCTCCGCACTGCGCAAAAAGGTGGGCTTCGCTTCATAGGGATTACATGAGACTCCACGTACAGTTTCAGCAGAAGAGAGGGGATCATTTTCTGTATGATGGTTTTATGTAATGTATTTGTGTGTTGTAGGTTATGCGCCATGGTGTAGGCCTCTCTACAAGCTCAGACAGTGAACTTATTACCCAGCTCCTTGCTTTCACTCCGCCCATGGAGGAGCTTGATACTCCTGATTGGGTGGCTCGGTATGTTCTGCATATCCTTCCCCATCTTTTTGGGTCACCACTTGTTAATCCCTGTCAGTTTTAATGATTGCAAAAAGTCAAATTCTGCAGTCCTAATTTTTATTCATTTAGATTTTTTTTGTTTTGTTTTTCTTAGCATAAAGAATCTTATGACAGAGACGCCTACATCATACTCATTGCTAGTTATGTATAAAGATGTAATCTATGCTGTGAGAGACCCCTATGGAAACAGACCTCTATCGATTGGACGCCTAGTACCCATCTCCAAACTACACAGCTCAGGTGTGTGATTCAGCAGTGAGGGGAAAGAGCTGCTTTGCCTTAGGTCTAGGATGGTGCGAAATTCCGTTTTTTGTATTTTTTTATTATTATTTATTATTCTGTAGGTGCTGGAGAAGCAGACACAGAAGGTTGGGTGGTCTCTTCTGAGTCCTGCAGCTTTCAGTCTATTGGAGCAAAGTATGTTCTCATCATTTAAAAAGAAATGCTTTGATTATTCTTTCTGGCTGTCTATTCATTTCTTTAAAGGAGTTTCCATTCTTAAGCCTGCACACAGTAGCTGTTGCTTATTTTATTAGTTAGTTAGTTTGTGTATGTTTTTATTTTTTGTTGTCAGGTATTATTGTGAAGTACAGCCTGGAGAGATCGTCCAAATTTCTAAAAACGGAGTGAAGACCCTAAGTGTTGTCCCACGGCCAGAGGGAGACCCTCCTGCCTTCTGCATATTTGAGTATGTTTACTTTGCCAGGCCAGACTCCATATTTGAAGGCAAGTCCATAATATTTAAAATCATAGTTATGTTTTGAGTGAAAGGAAAGATTGAGATATAATTGCAATGTTTGGGTTAAACCAAATGATTGGAGCCAGGAACCACCTTATATTGTTATAGATAACAATATGTATACTGTATATGGAAATAAACCAGGTGTACACTTTCTCCATGTTTCCTGCACTTAGATCTCCTGGTTTATTTTTCAGTAAATGCCGTTTCTATGATGCAGATGAGCCAGATCAAACCCTGTGCACTATGGGTGTTGGTGGTTTTTATACTTGTGGTGGATCAAATCTGAAATTTTCTGAATGCATAATCTCTTGAATTGATTGTGAAACTTAGTTTTTAAACAGCTGATGGCATTCTTGCCTAGTTTTTAACTCCACACTTAAACGCCTACAAATAAGAGCAGTTTAAGAGTAATTTAAGTGGATAAATGTACTTGCACATCAGCTATAATGACTAGGGCTGTCAAAAATAACGCATTAACAACGTTAATTGTAATTAACGACAAAAAATGTCAATTTATTGACGCATTTCAAGCATGCGCAGTGTGACAAATTATTTGTCAGGAAAGTGGGACAACAATTACCTCGGAGTAACTGCACATTGCATCAGTGACACGTGGGAACTGAAGTCTTTTGCGCTGACAATATTAAAAACCGAGTAGCTCATTTTGCAGAGGCTTGTAAAGAACTGTCCCTGTCTGTTCCACGTAACGTTAAGTGGGACATCGAGGGCAAAACGACAACCATTGGGACGTAAGCGGCGTGTATGCAGAGCAGGAGCAGTGTGTGCTGATTGTGCTAACAAATGCCTCTATTCTTTATTTCTATTTTTTCTATTTTATTCATTTAAAGGCATTTCTTAATAAAAGGCATTAAGAAAACATGTTAATTAAAAGTACTCATATCGCTGACAGTAGTAGTACAGCCTGGAAATTCTCATTTAAAAAGCGCAGTTGCAGCCCACTACTGATGTTTATGTTGTCATGTTTTGTTTTGGTCTGAAGCGCCACCCACCATCTATCTTCCAATCACAAAGTCAGTAGTGTTTCGGCATCTAGGTTGCCTGCTTGACAGAAAATACAGTGCATTTCATTTAATTAATTGTCATGTGCGTTCGTTTCTGTTGGTGTCGTCAATCATGGCAACCTGAGTGTGCGTCAAGTCTGAGAAGGAGGGGCCGGGTGAAAACCCCTCTCCAGTATTTTGAATTTGGACTGCAATACCTAGTTCAACCACGAGATGTCAATTCTACATACGGTTCCTTTAACAGACCTTTGAAGTTTGGGCAAAAACTTATTTTTTGTATTTAATTTTTCATATGGTGAGTGTGAAACAGGAAACACAGTCGATGAAAATGTAAAATGTGTTACTTTTCATGTTAACCGTGCCAGTTTAGATCAAGAACAACGCACTTGCGGTGCAGCAAAAATAGACTCAGCGCCGAAACTATCGTGGCACTGTTACACGCTGCTGTGTGAAAGCTTTAACATGGGCTCCGTTAACATGGGCACCGGAAAAATACGCGCTGTTTACGCATGCAGTGTGAAACTGGCGTGAGTCTAGCTGACAGCGGCTTTGTGAATGCTTTGGTCAGGCTAAAGATAAACGATTGTTCTCATTGCAAAGACAAATGGTGTGCAGTATGTTTCAGCTTGATTTTAAACCAGCATTATTTGGCTGTGTTAATAAACAGACATATGAAAATTATGTATCTGTGTCCTGTTATTTATCTTTTGGTATGCATTTCAGAAAAAAAAAATGATTAGGATTCAGGTGTAGTTGCAAATAGTGATTAATCCACTGAAAATTTGGATTAATTTGATTTAAAATTTGTATAATTTGACAGCCCTAATTATGACATGAGATTAATGTAAACACAGACCACCGTGAACACTCTGGTAACTCACTTTAACCTTTTCTAACTTAATGAATGAGGTTTTTTTTCAAGGTCAAGTGGTGTTTTAGTAAGGAACTGGAAGCAATCGGAGTACAGCAGTTTCTAAAGCATGCATTGTCATCTGCTGTTAAAAACTAAGCTCAGAATTGATTCAAGAGAGAATCTCAATGCATTCAGAAAATAGCAGAATCAATCCACAAATCCAAAAATTTATCATGACATCACTATATATATATATATTTGTGTGTGTGTGTTTGTGTACACTAACAAAACAAACTAGACCATTTTTTAAATATGTAAAACATCATCTTGAAAGCAGTGATTTAACCAAAACCATTAACATTTCTAAAATGTGTCTGTCCGTTTATCTGAGTCTGTTTATCAAAGAATCTCGGAAAAACAAGAAACGCACACATACTAAACAGCACTCTCAACATGGGTAACAATAATAAATATTTCATGAGCAGTGAATCAGCATATTAGAATATTAAAATGATTTCTAAAGGATCATGTGACATTGAAGACTGGAGTAATGACTGCTGAAAATTCTGCTTTGCCATCACAGAATTTTTTTTACATTTTAATCAAATAAAATGGTAAAAGATATTAAAAACAGAAAAAACCATACTGACCACAAAAAAATGTAACAGTAGTAAACTATGACGTGTAGTAAAAGGTGAAATAAGTGTTTTGTTTTCTGTCTTGCAGATCAGATGGTATATACAGTGAGGCAGCGCTGTGGACGGCAGTTGGCCATTGAGGCTCCCACTGAGGCTGATGTAGTGAGCACTGTTCCAGAATCAGCCACACCTGCAGCATTAGGATATGCACAAGAAGTGAGTAGATGCTGCCCTCGTCAGACTTGATCGGTTTTATCGGTTCATGTTGTGCTCTTACAAAAATGTATGTACTGTGTCTTTCTCAGTCTGGCCTTCCATATGTAGAGGTTCTGTGTAAGAACCGTTACGTGGGCAGAACCTTCATTCAACCAAACACTCGTCTACGTCAGCTTGGAGT
The DNA here is from genome assembly GCA_032359435.1 of Enteromius unitaeniatus. Taxonomy (NCBI): domain Eukaryota; kingdom Metazoa; phylum Chordata; class Actinopteri; order Cypriniformes; family Cyprinidae; genus Enteromius; species Enteromius unitaeniatus. Next base: position 9,801,289 of record JAUMHI010000065.1, read on the forward strand.
TGCCAAGAAGTTTGGGGCATTGACTGATAACTTTGCTGGCAAACGAGTGGTGCTTATCGATGATTCCATTGTGAGGGGCAACACCATCTCCCCTATTATTAAACTGCTGAAGGAAGCAGGTGCAACAGAGGTAAAAAATATATTTAAATCAGTACTGCATGTTTACTGCTTTGATCTGTTTTAACCAACAGTGTCTTTTTGATGTCCCATGACACACCACAGGTCCACATTCGAGTTGCATCACCTCCAATCCGGTTTCCATGCTACATGGGTATTAACATTCCTACCAAAGAGGAGCTAATTGCTAATAAACCAGAGTTTGAAGATATAGCGGGTTATATCGGTAAGTCAGGAAAAGAAATCACCAAGATTTTGTAATTAATAAATTATAAAAACCCTTCCCAAATGGAATTGATGTTTGTATTTTCTTTGCTTCGAACAGGTGCTACAAGCGTCCGCTATCTATCAGTTGAAGGCCTTGTGTCTGCTGTTCAAGGTGGGAAACGGTCATACGGGAAGGATGAGAGGATCAGCACTAAGGCTACTAGATTTGGTCATTGCACAGCCTGTCTCACAGGAAAATACCCAGTGGAGCTGGAGTGGTGAATTTCGGCCCATAAAAATGTCTATTAATACCTGTATAGAATCGTTTTTTTTTTTTTTTTTGGTTTCTTTCAAAATCGTTTGTGAAGACTGTGGTGCTACTTTAACAATTGTTACAGTTGGACAGGCTGTGTTAGAATTAAAATAAAACATTCCAAGCATTTTTCGGTTTTCAAACATTCCTTCTAAAAGCTGCATTAAAAGCATTCCTGTTGCTATCAGATTTCAGACTGTTAGTTTGGTTAATATTCTTGTCTGGTAAAAACACTATATTGTAAATATCAACACTATCTTAATCGATCTGTTTTAGTATCCATGTAAGCATTTCAACTTCTTTTGATTAGGTTTTGAATCAATGTGAGCTTTAGCTGCTGTGCTTCTTGAAGCAGATTGCCCTGCTTTTGTTAGTCCTCAAGAATGCACAAAATTAAACTCTGTATGTGAAATCCACATATTTGTTTATTAAAAATTTATTGAAACAAAACATTTTAATTATTTACCGACACAACATTCAGCAACGTACATGGAGTTAGACACTTGTTTAAAAACAACACCGGGTTCTATTAAAATAAGAAATATTTACAATAAAAATAAGGTATACAGGTATATTTCCACAAAGAAAACATGGCTACTGATTTTTATGCAATGTGTCTACACATTAATGTCATCCTATATTTTTTCACTAGTGTAAACTTCATATAGTCACAATATATATAATTGTTTATCCCACAAGGGTTAACAGGCAGGCTGTGGAATGTGTACAGGAAATCACATCATTGCAGAAAACCGTACTGCAGCCGCCTCCTGAAGAGACTGAAGGAAAACAGATTCTTAATCACTGAATATCACTATCATTCTCAAATATTTTTTTTATTTACATGTATTTGCTTATTTTGTCCATTTTTACATCCCTAGAAAAAGTTATATGAACTAATTAAAATGAAATTAACTTTTTAGTTAAATGTTTAAATTATAGTACTCTGTGCATATATTACCTAGAAGACAGTGGAGAAGTACCCTGATTCAACGGTCTCATGGGTGACACAGCTGTTAAAAAAATATTGACAAATTAACATTTAATAAAGTATTTTACAGAGGCCATGGTGATGCTGAGCAAGTAATTATAAGAAATTAAAATGTGACCACAAACCTTCCACTGGATGGACTCCACTTGGGGCATCTCTCTGCAAAAGGAAGTGGAGAAACTATTGTTTTACTGCATGAATAAATCTTGTTTTTGTTAAACTATTAAAAATTATTTTTAACTGAAATGCCATTAAAATGTTACATTACAATACTTTCAAATAAATAGTCAATCAATAATACTCGTACCCAAGACAAAGCATGTTGGTTCATTTGCATGCTTAATTTAGCCTCCCTGATTCTCCTGAGGTTTCCGGTGCCCCTGAGGAATCGGGGACTGGGGCACTGCAGCAGGACGGCTCTATCCCAGGTGTGTTTGTCTTCAGTAGGTTCTGACAAGTGAGGGCTCATATATTGGTCTCTCAGCTGGAGATGTTTTAGTGGAGAACGACTCTCTCGAAAACGTTTGAATCGAAGTGACTCTTCCACTTCGGGTTGACGGCGGCGTTTCTTGAGCTTGGCCCTCAGGGGAGTCAGAGCAAGAGCAGACATGCTGGAAGAAGAAAAGCTTGGGCTTCTGGGCGTCTCCATAATGTGTCTTTCACACAGGTGACACTGGGAGGAAGGACATGGCGATGATGTGCCACGACAGATGAAGTGGTGATACAGCTTTCTGAACTCTGTATCAATCTGCGATTCGCTGAATGAGTAAGTAGACTGGGGGCCAGAAAGAGAGCGTTGACGATTGGATGGAGTAAAACAGGACAGTTTGTCCATTTTGGATAAGCTCCGGTCAGGGCGGTCATAAACAGACCGCAAGGGTGATGAAAACGGCACCTGTTTGACACCACAAGGAGATCTAAGGACCTCAGAATGGGATAGATGGCGGACAGGAGACCTTCGTTTTGGACTTGCTGTTGTATTTAATTGCCTTTCCATGCTCAGCACACTAGGTCTGAAGCTACTTTTGCTACTAGGAGACAAAGTGCTAATGAGACCGTGCTGCGGGGAGGGGACAGCAGAGCTTATGCGGTCCCTGAAACAGCCTTTGTTCAATATAGAAGGTCTGGAGTTGACTGATATTCCTCTCTGGTCAGTTAGAGACAGATCTGCTCTGCTTTGTCGAGAAGAACTAAGGACCGATGAGGTTGGAACAGCATGGGATGCTGGACCAACATCATAAGTTTGGTCCAGATCTGGAGATTGGTCACTAAATGAGTGGGATTCTGAATGTGGAGATGTGGACAAGTCAATCACACGAGCAGGTTTACGGCTTAAATGTGAATCAGTCCATGGACACTCATCCGTCACACCGCTCACATCCATGCTGTTCCTCCTGGGTGAGTAAAAACAGGCACTGGCCTCACACGATGAATTTTTGAGCGGCAAAGACCTTTGTTTGTTCTTTAGCAAATGTTGAAGTTTGTCGCTGCTCTTGAAACAGTGGCTAATGTTTCTTCGAACTGGACTTTGACTGGTAAATGAGATCTCTGTTGTTTTGTTCAGAGTGTGGTTATGTCTGTTCTTAAAGGATGTGTTGGAATGCGTCGGGCCGGCTTGCCAGAGTTTGCGGCGGTACTTTTGCACCACGCCCCTCGCCGTATCAGTCAAATGCTGTCGCCGGTATGCTTCGCCGATCTGGCTGAGCATGCTGGGATAGACATCCAAGAGGGTACTGCCATGGCTGCTCAGCGTTTTCTCCAGTTCTTCATCCTCTTCTTCAGGTGGAGACAGCTCACTCCATATAGATTCAGATGTGTTATTTGTAATCATGGGGAGGAGGACTGATTCACCTCCATGCCCTAGAAGACCATCAAGATCAAGATGTCAGTTCCAAAATGAATGTCAGCTCATGAGAGCATCAAAGTGTGTAGTTCATATCTTACTGTACACAACACAGTAATAGTAATCTGTCCTAAAGTGCAGGGCTACTTGTTTATTTTACATTTATATAAATATTGCTTACACAGACTTTCTCCGTTTTCCTTTTGACCTGAGCTATTGAGATCATCCTCAGTGACCCCTGACACATCCATCTGAAAAACAAAATATAGGTTTAAAAAAACAAACAAACAAAAAAAACCCTTTATTATTTTTTTTATTTATTTTACAATCAATAATAAAAAAAGTTTTCTTTTTACTACCTGATCATTCTCCAGGTCCTCAAACTCTAAAATACAAAACAAAAATATTAAGTTTGAGAAATAAGGGCCATATGGTATTATGCTCAAATATCAATTACCAAGGCTAACAAAATGATGTTCCTTACCCCTCATTGAATAGTCTGCTTTAACCCGAGTCTGCATATACAAAAAAATAAATGCAATATCCCATTATAACCACTGTGCAAACTTACACATGTCTGGGCTAAGAAAAAAATATACAGTTTAATTAAAAAGTTAATGTGAACTTGTGTATTACTCAGAATATCATGATTACATACTATTAAAGTATAGCAGGAATTTATGATTAAAGACACAAAATCTACATATTTTAGAAAATATTAATCTACATATGATTTTTCTATATTTTCAACGTGTCTCGCCTTTAACTCTTCCAGCTCCCGTTCTCCCTCAGCACTGTCAATGGGCACAGGACCTGCACTCACATAATAGAATAGAATAGAATAGAATTCAACTTTATTGTCATTGCACATGCACAGGTACAGGGCAACGAAATGCAGTT
>JAUMHI010000065.1:9809394-9824881 GCA_032359435.1 Enteromius unitaeniatus
CTTCAGTTGAGGGTAAAACTAGTTCACATTATCACTAGATCCCACACACTCCACACAGAACACAAGTCTGTCCTAATCAGGGTTTACACACTTTATTAAATTAAAAAAAGATTTTTTTGTGCTTTTCAACATATCACAACTTCTAATTGACTTGTAAATTAATTAAATTAAACATAATAATCATTTATTAATCATTTGTGACTGTTTTGTAGATTAACATTTATCATTAACTAATCACTTATAAATGACTTACAACGGGACGTTATTCTAAAGTGTTACCAAAACGAATTTTAAATGAAAACTGTAAATATGGAAGTTAATTCAAAATAGTTAAAACTAATAGAATGTAAATAATACTGAAATAGCACTCTCTGGTAAAGATGCATCAGCTACAAAAACATATTAACAGTTTATAGAGAATGTTTTCTCAATGTCCACTGCTTTATTTTGAATTGACGTAAATAATGCTAAATTATAATTATTTAGCCATTTCTTGTAATGCACTGTTTATTTAAGTATCATATGTATTATTTTAAAGAACTGATCAATTTGTGCCCCTTGGCGAGCCGATGTTGGATACCGTAATGGAGGTGAGAGATGAGACAGGACGTCCCGTCACTAAAGGAGAAGGACAGCTGTTCATTGGTAGGGTACAATTGTCTGAATGAACTATTGATCTAATAATGAACTATTATTTTTAATAATTGTTTTTAATTGTAATATATTTGAATATAATTTATTCCGGTGATGGTAAAGCTGAATTTCCAGCAGCAATTCTGAAAAAGTCTTCAGTGTCACATGAACCGTCAAAAATCCTTCTAATATGCTGCTTTGATGCTCAAGAAACATTTCTTATTATTCTCAGTGCTGAAAACAGATAATAAACTGATTAATATTATTTTGTGATAAATTTGTTTCTTATTTAAATAAAGTTGCTCTAAGAGATTTAAAAAATAGTTTGTAGCATTATAAACATCAACTTTATAGTCATTTTAATGCAGTCTTGCTCTATAAAAGTATCAATTTTAAGAAGTTCTACTGACTCCAAACTTGTGAATGCGAGTGTACTTTAACATTCAGTTGTTGTTTGTAGTTTTGGTGTTTGTACAGTGAATTTCTGCCGTTTTATTTAGGTGGTCAAGAGAGGGTGTGTCTGCTTGATGATGAAGAAACTTTAGTCGAGGGAACAATGCGTGCTACAGGTGACTGGGTGCAGGTGTGTGATTCGCATTTTTATTTCCTGGGCAGGAAGGATCGGCTCGTCAAACGTTTTGGTCAGCGGGTACACCTAGATGCCTTGCAGCAGGTAGGTGATAAATAAAACAATGTTTATAATAAAATCTACAAGTATTTACAGGTACATATTATCTTATTTAATGATTTCTTTCTGTGCTCAGGCCATTGAGAGTTTGCCTCAGGTGGAGGCGTGTGCTGTGAGCCTCAGTGAGGGTGACAGACTGCTGGCATTTATAGTGCTCACATCGGGTCAATCGGGAACCCTTTCATCCTCTGAAAATCCTCATCAAAAACCTTTCCAACGTTCTACACAGTCCTCTGAAGACTTCACCACTGTCAACATCTCACGAAACTCCACCTCCCCCTCACTCAGAGTTATTGAAGGAGAGATTCGCCAGAGGATATCACAGCTTATGGCCAGTCACAGCATTCCAGACATGATAGTCTTCATCCCTGCTCTTCCACTCACCTCTCATGGCAAGTGAGCTAACAATAATTATATTAGGGATTCCCATATATATATATATATATATATATATATATATATGATATACTGTATGGTGTCCTTTTTAATTAATAAAACATAAAAGGCTAAATAAAAATAGACTGTGTACTAAAATGTGGTTATTACTATTATTAGCCATTTTCCTTTTGTTTGGTATTTCATTTTGGTCATTTTTATATTTCTGTTGCATGTATTTTTAGGTAAAATAGCCATTGATGAATTGATGAGGATGTGTGACACTCAAAAACAAGATATAAATACACAAACTATATGGAAAGACGTTGAATCTGTAAGACTGAAGTTAAAGACCCTATGGAAGGTATTAATAGCATTTACACTTTATGCACAAATGTACTATTCCTAATGTTCACACTTTATTTTATGGTCCAATTCTTGCTGTTAATTATTAGCTATGACTTTTGCAACTCCTGATTACTGCTTAGTAAGGAGTCACTGCTTTCCCATTGCCTGCTGAAACATTGAAACTGCCTTTGTGTCTGTTTGTGTATATTAGGAATGTCTTGGCCTGCCAACTGACACAATTTCAGAAGAGGCACACTTCATGTTAAGTGGAGGAGACTCCCTTCAGGCCCTGCGCCTCTGTGATGAGATCACTGTTGCCATGGGGACAACCTCTGTGGGCCTGCTGGAGGTCATATTAGATGGCACTTTCTCAGATGTGGTTAGCCACGTCATGACAGAAAAGCATAACAATGCAACCCAGCCATCAAAGAAGAGAATGCTGGATGTTTCAGGCTCTATAGTTTCACCCAAAAGACAACAGAAAGAAATGAGCGTAGTGAACGCTACAGAAAGCACAGTGGGTGTTGTAGCTCCCTCAGTGAGAAGGACTATGGGTTTTGTAGTTGTGAGACGAGCTGGTGAGGTTATTGATTGGGGGTGTTTTTGGAAAATGCAAGAGAAAAACTTCTCTGATGCACTAGGAACAAATGAGAGCAAACTTAACTTAGTGGTGAATACTTCTGAAGACAGTTTAATATCTAATCCCGCTTATGAACATCTTAATATATCTCAGATCAGAAAACGCCATGATCCTGAAGAAGCTACTGAGACATTACATGTCAGTAAGAGCCCAGGTGAAGGTTTAAAGGAAGTCCTACCTCTGAGCCTTCGGGTCCTCTGGAGCTCAGACACAGGCAGGTGTGTGGACGCCTCTCCAGTGCTGCTGGTGGGTCCTGACAGGACCACAGTGTTCATTGGCTCTCACTCGCACAGACTGCAAGCTCTCGACCTGTCCAACGGAGAGGTCATCTGGGAGCGTATCCTCGGAGATCGGCTGGAGTCGTCAGCTGCCATTTCCAGATGCGGAAACCTTGTAGCAGTTGGTTTGTACTTGATTTGAAAAGAAATGCTTCATTTAACCACTAATGAGGTTGTAATAAGGTTGTTACTGCTTTAGCTTGGTTATGGTGGGTTTAGACTAAAAGCAGAACCCAAGGGGTTTCAAGGTTAAATTTATTCATCAGTTTTTTTGTCATTCACATTTGTAACCGGAGTTGGACCCTTTTTCTCAGGCTGCTATGACAGACAGATATATTTCCTGGATGTCTCTTGTGGGGACACTGTGTGGACATTTGAGACTGGAGATGTGGTGAAGAGTTCCCCTACTGTAGACCCTAAAACTGGGCTAATGTTCACAGGGTCCCATGATGGCTTTGTTTATGCAGTAGACCCACTGGTAATATACAAAAAAATATTTCAAAGTTTTGTTTTATTATAATTCTGCTAATCAGTGTTGTTTTAGTATTATTCAAATATTGTTATAGTGATTATTCATTTTTATTAAGCTTTTTTTTGCTTGTCTGTATTTCTCCCAGGCTAAGACTTCTATATGGCAGCATTATTGTGGTGGAGGTGCAGTGTTTTCATCCCCTTGCATCCACTCGTCTCTTAGACAGTTATACTGTGGTACTCTGGGAGGGAATTTCCACTGTCTTGATCCAGTAAGTAAATGGTTCATTTTCATTAGAGTGAAAAAGACAAATTAGTATTAAGTGTTTAGGTTTGAAAGCCATAAACCAAACTCTGATATGAAAGGTCCTCTGTCTGTCCAGGACAGTGGAAAACTCTTGTGGACGCATTCCAGCAGTGTCCCGTTTTTCTCATCTCCTCGCTGCTCTGATTCCTCTGTCTTCATTGGCTCAGTAAATGGACAAATTATTGGAATAAGCCATTCTGGAGATACGGTAAGAGGAAAATGGAAAAGTTGCTCTAAAAGATGATCAATTAATGTACATGACTTTATTTACAATTCTTATTTTTCATACTTTCACAGGAGGAGAAATAAACAACAATTCTTTGTTATTTTACTATGTGCATTGCACTCATTTGTAAACCTTACCTTTAGCAAATTAAAATGAGGCTTATGACAGTTTAATTACAGATTAATATGAGAATGCCTCCATTGATTTTTAGCCTCCATTTAGATTTTTTTTAATGTTTTTTATAATAACCGGTCGTTTACACAACAGTAACAAACAGAATGATTTTGAGTTATTTGATTGCATTTTGTGCTCCAAAGTTTTTTTAATATATATTTTCTTTCCATTATTTTGCAGTTATGGGAATTCTCCACAAAAGGACCCATCTTCTCATCACCATGCATTTCCTCTTTGACATTTTGGACTAATCAGCAGGTTTCTACAACACCCAACAGAAGCACATCATCATTATCTAATGACACAGTCACATGTGGGTCACATGACGGTCATGTATATTGTATAAATGGTAATAACGGATCATTACTGTGGCAGTTCCAGACAACAGGCAAGGTGTTCTCTACACCCTTTGTGTTTGATGGTGATCCATGGGGTTTGAAGACACTAGTGGCTGTGTGCTCCACTGATGGAAAGTTGTGGATTTTAGATGGAGAAACCGGCATGCTAAAGGCCACCATGTCTTTACCGGGCGAGCTATTTTCCTCCCCTGTCTTATGGGGGCACAAGTTAGTGGTGGGATGTCGCAATGATTATGTTTACTGTTTAGAACTGACCAAACAGTGAATGTGCAACTGGATAAATATATTTTTATGGGTGACTCCCAAAATTTAAAAAATACATGGATATATTTAGTATGTGTTATATGTACTTGCAAAATACATAAATCATTTTAGCATTAATGTTCATGTTTGCTTTTGTACAAAAACAGGAGTTTCAGTCCACCGAGTTCAAACAGCTTTCTTTAATTTTCTCTACATATTTCATAACATTTGCGTCACTTTTTCTGTAATGGGTTTTTCTAAAGTGGAACAAAAAAAGTGCAATTATCAACAAACTTTTTGTTTTATATCACATACAACACTGTTTACGCTACACTATTGCACACGACCAATGTAAAAACAAAGTGATGCGACTGCAGTTCAGGAGATCTCCAAAGAAATACAGTCCGCTTCATTTCACTTCTATACATACATACATACCTACATACATTACATACATACAACATTACATTAGATAGTGGAGTCCGTGGCTCTGCTGAGAGATCAAGGCTTCTGTTTAATAACCATCATTTAGCAGACACTTTTTATCCAGAGCACCTTCACCTACAAGGACAATCCCCCCTGGAGCGATCTGGGGTTAGCTGCCTTATTCAAGGACGTAGAGGTGATGTTCGTTAATAGTTAGTTCATTCTCTCACTAGAAATGCTGCCTTTTTTGTAAAGGATATTTCCATTGGCTAGACCTCTTGTTCTTGCTCCCCTCCACCCTGGGACGTTGCATTTGAAACACTGATCTCCCATCACTTAGCCGTGATGCAGGTTTTGCTAATTAGCGGTAAAAGAGATGCTAGCACACGCTACGCCAGGATAGCATTGTTTATGTTACAGCAAGCAGGCGGAACCCAGGCAACCAATTCTACAGAAACAGGCGGGTATAGACACTGCAAGAAGTAGATTTATCAACTGACAGCACGGCTCAAGTGCATATATACTATGATGTCATGGAAACTTGAAGGAAATAATCAGTGTTAGTTAATTACATGAGTAAACAGTGCTGACGTGTCATTATCATGATGAGTTTTAGCAATAGTTAAAATGAGAGTAGTACTCACAGTTGTCACGGACACAGTGAAGATCTTTTTACTTTGCCAAGATATCAAATATAGTAAGTTAAGAGATTAAAAAAAAAGTGACAACGCCTATCCATCTGAAAGGTCTATGAGTGTTAACTCATTTGAGTGTATACATGGAGAGAGAGAAAAAAAAGAAATTACAAAGCCATTTCTCTGATTTACATGCTTGTGGGAGCGAGGAGTGGAATTTGTGAAGGTTTCATCAGCTGTGTTATTATTAGCCCTTGAATTGCTTCCCAGATTTATCAGCAAAGCAATAACACACCTTCTTGTTTTACTTAAAATGTTACATTTGTACTTAATGTGAACCACTCATATTGTTTTAGTAATATCTAGAATCAACAGTTCGACATGCATTGTGTATATACACTGTTAACCACTGGCAACTTCAAAGATATGAAGTGCTGCAACTTCTCTGGAGATTATAGGGCTTGTTTGATAGGTTGTGACACAAATGAGTAAATATACTTTTGATGCATGTTGTTGCAGTAATCCAGTATATTGAAAAACAGGTGGGTTGATGTAATGGTTTATCCTTAGCGCATCTGAATACAAGTACAATATTTTGTAGTTGAAATACCAAATATTCTGAAATGCAACATTTTTTTTTGTTCAGAGCAGGTGCCGTGATGGCTAAGTGATGTGGATGAAGGAGATTACTTATTTGCTTTTTTTACTGGTCAGCGGCAATGGATCACTTGATAATCTGTGGGCAGTCACTCCAGGCTTTGGCCTTACGCTTTGCTAGGGCAAGCCACGCAGGCTCAGTAGAAACCTGGGTATTGTCACCTGGAGGGAAGCGCTTTGTCACATCTTTCGTTGCTGGCGGTGATGGTGTAGAGTCTGTTATTTCAACTGTCAAAAGAAAGAAAGAAAATCCTTATAAAGGCTTGGCTGGATGGTAAGTGGTTAGATGTCTAATGATGGGAACCATGTTTAAATCCCACTCTGATGTCAGTTGCATTTCAGCTATAAGAAATAACAAAGCCTAAATATCAACTGAGCATAAAACACAAAGTTAACAAAAAAACACCCTAGTATAAAGCTACTAAAGCTATGTCATCCAAGAAGTTCATGTCTTTCTTTTTTCAGTCAAAAAGAAATGTACCTGTTATTTGAGGAAAACACCTAAATGGCGGCCAATGGGTTTAAGGTCCAAATTCAATCCAAATTCATAAGGTTTCAATGTAGCTTTAACGGGCTCTACATGATCCCAGCTGAGGAATAAGGGTCTTATCTGGAGAAACGATCTGTCATTTTTCTAAAAAAAAAACAAAAAAAAACAAATATGTATGTACTTTTTAACCACAAATGTTTGTCTGGCACTAGCTCTGCAATGTGTATCCATGACCTCTCGTATTACATAATTACATTGAAAAGGTCATGTGTGGTTAGTTCTTCATCTGTGAACTTTGGTCCAAACAGGTAATCTAGGGTGAAAAAATCCATCACATTTTCTCCTTCAAATCGTCCGACATCATTGTCATATTCAGCTTTTTTCTAAAGGTAAGTGTTTTACTTTCTTTGCATGTTCCTTTTGCAGACACTATAAAGAGCCCTTTTATTACTGCATTGAAATTGCAATATGGACCTTCAACCCATTGGCTTCTATTTATGTTCACTATATGGAGAAAAATCTTGGAATGTTTCCCTCAAAGGTTCATTTCTTTTTTACTAAAGAAAAAAAAACATACACATGAACATCTTGGATGACATGGGAGTGAGTAAATTATCAGGATTTATTTTATTTCTGGAAGTGAACTGCTTCTTTAGTCAAATACACTTTTTGGGGTTTTTTTTACCTGTGACTGAGCTGGGCAAGGTATTGGCTTTCTTCAAGTTATCACGTCGTTCAAAACGGGCCAGGAGTGTGTCGGGTCTCTTATTCTCATCTGTTGTTTGATGTTTGGGAGGGCTTGAACTTCCACTGCCCTTATCTTCTGTGGGACTGAGCATTCCAGCCTTTCATAGACAAACAACACCATATTGTAGTTATTTGGAGCACAATTTTAGACCAACAAGATTCCCCAAAATATGAGGTTACCCAGCACAAAACAAGTGCTCAATGAAATGTTACTTGTCGTGGCTGGTAAAATTATGCAAAATGTGTAGCTAGTTAATGATAGTAGATTGTGTGGTTATATTGATAATCTATACATACACTATCTCTGTCCTTAGCCTGTTTCTCAGCCAGTTTAGCTTCTCTCTGGCTCTTCCTATCCTCTCGGTTTTGCTGCTGTTCTCTGAAGCCTTTCTGTTTTTGCAGTGCCAGTGTAATCCAAAGTGGTCCTGTCTCTTTCTCCTGCGTTCGTGAGCTATCCAGAGAGTGTCTGGCCTGCAGAGAGGGTTTTTCTGTGAAAAAGAAATGCAGGTGTCAAGCAACTGACAAGCAAGACTAGAAAGAGTTTCTATTCTTTTTTTAAGAAGAATTGTTGAAAGTTATTTTTGTGTCCACTGCACACAAAACTATTCTTGTAGCTTAATAAAATTGTGATTGAACCACTGATGTCACATGGATTACTACCTTTCTGAATCTTGACCTTGAAGTTTAAGGACTATAAATAAATTGATGCTTTGCAATCATTATACTAATTGTGAAGATACAATTATAGCTCTACAGTGTTTAAGTATTTCCAACCTTTTTTAATGAGTTCTGTCCTGCGATCTGTTTTTTCTCTCCATGGGATGCTGATGGATGGAAAAAATGACTTCTTTTCTTTAAGCTCCTCCTTAAGCTCTTCTTCTCCTTGTCCGTTTTTTTGAGATTGTAGAGATGCTGCAACTTCTACCTTATGATCACTGCTTTGTTCAGTATCTACCTTGTCTGCTTGCCCTGTCCTTTGTGAAATAATATCCCCCGAAGTCCTTCTGCCAGGTTTCAGGAGAGGAGAGGGTGGAGGTGTGGCACCTTCAGATGGTTTGGGGGAGGTAGCTGGTTTTTGGTAAAGTGGAGGTTTGGGGACAAAGTTGTCACCTTCGGTGCATGCCAAAGGGAGAGTATTTCTGCTAAACTTACTTCGAGATTCTTTACTGGGTGCTGTAGCAGGTCGAAATCCGGTAATGTCTTGTTGTGGAGAAACAGGGCTAGACTTTTCAGAGAGTGCAGAAGTGTCGGAATCTTGGTCAATGGAGGTGAGAGGCACTGGGACACCTTCAAAACTGTCTCCTGCACTGTACCTTTTTTTCCTCTTCTCTGCAGATTGTTCATTGTGAAAGCGAAGAGAGTAGTTGGTTCTTCTCAATTTGATCCCAAAAGGTGAGGGCCGCTCATCACCACTCTGATCCTTCTGGTCCCCTGCATCCTTTGCATCCATATCTTCTGATTCTCCCTGACTTGAGGATCCAGTCTCAGATCTTTGTGATTTGGGAGATCCATGTGGCGGACTGGGAACAAGGAAGGAGGGGAGGTCTTTGGCAAACATGCATTCTTCAGCACTATCTGCAATGCGGACAACTTTGCTTCCCCTGTTCTGGATCTTGGTGCCTATAGGGGGCAACTCTAATTTTTGGATAGAGGGAGTTTCCATAGATGGTGATTCTATTTTCACACCTTCTTTGTCTTCCTGACCAAAACTCTCTGAGTTCCTGTTGGAATCAGCAAATTTCTTTCTAGCTGGTGTGATTGAAAACTTAGCACTGGCTGACATGGTTTTCCTGAGGTTGGTGTGAGAGAATGGCACTGTATTTAGATCCTCACTTATTGGCCTGCGACTTTGATCTGTGTATTCCGCATATTTTCCATCCTCAGCGCCTTTAAAAATTTTGAATCGGATACTTGCCCATTCTGCCAGAACAGCAGCGTTGGATTGGTCTACAGATAAGGAAGACTCATATAAGGATTTGGTTTTTCCAGATTTACGGTCTGGAGATGTCTTGCTCTTGGTTGGAGGAGTGCCCATAGCCTTTTTGCCTTCTGAGAGGCCAAGAAGAGACTTGCAGGCCGTGTCCTTGATCTGATCGAGATTGACTGCGGTTCCACAAAGTTGGGCTCCTGTCACAAGAATTGCAGTATGTGGGACATAAAGAGATGAAGACAGAGTTGGTGCATCTGTGGATCCTGGTGAAGAAGCTTTGGCTCCCTCCCTGGTTTCAGCAGTTGTTTCACCCTGTTGGCCAGTTGTTGGAGTAACAGGAGTGAGGTTGACCTTCTGGAATAGTATCTGCTTTTCACCTGAAGAGACCTTAAAAGTAAAGGGTCTCTGTCGCTCCTCCATCTCTCTCCATCTCAGTTCCTCTGCTTTTCTTTTCCATTCCGGGTCAGTAGCTCCAGCTTTCTCCTCTTGCTGTTGCCTCTTTCTTTCCTCCTCCTCCTCTAGTCTTTTCCTCTCAGCCTCCTCTTGTCGGCTCCTTTCCGCGTCGTGGAGGCGTTGCTCTTCCTCTCTCCGCCGTTTCTCCTCTAATTGTTGAATCCTACGTTGTTCTGCCTCCTCCTCCTCTTTGCTCCTTCTCTCCTCCTGCTCCCTTTTTCTTTCCTCTTCCAGACGAAGACGCTCTGCCTCAAGTTCCTGCTGCCTTCTCTCCTCCTCTGCTCTTTTTCTTTCCTCTTCTTCTTTCCTCATTCTTTCCTCCTCATGCCTTTTTCGCTCTTCCTCTTCTCTCTGTCTTTCTTCCTCTTCCCTTTCTTTTCTCACCTCTTCCTCTCGTTGCTTCCTCTCCTCTTCCTCCTTTTGCAGCCTTTCCTCTTCTAGCCTCTGCTCCTCGATTCTCCTCTGTTGTTCCTCCATCTTTCTCTCTTCCTCTTGCTCCCTTCTCTGAAGCTCAAGGCGCTCTAGCTCCTCCTCATGAAATCGTCGTCTCATTGATTTCTCAGTGGGTTCATAATCCTCTTTGCTTCTAATGTTATAGTCCTCTCTTGACAAATCAAAGACGTCTTCGTCTTTTTGTGTTTCAAATTCCTCTTGCAATTCAGAGAGATCCTCTTCATGAAACTCCTGAAATATGTTAAATTTACAGAAGTTATTGCACTTGTATTATATACAAAGGAATTATGAAATTTTTACCGTTTTAATGTAAAGTGTTTTTTAGACCCCACTGACGGACTGTATGGATAAATACAGTTGAAACATGAATCAAAATATTGACTTTTGTGTTTCAAAAATCATAGCGGTTTGGAATATCAGAAGGTGAGTAAATGTGAATTAATTTTACTTTTTTCTATGAACTCTTTAACACATCTTCATACATAAAAACTATCCCAATAGACACTGTTCACATTTTAATGAACACCTTTCTCTTTACCTGTGTGAACCTTCTGTGTTTGCGTGACACTCTCTGGTTCTTCGGCTTGACAGACAGTTTATGTTTGGCAGCAGTATTGTCCAAGCGTGGGACAGACTGAGGGACAGCATCGAGATTGATGGACTCAATTGTGCCAGGGGGAGGTGGGCGCTTGGTGCGTGGGGATTTGACTGGAGTTCTGTGCTGGACCATGTCATGGCTGACAGCCTAATTGTTAAACAACAACACAAACGGTAACATTTTGTTTTGATAGTCCACTGTACACTTTCTACTAACAATAAGTAACTTTGCAACTACATGTCAACTAGCAGTCATAGTAGAGTATTAGTAGACTGTCATCTTCTAACACTTTATTTTCATGGGTTCACAATGTGCAACATACTAACTATCAGAAACTGTTTAACTGTTTGTTAACTTACTCTACAAACCCTAAACCTACCCTAACAGTCTACTCTGAGATTTATTAGAAATGTATTTGTTAAATTAATGAGAATTAGTTGACATGTTGTTGAAATGTAGTTACAAAGTTACTTTAATTTGTAGAATGTCTAAAGTGGACTATCAAAATAAAGTATAACCACACAAACAAGTTTGTGGTTATGCAGAGCAGGAAGCATGTTATATGTATGGGAATCAATGTATTCACAGTCTGACAGTTTTCTACAGCTTTTCTAGAGTACACAACAATGTTACTGAAAAAATGTCTTGTATGTATATAATTTATGCCAACAAGGTAATCTGTGGTATAACATCAAAACTTAAAACAGAGCAGTGATTGTTAACAGTGCATATAAATGGTGAAAGCTAGTATATAAACTTTGACTGACACAGCATTTATGTAAGTAGTGGATAACAGTTTGGAGATTAACTTACTTGTTCCTTGGCTTCGGTTTCTGGTGGTTCATTCTCCACCTGAGCAAGAACCCTCAGTGGACTTTGTGGTACCTCTTCATCATCTGAGCTACCTTCATCTCCTTCACTCCTTCTAAGTGAAGGAGGTCTCTGACCAAACTTGATATTATGTCCAATTTGCCTCTGTAAAAAAAAAAAGCATAGAGAGTAATTGTTTGTTAGTTTGGTTTGGTGCCTTGTTAGTCAAATTAGAGAAAATGAAGGAATTGGCCAAAATTGAGTCCTAAAGACACCAACTTAATGCAATGCTTACATGAAATTTGTGGTGCAAGACTTAATTGTTGGCATATGAATATTTTTAATTATACTTTTTGAGCGAAAAAGTCTCACCTGAATGTTCCTAACTTTGTCTGAAACGTTCTCCTGGGACATTGTCTGTCCTGGATATGTCGTCTCTGAGTCCTCTGGGATAAAAACACTCTCGTGTGAAAAAGCTCTGGACCCAAGGGTGTTTAACTCCCTGTGAACGTAAATGTTAACACACTGTTTAATTATAACATTTCTATTAATGTTTTCAGTATGCAATTTAACAAATATACTCAGCATCTAAATAAACACAGTGTATTTAGCATACATTACAAAAGGCTGGCACAGCTGAAATGGTAATAAAGTTTTACCTTAGACACTCATTTTCCTCCTTAACTGAGACCACCCCATTGCAAACATCATCAGTGGAATGGCTAGGTTTAAGTTCAGATCCCTCAAACCCACGTTCTGCTTCCCTTCTTTTCTTCTTGCCAAATAGACGCCGGAATGGCTGGAATTTGCCCTGCCGTCGCCGCTCTGGTAAAAATGGGTAAGTGGGGGCAAAGAAAGTTGCTAAATAGTAAGTAGCAATAACCATACAGTTTATTTTAGTATGCATAAAAATGTGAGCATTTTTAAGTGATGTCCATGAAATACAGGACCAGTATAAATCAGATGCTATGGAATAAGGTTATACTGGGGATCAGAACTGATCCTTAGATAGGCTTTTATAATTTTGGTGACCAGATGTCCTGTTTAAACATCCAGTAATGTAAAGACCCTAAAGCCATATGATCTTCAAAAGGCATCACAGAAAACAAGAAAAAGCCAACAATTAGAAGCCATCTGTTAAAGAATCAATTTTATATAAAGTTGAGACATTGTTTTGAGAAGATAGGGTTTAACATGTTTTACTGAAAACACTTTGGGGGTATTTACACTTAATGTATTACACTTAATTATGTACCGTACATAAAGTAAAGTTTATGTCAATATGAGCCCTGTAATCCACATGAGCAAGCATGGATGAGACATAATAGCTGCAGCAACCACAAAACCTTTTTACCCAAATAGACAACTAAAATATTACTCCAATCTACATGAATAAACAGGATAACGGGAATGTTTTAGGTTCCTCTAAAACCACTCTAACATCACTGGAGGCTTAGCTTGGCTTAAAACTGCTTGGATGGATATGTATTGTGAAGTTGCTTACAAATAATTTAAACTCTACTTAGTTGTACTTAATGCTAAATAAGCTACTTTCTTTTCCAACAGTACCTTCAGAACCCAAATATTAATCACAACCCAAAACAACTGTAAAGAAAACATTTGTAAAATAATTCTAAACCTACCAATTAAAGTGGAAATCTGCAAGTGCAAAGTGTCTCTGCCAAGACTGAATCATACGGTTCCCATGTAACTGCAATAAGGCAAGGGACCTTTGGTTTGTAAAGAGTGCTGTGGAGTCTCCACTTCCTGAGATCAGAAAGTTATTAGGGATCATAAACACTACGGAGATAAGACTTGCTCAAAAGTTTTCAAATAAAATGACGTATAAAACATGTCAAATAAAATATTCGCTATAAACACTGATTGAAAACTTAATAAGTCTTACCATGGCTGTGTTTATTTGATCAAAGATTCATTAAAGTAGAAATATTGTGATACATTATATGCAATTAAAAATAATCTAAAAGACAAGCTGATATTTCATGATTATTCAGAAATCATTCTAATATCCTAATTCATTTCTACATTTCTAACAATTCTCATTAATAGTGAAGACGGTTGTGCTGCTTAAGATTTTTTTCAGAAATCATTTGTAACATAATGATTGGCGTCTATGTGTAAATATTTTCTATCAAAGCCCAGAGGTTCCTTTTTGGTCTCTCTGAAGGCATTATAAGTACAGCACTCTACGAACCAAAGGCCAAACATCTCCAGACTCTGTTTTTATGGATGTTTGTGTGTATGAAGGCTCAAAAAGTGTGTGTGACTGATTCCAAGTGAAATGGCTGGGGTGACAGGGCCACTCTACACCACAGAGTAGATATATTCAGCGAGAGATCAGTGTGGATCTGTTACAGGCTAAAAGTGGAAAGTAGTGTGGAGTTACACAGCACGTAAGTGTTACTGCTCAAAACACAATGGCACAATAACAAAGAAAGTAAGTCATTTGGTACCTGTCGTCAGTGACTGCTTCTGTTGTTATTGTCGTGCGAATTCCTGAAATTATTACAGCTCCAGAGTTTACTGCTTTATGAGCGTATATGACTGGATGATTTTATGATTTCTCATATTTTGTCCCGATATTTCCCTCTCAAAGCCTCGTCCAAATCACAGTCTGTTCCCAGCTGCTACTACTCCATTTCTCTGGCCCACAATGCAGTGCTGCAGGCGTCTTCAATCACTGAGGCATATGATGTGAGTGGACACCACTCAGCCACAGAAACAGCCCTCAATGTGTCTCCCTTGCACTCCTCCATATTACAACCACTGTACACTCAAACACAGCCTACCTGCTCCTATGAATGTCAGCAGAAGTGCTAAATAAATTCACTTAGACCTTACTATTCACCTCACTTCTTCACAAAAGCTAAAACACACATCTGTCCCACTTGACAACATAAGAATACTCAACCTTGGTCCTTGCACTACAATGTTTTTCACTAGCACAGCAAAGCCAGTAACTTTTTTTTTGTCCCACCTGAACCTGACTGTTCCCCTCACTCTCCAAATTTCAGCATTAGTACATGACTAATTGATATTTATCATAACAACATAATTGGCACTGCTCCTTTTGTTGTACTTGATTGTCTAACATTAGTCTACCTCTGTAACAACATGAAGAAACAAGCTTAGACTAAAGCATCCCACACTTCGGCTGTACAGAGGAAGCATGAAATAGATCACACGTGAGCTACATTAATGTTAATAAGTTAAATGAGGTTATAAAGTTTAATGGCACAAGGTTCACTTGAAAAGTTGTGAAAACACTGGACAAGAACAAGTCATATTTAAAGGAATAATTCACACAGAAATAAAAATCATTTAAATGTTTGTACCCAGGAACAAAAAGAAATTTCTGAGAATGCGACTGCCACTCTGCTGATGTGAATAAGGACTGGGGGCAAAAAGTGTACAAAAGCACCATAAAAGTGGTTCTTCTAAAGCAGGTGTAGGCAACGTCGGTCCTGGAGTGCCAATGTCCTGCAGAGTTTAGCTCCAACCCTGAAAATAAAACTCACCTGCCTG
>JAUMHI010000065.1:9847247-9859480 GCA_032359435.1 Enteromius unitaeniatus
TTTATGTTTTCAAAATATAAAAGCCAATGCAAATTGAATAAAAAAAAAAATTATTTTATACATCAGAACTGATTTTGTAACGAGGCTGCATTTTGCTGATTAATTCAATTAAAAACAATTCTTTTATAAAGCAGTTACCAAATATACCAAAACAACATGATTACATCACACCTCACTGGGAAACAAGTGGCTGTTTTTGTTTCTTTTTTAGAGGGATGATGACGCAGAACTTTTAAACGCACTGAAAGAGAGGGATGAGCTACAAACAGTGCTGCTGGGCTTTGAGAAACACATGGAGGAAATTCAGACCAGAGTTAAATTACTGACTGCAGAGAGAGACCAGCTCAGCTCTCAGTACCAACAGGTGAGAAGAAATGTGACAATTTATTTATAAAAAAAAAAAAAATGTAATATCCCTTTAAGATTAGACACAGCTAGGTGTTTTCCTTCAAGGTTGTTCATGGGTTTTAAATATAGACTCAGGAGGAGCTGAGACGTGTCCAAAGGGAGCTTGAGTCCTCTGAACTCCAGCACAGGATCAGAGATGACAGGGAACAGACTGAAGCTGAACTCCAGAGAGTTACTGCCGAGAGAGACACACTTAGAGACAGACTCAAGGTGTGCGTTTGTTTACAAACTGAGATTTTTTTTAGCAGACCATAAATAGCTGCTAAGTAAATGCAAGCTGTTTTCTGTGGTTAAAGTTGTGCGTTTAAAATTCCACACAGCACTTCTAAACTGTAGTTCACTTGTAGGGTGAGTGATATAGCTGTGTGTTGAGGGAGAGTTGCCAAGATAAATCTTCTTTCGGTCTTTGCAGGTTGCACAGAGCACAGCTCTGACAGACAGAGAACAGGAGGAGATCAGGATTCTTGACCTGGAGAACACCGTTGAGATGGTATTACACTAACTGAGCTTGCACCTTTTATAGGTTCACAAACATTACCAGTGTTGTTTTGTCATGTCTGGATAGTTATGGGCTAACTCCAGATTTCTTGACGGGCACTGCAGGGAGGGGGGGGAGGGTGCTTGTAGGGTTGTTAAAAATGAAAGTAAGCTGTACATTTGTAATTTGCTATTTATTATGATTTGATCCTGCATGGGAGAAATACAAATTGTATTATACTTGGTATACTAGTTGCAGAATACTTTCTGCGCATATTTTTCATTTTCCTATAAACATAGGTTTTGATTGTATGTTATTAGGGTAACCTTCTGGGGCCTGTGATGTTTAGATCGACGTAGGATTTAACAAAAGTGCACATATATGAGAGCAATGCAATCGTTCGTTGAGGATAAGGCAAAGTAATGCTCACTTACGAATTTGCCCTATGTGTGAGGTTGCTTTTAGGAAAAAAAGAATAATAATATTGTGAAAAATATTGCATTACTCTGTGTAGCTGGAAAGAGAAAGGGCTGACCTGCGTGCTCAGGTGTGTGTGCTGAAGGAGAGTCACGTTGCTGTTGAGAAGGAGCTGAAGGCTCAGTCAGCGGTGCTGCTGCAGAATGTAGAGGAGGCCACACAACAGAGAGCCGAGAGCTGTGCACTCAGGTCTGTGTGTGTGTAGCACTGCTGTAGACAGACATTTCTGCCTGTCTTGGTTATGATCAAATAAGCAGTTGTTACCAAAATTCAAAATCTGCTTTATATTTTGTGTGCGTGTACATGCGTGTTTAGGCTTCTGCAGGAGCAGATGGAGCGGTCTCTCTCTGATGTTCAGCACAGATTATCTGTCAAGACCAATGAACTGCAGGCAGCTCACCAACAGATCGACAAACTAGAAGAGCAAATGGGTGCGTCTCAGAACAATGTCTTGTATTGCACTCTTAATTTTTTCAAGAGCACATTTTTATCTAATTATTAGCTGTTCTGTCTCTTCCTTCCTGTTTTCTCTCATGCATCTCTCATTGTATTAGACTTGTCAGACGTACCTTTACTTTGGTATTTAGCCAACACATTTAATTGATTGTTCTTACTGTATTAACTAATTGAGAAAGATACTTAACTGAAATAAGTTACTGTGATATGCCACTGTTCCAAATTAATTAGTAAATGTATTGTTAATAATGTTTCTTCAACACTAAATCAACACGATGAATAAAATGTATTATAATGTTGATTTCTTTTATATGATTTCTAAAATATGTTATTTAGCCATGGTAAGCTTAAGAGACTTTGACAACGTTGTGTTCAATAGCATATTAGTTTTGTGTTAATGATGCAATACAATGTAGTTATTATGACATCCTTTCACTGTACAGTTGTAAATGTCCTTATGTAGAAAGAAGATTGTGATTGCTGTGGGGTTTTTTTTTTGTGTAGCTGATCTGAGTAGACACGGTTCGTCTCGGAAGGATGAGGTGGCAGCGCTGCAGAGCACAATAGCCTCTCTAGACCGAGAGAAAGACACCCTGCAGGATGCCGTAGACCAGAAGACTGAGAGTATGGTGGTGCTACAAGAGGAGATACACAGGAAGGTACTGCTAATACATGACACACAGTATAAGGGCCTGTCACATTGCATCCCTGTTTCCAATACAGAATGCTTTAAATTTAAAAATTGTGGTACTGCTTTAAATTAAAGTTGGTTTTGCTCTACAGGAAAAAACTCTTTTGGATGTCCGGCTTACAGTCACAGACTTGGAGAACTCTCTGGAGTAAGTATTATGAATGTTTTTTTAGATGACGAGATGTTTTTGTCTTTCTGTGGAGGAATTGAATGTCATGTACTTTAGTCAGCTGAAGGTGACATTAAGCAGTCGAGAGAGGGAGATCGCTAGCCTGCGCAGACAACTGGACCAATCACAAGAGGAGCTCTCAGCCGTCAGTCGAGAGAGAGAGGTTGCGCTGAGAGAGAACCGCAGGTTACAGGACGATCTGTCCACCATGACCAGAGAAAACCAGGTGCATACATCCATACCAATAGACCCTTTCTTCGCTGTTGACGTAACCATCTATGACGAGTGAACTTCACATACACGTTCACATTATTGTGGTCCTTTAGGCGGTGTACACAGAGATGCAGGAAGCTCTGAACGAGAGGGATGAACTGAAGCTCAGGGTTCACTCGTATATCTCTGAGGTGGCACGGATAGAAAGCATGATGGCTGCCAAGGTGAGAAATGGAGAAGAAAAAACACCAAAATAAGGAACTGATTTAAGCCATCATTGTATAGTAAACAGTTATATTAAATAACCCAAGATTACAGTGTCCAGTGTTTATGATCACTGATCTCAAGCTGGAAAAGTAAAGTATGTGATGAAAATACTTCATTAACTTAAAAAAAAAAATGTGTGTGTGTGTATATATATATATATTCAGTGTATTCGTTTTGTGAACGCTCCAATTTGAAGGCAGTAGTGTCATTTTTATCAGATGCAATTTATGATTTTGCTCTGATGCTGTGTGTAGGAACAGGAAAACAGAGACATGCTGGAGCGTTTCCGTACCATCCACACAGAGTCAGAGGACAGAGAGCTGAAGCTGCAGCAGGCTGAGGGGCTAAACAGTTCTATCAGACTGGAGCTGCTCTCATCTGACACAGAGTGCAGACACCTCCGAGAGAGAGTTTCACTGCAGGACAGAGAGATACAGGAAGTATGAGTGATTCACTGAAGCATGAGGAGCACACTGAATGCTGTTTTTCATTGCCTCATCGCCTCCGTTTTCCTTCAGCACTTGAACGCTCTGCAAGCTTATGAAGCTCAGGTGTCGTCCCTGGCACGGGCAATGTCTCGTCTGGAAGAGGAGGTCCAGGAGACTCGAGCTGAGAAAGCTTCAGTGTTGGCTGATCTGGCTTCTGTCAGAGAACTCTGTGTCAAACTCGACTCGAGCAAAGAGCTCACTGTTCGCCAGCTGACGGCTAAGAGCATGGAACTTGAGAGAGTAAGATATAGACTTCATCCTACTGCATCTTTAGGAAGGGTTTGAAAATGAGCAAATATGCAAGTAACCAACACTAACTTTCGAATGCCAACCTTAGGTGACGGGTGAACTAGAGGATGTGCGCTCTGAGACGGAGCTCCTGAAAAAGCAGCTGGCCAGCGAGCGCCTGGCAGTACGCAATCTAGAGACGCTGCTCTCCACCAATCGACAGAAGGAGTTTCAGACACACCTGAGTGCCAGTGAGAAAGAGTCTGAGCTCAAAGTGCTGAAGGACCGCCTGACTCTGGCTGACAGCAAAACGTAAGTGGAAAAACAGTGGGCAGTTCATATAGCTTTTGTTTCAAAAGTTTGTAAGTTGCTTGGTAAATGTTGGTTTTTAAAGTCTTTCTGAAACTAGTTAATGCTATGCAAAGCAAAAATTCGATAAAAAAGTACAATCTTGTTGTTTAGAGTAGTTTTTTTGTTTGCAGTATATCAATATATAATGTAGTATTTCTATTTTACTTTTTTTTGCACACACAGTATAGCATGCATAATGCATATATATATATTTAATAATAAAATTAAGAAAATTTGCTTTGTGAATGATGAATCATGCTAAAATTGTATGGATTACAGTCAAAATTAAATCTCTCTCTTCTATATATATATATATATATATATATATATGTATGTGTGTGTGTGTGTGTGTGTGTGTGTATAAATGTATTATTGTTTCTTGGAGTCTGTGAACTGTGTGAAGTATTTGTCATTGGCTAACACAGAGGACTGTGTCCTCTTTAAGGGTGCATAAAGAGTCCATTCAATGTTGCTTTCCTCCAACAACAAGCAGTTTCTCAATAGTGTTGCCTGTGCAGTTGCCATGGCGATCCCTGATGGAGGCATGTTGAACAAACTGACATCAATCAAAAGAGGATGTCTTAATACGCTCAAGCACAGTTTGAAAACAGGACAAACTAGTTATAACAAAATATATTTGCCCTTTCTTCCAAAGTCTCAAAATGTGTTTATTTGTAGGGCTGGTCATGCTAAAGAGGTTTCCCAGCTGCGTGCAAAAGTGTCTCAGCTACAGACAGAAATGGACGTCCTCAAGAGGCAGCTAACCACGGAGCGCTTTGAAAGGTTAGACCTTGGCTTTATTACAAAACCTAGTGTGCTGTCTAACCATTATTTGAATGTATTGTAAGTGATCCATCTGAAACATTCTACAGCTACCTTAACTATTTAGCCAAACGAAAAGTGTTTGATATATATAATATTTTATATATATATATATATATATATATAATATAAATAGATAAAATGATTTTTTTAACTTTAAAAAAATAGATGTTAAAACATCATTTAAAAAAGAAAACTCAAATTTTCTCTTGAGTATGTTGCTGCTGTGATCTTGGCACGTTGTTGTACGTTGTGGGTTTTTTGTTGATGTGTGGCTGTTTTTTTGTGGTAGGGAGAGAGCTGTGCAGGAAATGCGCAGACAGGGCTTATCTTTCTCTTCGCTGCGGAGCTCCTCACCTCTTAGTACCTCTCTCAGTCCCCGGCCTGCTTCTCCTGAGCACTCCATCCGCACACCAGAGCACTCCGTAGACAAAATACCAGAGAAGTGAGTATTGCCTAAATCCTGCAAGTGTAATATCATTTATCTGCAGCAGATATCAGTTCTTGTGTGATTTTCTTATGGAAGGCTGTTTCTGCCACTGAATAAAAAATAAAAAAGGTCATTGCGACTTTTTATCTCAAAATTCTGGCTTTTTTTTCTTGCAATTGCAATTCAGACTTTATTTTTTACAGAATTTAGATATGAACTTAATCGCAAGTTAGTCGTAATTGTTCTTCTTTTCTTTCTTGGAGTAGCATGATATTAAACAAATAATTGGTTTATGGTTTATCTCAAAGTTTACATCTTGCAAGTCTGACTTTCACACGCAATTGGGAGTTTATCTAACAATTCTGAGAATAAAAGTTAGTGCCATGCAATTCTGAGAGAAGTCGCAATTACAATTTTTTAAAATATATTTTTTATTCAGTGGGATCTAGCTTCCATAGATATTCATAACCATGCATATTTGATTTAAATTAACCCGTGTTTACTTTACATTTTTTAGAAGCGTGAGCTTTAAGGAGTAGCCGTAAAGGAAAAGTTCTGAGGAAACATTTGTGTTGGGCCAGAAAAGGCTCTGAGATCAATCCAGAAGATATTTGTCTTGAGCCTCTAAAAGGGAAGTTCTATATGGTCAAAGGAAAATTATGCCAGCAAAGCCAATATGTAGAGCAGTGTCTTTTGTGAATTTATACACTTTGTAATAACTTGAAAGAAATTGATTTGCAGTAGTCGTTGTCATTGTTCTTAATAGTATTAAATTTGTGAATGGAAAATGAAGCAGCTTGTAGCACTTAATATATTTGATATTTTATCAACCTTACAGGGCGGACCTTTAATAACAAGTTACACTTGAGAGTAAAACTGATCGAAAACATGGCTAAAATGAGATTAAATGAACTGGCAATGCAAGAGACCAAAGAGGTCTTCAGAAGTTGATATGGTCATGTTACTCAGGGCTGTTAATGTCACACTACCACTCCAACCTGTGTTTTATGTGTATGTATAATAGAACTCGTGTCGACTGATTTATTTATAAATAAACGTGAATAGTTTTTAATAGAATCTGTTTCAGGGTTAGTGCATTGTGTGAACTGTTATTAACAGTAATGTAACCATTTTTAATGTGTTTGCTTTTCAGAGTGACATTCCCTTTGGTCTGAGGAGAATTTAATCACTGTTTTTTATCACATTGGTATGTAACTCATTTACACCATTTGCTACATGAATGAGGGAGTTTACTGAAGTGTGCTTTTATGTCAAATTACTGTTTTGTTAGCCATGAAAAATAATCTCAGCGGAATAAGCAGTAAAAAATATATAGAAGTACATGATTAAGACTTGAGTTCTCAGCTCTTGTCTTGTAAGCAGCTACCCACAACGCCCTAATGAGCTGTTTACATAGAAAATATACAAGCAGCACATTAGAATGGAAAAACGCAATCTGTGTGAACAGCTCCTGACAACTGCTTGGCGATGCATTAGACACCCGACGAGCAACACCCTCTCCGCACACACACAACATTCCCCTAACTTCCTGTTAGCATACGCTTTAGGAATCCGCAAACAATAACATTATAGTAACGTTCTGTTATTTTTCAAACAAAACAAACATTCCCAGAGCTTTACGAGAACCAAAAACTGATAGCTAGGTTGATAACCAATCATAACATTCCAAAATCAATAACCTCTGATAGAAATTGCTCTGAAAGTGAATCAGCAATATTGTTGATCATCTTTGCTATTCTTATACACAACCATTTTTAATACTTCATGGGTGGTTTCTGTTGTAGTTCTTGGTGTGAACAGCCCTTAAAAGGCATACATCCTGGTATCCCTGTGTATTATCCAGACTAACCTTTTGGGGGTCATCTGAGCTTTCACATGCCTCCCACATTTTTCTCATTTTGCCGGTAGGATTTAAATCACAACTAGCTTGTTACTGGTTTTGTTATTTAATATAAATATCATGCTCAGACCAAGAAAAAAAAATATCTGAAAAAAATACAGCTGGGTTTGAAAGATATTTTATATTTCCTCATTGTACAGTACTTCTGCTTTTTGGATGTGAGACTGCATTCCTTGTAATCTCTTAAGGGATTCAACACAGTCCCATCTTTTCATAGGAAGTGGCAGATGGGAAGGGTTCAAGTTTGTGGTCAGAAATATTTGTTTTGTTCATATGAAACACAACACGCTCACAACACAGTTCAATAGATACAGATAGGAATGGCTTTAAAGGCTAGTTGGGTTCATTTTTTCTCTATAGGTTTCACATTTCATTTTGCAAAAGGATTAATCTGCAACATAATATGGGTAACAGCAGAGGAAATGATCATCCAAATAATCAAAATGAAAACAATACTGCGATGACAAGTGTAAAAAATAATTGTGGTAGCTTGTGCTTACTAATATAAAACTCTTAATGATAGTCTTGCGCACAGCACAATGTTCTTTATGTTATGCCCATTTATATGGACACCCTACTGCATCTCATGAGTGGAAACAGCTGATCCGTGTATTTCCAGTTTTAAATAGTGGTTTGAACTTAAATAGCTCTCAAATACACTGTACCGAGGCTCATATTCAAATATATTTTCAATTCTGTACAGGTAAAAACGGTTAAAAATTATTATAATATTAACATATTGAAAGATTATAGACAGTCTCACAAAGCTGGTTTAAGACAATGTCTTTGTTAATGCCGACAGTGCTCAGTGGTTGTGTTGGGTAAAGGGTAACCGAACAGAGAGAAGTCCAAAATATACTTGGGCAGGAGCTCTTTGAGGAACTTCTGTGGGACAGTGCATAAGTAATAATGCAGCGTTTCTTTGGTAACGGGTTTGTACCATGTTTGGCGTTCAGGGAAGCGTACGTGCTGCGGTGCTCCGACGCGTTCCAGGACGTAAGCGGCGTCACTCTCCAGTCTCTCGTACGAGCCTATGAAGTCATATTCTATAGCGCAGGGCTGGCACAGGTTGTAGATGGGCATCCAGTGTTCGTTCATTCGCTCCGGGTCTTCGTCGAGCAAATAACGCACAAACTCCGTGAACGTCACGTCGTCCCCTGGTAATTTTTTCTCCTTTGCGTAGCCTTTTCTATAGCGGCGTATGATCTCCGCACCGTATTTCCGCTGATACGCCTCAATTTCGCCAAACTTGTTGCGATAGGCCGAAAGCAAGCGTGCCATGGGCTCCCGCACGAACATGAATTTGAAATAATGCCGTAGTCGATGGCGAATCTCTTCGGGCGGTAAGTCTGAAAGAAAGACCAAATCAGCACGATGGTCCATCTTCACTTTGACCTCCACGTTGGCCAGAGCGCCGCTCAGCACCTTAAGCACTCGTTTCCAGTTGGAACAGGCCACTTTGGGCACGTAGCAGTAGAGGAAGCGATGCTCGTCGTTCACTAGTATGTGCTGGAGGAGAGTCTTCCTCTGCAGCGGACTCAGAGACCAGACGCTGTGAGGCATGTTCTTCTGACCACACATCGATCTTATGGTGCGATTGCGGATCTCTTGTATAATCTGGGGGGGAGAGAGGCATATATAAACTTTAGAAATATACAGTCAAAGACACCTTCAACATTTCTCAAATTATCACAATTTATTCGCTATAGTTTAGAAAATTGATATAAAATAAGACAAGAACTCAAGAGTTAAACTAACTTTAAAGGTATGTAATGAATACCTTTCAATACACATGGTATGAATGGGTTGAATAGCTTACAGCTGCTAAATTTAAGTTCACTTAGATGATACCAATTTTCAAGTAATCTTTAAATTTGTCCAGTCTGTGGTGTAAAAAGTTTGCATTCGCAAAATAAAGAAAAATACTTAAGCAAAACATGGTCAAATTGTCTTAATCATTTTTGGTCCCAATTATTTAGCAATTTTGGTAGTCCACTGTTTGAAGAATTTTGGGGTAAAGTATGTCACTCTATTTATCTATCCTCATACAAATTAACTAGTGTCCTGCACCCGCTAGTACAGATATATAAAAATGATATCTGGTGTAAATACATAAAAACCCACACATTAATGTTTTATAGAGCTACTGTAAGCTACAAGGTTCATGTTTTTTTTACCTCATTGAAAAATGTTCCATGGTATTGTATTTATTTATATTTTTTCACTCAAAGCTAGTTTTGTTGTGATTCACCCAGTAGTTCAATTGGAAAATGTCTTGTAATGCTTTGAAAATTGCTATGGGAAAAATAAATGGGGGAAAACATTCTGTCCACTGAAATTGCGGATGGGCATTGTTGCAAATTTGACTCCTGCATGGGCAGAACTGACCCTTCGGACTCAAATATTCAAAGATTTCGTAGAAACATTTAAAAATAAAAATAGTATGTGCTCCAACTTAGCGTACCAAAATATTCTGTGACTTTACTAAAAAGGTATCACTCAGTCCGCTCTAAATATACATGTCTCTTAACCTCCACTACCAATAAAAATATTTGCACAGAAAATAGCAAACTATGTTTGGCTAGCACAATTTCCATAAACATCTCTCCATCAACCCAAAAGCAGATGAAACATTAAAATGTTTTAGTTAACAACACAACAGAACATGGATTCTGGATGACCGAACATCACGTGAACTGCACTTAAAACTAAATCAAGCATTTTCAGGATACATGCACAACCACAAGAAAATGTTGCGAAATATAAAAATACATTTTTTTATATCAGCATAAAGTATAGATTTGATGTCAGGGGCTGAGAGAGATCAGAGAATGTAGCTGAACTGTCAGGTGACTGTACTTCTCTGTCAAGAGCACAGCAGGGACCTTAACTTGAAAGAACTGGCCCCAAGTTTCATATTTCATATCTTGGCTTGAAGGTAAGCAGCTGTTTAATATTTTCTGGAATGAAATACAGAGTTTCTCAGGTTCCATCAAAGATCTTTCCACATACCGATTCTAACTAAATCCATCCTCCAGTGCAGTAATAATAGGATTAATCAGATATAAATATGAATAATCAGATTTTCCCCTTAAAATTACTTGTACTGTTTAAAAAGGACACAGATGGTACAGAAAGAAAGTGTAATAGCAGCAATGTTTTATAAATAAATTATAAAAACCAAGTGACTGATTACAAATAGACTAGTTCCTTTAATTTTTGTGTGTGTGTAATTCCCCATAAACTGTTGTCGAGGTACCCAGAGTTTTGGGGCACTTAAGGAGTTACTTTTCCCCTATCAACATACCCCTTTTAGGTTTCCTATAAAACCTACCAGACTTATTTTTATTAAATGTGCATTACTTATGTAAAACTACCACTTGTTTTAGATTTATAGTAATTGAATGCAACACCATTTAAAAAATTTTTGCGTGCCTAAATTGTCCTTTAAACTGAAGCGTGTGCTGTCTAGGTAGGAAGCGCACTAGGTTTTGAGGCGCAGCCCGAGCTTCTCGTGAAAACGAGGACTCGCGAACCTCAAAGAAAGTCTTGACTTCATGCAGATATATAAAAACAGTTATGAGTCTCAAAAAACGCCACTGTTTATTCACAGCCTAGCGAGCCTGTGTCTTTACTCGACCTGAGACTCCACGTCTACAGCCGCGTCGCTGCTCCTCGGCCGGTGTTCCGCTCTGCTCCCGCTGGCGCGCGGCGGCGGTGTCTGCACGCTGTTCAGCATTCCCTTCTCTATCATGAGCAACAGGCCTCCGGATGCCACGATCACGGCGAACGTCAGCACCGATGGCACGACTGCGGAGTGTCGGCGAACGGTGGTCGCGCTCGCTACCGGTCTGAAGTGGACCAGGGATCCGCTCGCTCCTTTAATCCCGTACTCCTTCTTTCGAGGCGGCATAATGAATCACATGCGTACAAGAATCAGTCCGGTTAAGTTACTGAGCCTCAAAACACCGACAGATCAAATCACGTCCATCGCTGCAGGGAACCAACTTCTGATTTCAGTGCTTTCTGTGGAAAAAAAAGGGGGGTAAAGTTTTTTGAGAGAGCATGACGGGAAATGAAGTATTGAGCAATGGGGGCGGGGAGACAGATTTCGGGGGAAACTTGCTCAAGCCCTGCCCGAGATTAATGCGAGATATAGACAGATTCATGCTGACTAGTTCCAGCATTTCAGTTGTGTGCTGTTTTGTAAACTAACCAAAAAAATGTAGTCGGAATTAACGTTGCGAGCCTTTGTAAATGTACATACACTACTTTATGGTCAGTAAGATATTTCATGGTTTTTAAAGATGTTTCTTTTGCTCATTAAGGCTGCATTTATTAGATTAAAAATCCAGAAAAATAATGTAATATTGTGAAATATTATTTCAATTTAAAATGTAATTTATTCCTGTGAAACAAAGCATCATTACTCCAGTCTCCAGTGTCACATGATCCTTTCAGAAATCATTCTAATATGCAGATTTATTACTAGAATTGTCAATGTTGGAAACAGTTGTGCAGCCAAATATATTTTTTTGTATCCCAGAGAATTTCATATATTTTTTCTCAGGATTCTTTGATGAATAACAATGAATTATGAATTGATGAAAAAACATAATTTTTGACCAAATATTAAACATTTCTAAAATCTATGCTATGATTTTTTTGTTGTTGTTGTTCATTTAATAGATCCTTGGTTAAAAGTATTCAATTCTTTCAAAAACGAAAGAATAAAAATGTACTGATCTCAAACTTTTGAACAGTAGTGTAACAGTAGTTTTGAACATTATTATCCATTTTAAATAAATGCTTCTCTTTTTAATATTTTAATGAA
>JAUMHI010000065.1:9864102-9924508 GCA_032359435.1 Enteromius unitaeniatus
TCTGTTGAAGCATGGTAGAAAAGCAATGTCTTACTTTCATTTGTTAATAATTATGGAATTTTTAAAATTATTACTTTTGTCAGATTCAAGGAATTTTTGTGACCATTGTGAGTTTTTCTTTCCTTGACCGAAGGGTACCAACAATTTTGTCCGCGCCTGTAATTACTATTAAAACTTTAATGTTTCCATCTTCTGTGTGAACAGGCTTCAGTGGGGTGTTCCACACCATAATAATGATAAAAACAGAGCA
Organism: Enteromius unitaeniatus; assembly: GCA_032359435.1. Lineage (NCBI taxonomy): Eukaryota > Metazoa > Chordata > Actinopteri > Cypriniformes > Cyprinidae > Enteromius > Enteromius unitaeniatus. Next base: position 9,864,353 of record JAUMHI010000065.1, read on the forward strand.
GTTTTAAATGGTGAAGAATACAAAAATAGCTATTGCTGTTCAATACCTTGATGTTAAGTTCCATTGTTGTGGATGCTATTTTTTTTATTTTTGTGAACGTACAAGCATCTGTTTTATAATAATTTTTTTCACAATAAATTAAAAGAAAATTAACTTTAAAAAGTATGCTTTATTTATTACATATGACTCCAGGCCTTTTTTAAACGTGTTGACACTCATCAGCATTCATGTGCATGAAAAATCAGCCACACATATTTAATGTTGAGGTTTTGAAGAAATTAGAAAGTTCAGTCAAATGTGATTTACTATACTAATGCGTTCTAAAGCAATTTTGGCGAAAAAAAGTAATGAAATCAGTAACAACAGAAACTGCATGTTACAAACAAGGTTTCAGTGTTAGTTATGACACAACATGACAAGCAAAATTGCACTGTAATATATGTACAATATAAGCACTCGTTCTCTCGAACAGCACTTTTCTTCTCACAATCATTCAGCTTCCTGTTTTAGTGGGACTGAGCGATACTGGAGAAGTACTCCAGCATGTCTTGAATGGTGAACTCCATAGTGATTCCAGAACCTGGGTAGCAGCGGTTTATCAGGCCCTCAAAGTGCTTGTATTGCCGAATGAACTCGTCTTGCATGGAGTGCCACACGACCTAGTGCACAGAACAAAATTCACATTAACACACAATCGCAAAAACAATAAAAATGTAATTTTCCTGGTTTTATTCACCTGTAACAGATTCTCTTCTTCACACAGATGCTTATCCACCTTCTTGTAGAGGTTGTCCAGGCCCTTTTTTACCTCCTTTCCAGGATATTCTTTAATGACCTTACGCAGTTCCTGTTTATTAAAGGCCAGCTGGTAGCTCACTTCCTCTTCACGCACACCCTGAGCTACACGGGCTTCCACTCCCTCAAAGAAGTGCTGCAAAATGAAAAAATGATCCATAAACATAAAGGCTGAAGTATCCATTTACATTAATAGTCCAAATGCATTTTAGTTTAATTTCTAATTTACACTGATGTTTAACTCTGAAGATTTGGCTTACATTAAGTTTCTCAAGCGGTTGGCCCAGTGAGTTGATGACGTAGGACTGCAGGTGTTCTGTGTATTTCTGCTTGGCCTCCTTCCTCTCTGTCTCCAGACAGGAGATCTTTAGGCTGAAGAGTGTTGAGAAGATATGGTGGAAGTTCTCCATCATCACCACATCACGTGGGGTCTTCTGACTCTCGTTGGCCACTTTCTCCACTATGGATATGCAAACAGAAATAGGCCAATCAGGTGAACAAGAGTGTTAAAAACGTAAAGAGAAAGCAAAAACGCAAACACTGAAAATGTACATGAAGGAATATTTACATTTTCTATTAACAGATTGTTCTTAACATTGGTGTTATTGGTTTTCAGTAACTGAATTAAAGATAAAATAAAATATGAATAATTACGATGACAAACTTAGTGCAATATGTTGAAGCTGAAAAACCAAAATGACTAAAACCCGAAATAATAAAAATGACAAAAGAACAACAATAACTAAAACAAAGAAATAAAAAATTAACTGCAAAAATACTATCTTGAAATGATATTTAATCTAAAGAATTTTTATATGTATATTTTGATATGTTCATAAAAATAACAAATATTTAGAAACATGCTAAATTATAAGACTAAAAAAGTCTTATTAAAAAATTTTTAAAAAAAATTCTAAAAGCAGCATTTCAAGAAATGTAGGGCTTCTTGCACATTCTCACAACTAGTGATGATCCTCACCGTTATTGAAGACAGCTCTGATGAGTTTGATGTAGGCTTTATCCAGATCACCCCGTCTTTCTGCATTTCGGAAAATAGCCTCAGCCAGCTTAGCAAACTCTTCAAAGCCGGTGACAAAGGGCAGGATGCCCACTTTACTCTTCTTTGAAATCTTCACCTCCTCCATCTGACGAATCTGCCCAGACTAAAACCGCATCCGACTTAAATGATGGTCTCACCATCAATACATCAAACAAGCATGACATGAGTTCCACTTACAATGCATTTATCAAAGTTTCTCTTAACAGTGACCAGCACGTTGCCCAGCGTTGTGCTGAGATAAGATGCGGGATCAACGTTTTGGGCCGTCCAGACATGGTGACTCATCTTTACCAGCATGTAGAGAGAGTTGAAGCTGTCGATCTTATCACCCAAAGCTATCAGACTGTTCAGCTCCGTCTCAATGCTCTGAAAGATCTTATTCATCATCATCCGAACCATGTCCTTTCTGCAAGAGAAATGCATGTGTGTTTATTTTCTGTAATCTGCTTAAAAACTAAATGAACCAAAGAGAGCTCCGAACTGTCACTCACTCAGATATTGAATGTCTGTGTTCACTGGGAGGTCTGGAGTGAACCATTCCATCGCTGTCATCCACATTTTCTGCCTAACCAGGAATTCATAACCTCATTAAATCCCACATAAACACCTTACACTCACAGATCTGAGCCGTACTGTATGTGATACTCACCTGAGCTAGTGTAGGATTTTGCTGCAGCTTAAAGAACTTGCTGATAAAGTCCTGTTCAGCCAGACACAGTGGCTCTAGCTCACTCAAAACCTGCTCAAAGATCTAGAAAAAAAACACAGAAGTGCTCTCAATGTACACCATCATTCAAAAGTGTAAGCTTACCAATATGAAATTTAGCGGTGGCGCACCTTATCAAACCTGGTCCTGTCTGCTACGTCCAGGTCAGAGGCGGACATGTTGCCCATATCGAGCAGAGAGGACGACTGAGAGCGCCTGCTGTTGGAGCTGCTCACAGCGAGTTTATTCAGACTTGACGTGGAGCCTGTAAGCTTCCCAGAGCTCCCATGCAGGCCTGAGAGAAGAGAAACCATCAGAATGTGAACTCCATATGAAACATAAAGTCAATTGTACTTGATTTATATTAAAATCACCTCATCTATCATTTTTAAACTTACCTTGTAAAGTACATGTTGAACTGAAAGGGGTCATAACATGCATGCAACCCAACTACTAAACATCTCATACAGATCACAGAAGCTTTATGGCCTGATTAAACAATCCATCTCCCCTTTATCCACTGATATACTAAAATTAAAGATTTGAATATTTGATAAACTGGTAGACATGTTTGAGGTTAGCTTTGATTGAGAAAAGTAAAAAAAGCAAGATGCAATCCATAAAATGGTGCTTGTAACTTAAAGAGATTGTTTTGCATATCCATGAAACATTGAAACCGAAGTTAAGATAAAGGTTTAATCTGTTTATGAGGAAGAGACGCACTTTGACTAAGAGAATGAAGCAAGGCATTATGGGAGAGGCATGGCATGTGGCGCTGATACTTACTCTCAGTCTCCTGTTTGAGAGCACTCTCTTTCCGCGGAAGCGTGGCTGGAGGCCGGTTAGAAAGGCAGGCATCAGAGACAGAGACACGTTAGGCTTACAACATGCAGCATGGTGCCAGAGTTAGGGGTTAAAGGTCAAAGTTTATAAATATGACATGCACTGCAGTGGCTGAATTTAGGCTTTGGGCTCGTTGGCCATTTGGAAACAAAAAGCTCATTTTATTTCATCAAGTGGAGGAAAAAGCTGCTAATGAAGGTTTTTTGAAACAAGAGGAATATCTTATGAACAACCTGGAAGTGCTCCAGCGTAAGCAGGGATAAATGTTTCCAATAGGGATGGGCACAAATAATGGAGTACTTGGACATGACAGCAGTGATCAGTCATGAACGACAAAAATAGGAACCTCATGGTGTGAAAAAAATGCCCACCCCTAGTTTCCAAAAAGATGATACATATAAATATCATATATTTATATATAATCCATCTAAAAATCCATTTAAAATTATAAGTCTTTCTTTATGCCATTTGGAAGTGTGCATTTGATGTCATGTGTAATAGTTCACACACAGTGGCCCTTGCAGCACATGTCAAAACATTACAATGAAAACATGTGACATTGCACACCATCATATCAGAAACAAGCAATGACTGACATCTCAATGATTTTACTAGAGAACTGTTGTTTAACATTAGTGTAAGAAAAAACACACATATTACAAAAGACACACAGAACGTAGCACACACAGAACACACAGAGACTGAAGAATCAGCATAAACAAAAATCACTTTCTAAGAGAAGGTTTCCTGATAAACATTAAAAAAAAAAGTTTTTATTGAGGTCTTACCGAATTTTCCTTTCCCATCCTTACTAGTGCCTGCCATTTTGATCTTTGCCACTTCAAAGAAGTCCTTTATTTCCCGCTCATACAATCGGGTCATGTAATCCACATAGGTCTATAAAAACATAAGGGAAGATCCGCAATTTGACCAAATTTTGATTTTTATTTAGCGTTTTTCTGATTTAGAAAAAGTAATCAGATTAGAAAATCTAATCTGCCAGAGCAAACACAGCGACATCCAGGCCACGTCTGCCATCACATTTGGATTTCAAAGACAGTTTAATAATAGAGGCCAGAGATAAATGCATCTAAAACATTTGGGAATCAGATTAGCACAGAGCGACTAATCGCTCCGACTAAACCCTTAAATATGGCCTTCCCCTTGGTCTAATGTTTGTAGAATAACATTAACAGTACTATTAAGTCTGAGCAGAGCTAAAATGAAACATAACTGCTACTTTCCTCTACTATAAGGCATTGAAATTTCAAAAGCAAAACCACTGGCTCTCAGAGGACATGAGGATAAGATACTGCAGCATTATTATCATGGTTATCACCGATCATAAGGGTGCATAGCGGTCATAAATAAGATTACCATTGGTGATTGTAACTGTCACAGCAATAATGGAACTGCTAATGTCTTATAAAAGTTAAACTATGTAACTTTTTTGTTCAAAATGTACCGAAAATGATATAATGAGCAAGTACATGAATCTCTTAAATGTTTGTTTGGTTGTGATATTGCAATGCTGTGATGCTAATAATCTACAGTGTCAGAAAAATTATGAATGTTACAGTAATTAATAATGTTTTTGTCCTTGACTTTTGTCACAGTTTGTACAATGTGACTGATTGCTCTCAAACTTTAATGGTGTCTGACATCCGTCGTGATAACAATTACTGTGTTAATCAGCAGAGTGAAGTACAGTAAGTGATAAACACTCACCCTGGAAAGACCATCGTATTTCTCTCGGTGGGTGTTCTTCAGCCACTCCATGAGTTTGGCGTATCTGAGCAGGTCTCTGTGTAGAGGGCTGTGTTTGGGTAGTGTCAGCTCAGCGGTGTGCTGGGACAGTGTGGAGCTCTGATCGTGTCCCTACACACACAAACACAGTATGAAAAGATGTCACTGTCCAAGCGAGTAAATATTACGGAAAACACATAAAACACACTCTCACTCCCATATAGAGCTGGGTAAAAAATACAGATTTTCCAAATAAATTAAAAAAAGATCTTCGTTGGCCAATTCAAATTCAAGACTGTGTTTTAGTAGCTGTGTTGCAAGTCCTATTTTACATTTGTGTTTTGAATGTCTGTTATTGAATATTGAATGTGATGCAATTGGTATCGCAAATTAATGGCAAATTTTTTTTTTTACTTTTTAGAACTGGTTCTAATAAATTGAGAACATACAAAATGGATACTGCTGTCGAATTCACAGAATAGTGTGACCAGTGAGGTCTGATTTACAAACACTGGCTAAACATATGTTTAAACATATGTTTCTAAAAAAAAAAAAGAAAAACGCGCTAAACGAATCTGTATAAACGCCCAGCTCTACTCCCACACAAAAGGTCACGGTTACATTACAGTAACGTCGAGCTCAAACAATAATTAGTTGGGCAAAAATCCCCAAGCCTCACAAATCCGTGAACACTGCCACAAAACTGACAGCAGTGCTATTCTCACAGTCAAGCAGTTCCTTCTCAATGCATCTATGAAACATCCACATCATAAAAGCAAACACTGCAGGAACTCCATGCTGACCAGGCCATTTCTTCTCATGAGCATCTCACAATTCCATCTGAGAGTGAGCGAAACAAGGCAATGAAGATCCCCTTTACATCTTCAGGGGACAAAATCAACAGCTACTAACACGAGAATGATGTTGGCTGGGAGGTTTATGGGGCGATCATCTTAGAAACCCTAAGATGAGAATGTCTGGGTTACATCGCTATGAACATGCTTAAACGGGATGTTTCCATGAAGAGAAAAAAGCATTGATGAGACAGTTAGGTCTAAAGAAGTGGAGTTGCGTGACTGTTAGAGTGGACGGGTCAAACAGGGTGCTGGAGTGGGCGTACTCACAGGGAGTGACAGACAGGACGACCTATAGAACTGAGGGATGGTCATTTTGAAGTGACTGAAGTGGTTGAACTGACAGAGGAACAGAGAGCACAGTGAAGTGATATAGAGAGACACGACCGGTGGCCAAACAGGAACACAGGAGAAAGAATCAGTCAAACAGAGGCAGATAAAAGACTCAGAAAAAGGAAAGAAAGCCTAACACTCATTATATATGTATGTTGTACGTGTTCTTTACCTGGAACATATGTAATAATGTTACCTGGTGCACAAACACGTTGTTGAGGTGGTTGGTGAGACGTCGGGCAAAAGTGTCTCTGAGCTCAGAAAACAGTTGCTGCTGCTGCTTGACTGCCACTAGCTTATCATGGCCTGTAACAGAACATCATTAAAACATAATTAACGCTGCTCAAGGACAACTCTAAGTGCTGTTTTCACACAGTGAACGGTGAGGTTTGAGAGCAGTACCTGGTTTGAGCGCTACGTTCATGCACTGTGACAGAGCCTCAGATGCATTGATGCAAGCCTCGATACCCTTAGGAGAAGACAAATCCCCTTCCTGCAAAGCCTTGATGTGCCCCTTTGATAGATCCATGTAGTTCTAACATGGGAAAAAAAATGAAGAAATATTAACAAAGAGATAATTATAGACATCAGAATTCTAATAATGCCAACAGAGTTTTGATATCAGTATCAGTATCAGTATCTGATTTCAGTATCAAACAAAAGCAGCACTCAAAACATCTAGACGTTTGTTTACCCTGTCTGAAAAGTTATTAACCAAAAATACAGAGGTTTAGGTTTAAAAATGATTAATTATGTCACCATTAAGCAAAATAAAATGTATTATATTTTAGGGTTGGTCGATGTCGAACAATTTGGTATCGCACGATGGCTAATGTTTCCCAAACTGGGGTCTGTGAAGAAATCAAAGGGGCTTCATGAAAAAGTTCAAAAAAATTAAAAATAAAAAAGTGAAAATTAATATAAATAATTTCAGATTAAAAACAAATCCAAATAAAACATTTTAAGTTTTCCTGCATGTCATGTGACCATAAACCATCATCTGAGAACTTTGAACATGTGTAACTTAAAATCTCAGTGATATTTCTGGTAAACATTTGAGGTCAAAGGTTTTTTTCCTGACTAAAAAAGCTTCGGAATCCTTTTCTACAGTTTTCAATAAAAGATTGGAAGCGGAAGTGTTATAAGGAATATGTATGTATGCTAAATTAAACATGACCCCGGACGACAAAATCCAAAGGGTCAATTTATATTCTGAATAAATAAGCTTTGTTTGGATAGTACAATATTAGGCTGACATACAACCATTTCAAAATCAAATAAAAATTTAGGAAAAATCATTGTATAAAAGCTGTAAAATTTAATTAAGTCATTAGCAATACAGTTTCCAAATTTGATAAAAGTTAAAGTTTTATATATTTGCGGTAGGAAATAAACAAAATTTCTTCATGGACCATGATCTTTTATGATTTTTGGCATTAAAGAAAAATCTGTCATTTTGACCCATGCAGTGTGTTTTTGGCTATTGCTACAAATACACCCATAAGACTTTTGGCTGGTTTTGTGGTCCAGGGTCACAAATAGTCTAGACATATTAGACTTATATTATAGACTCAAGCCTGAGTCCACATGAAATAAAGGAGTACATCACAAGCAACAGAATTGCCAAGCACCTCAATCCGGCTGGACTTTCCATGACAAAATCTATCACAGTATTTATTTATGCTTTTAAAGGGACATATACTGATGGATCACAACCAGCTAATGGATAACCAGCTAGATGACTAGTGACATCGATAAGTTTATCTAGAAATGTTTTGGTTAATGCTGTGTTCCACTATCTCTACAGTGTCCCAACATACCACGAGGAACTGGATCTCATCCAGCAGTTTTCCATTGTTGGTGTTGCTGATCTGGATGAGACGGTTGCTCTGGGAAATCTGGTCCATCTGTTCTTTCACGCTCTGCAGCATTTCCTCATAACTGAGTAACTTCCCCTCAATGTTGTCCACCTCTGACAGAGCCTGATCCAGCAGCTGCATTAGGATGTTCACCTGCTTCTCAGAGGCCATGATGGACTGGATATTAGCCTGAGGAAAGAACAACAAAAGATCACTATTCACAAAAATAACCAAAAATAAAGCCTCCTATCATTGACACGACTGTCAAACAATAATAAGACTCAATATAAACCTCTATTCCCTAATCAAACAAAACTTCAATCCACATTTACATGAATCATTAGGTAATTGTTGCACTTAGTTCAATATAGATAAAGTTAATTATAAACTCCTGATAACAGGTGCAATCAATATTTCCACTATGCCTAGTGTTTTACTTTAGCAAATGATTAAACAAACTCACCCCATCTAGGACTTGCAGCTCACGGGACAGTTTCTCAGCAAAGGCCTCTGCGTTGGAAATGGCGTACTCGCAGACCTCCATCATGCCCTCAATGTCCTGCTCCTCACGGGCATTCAGCTCCTGGTAATCGTCCAGAGCATCCTCATCTCCCCCTGCAACACTCTGACTTTCTCCACTTGGGACCGACTCTGAGAAGCAGGAAAAATACATGAAAAGAGCACTTTTAAGGAACACACCACTTCCAAAGAGTTGACCAAAGAGTTTCGATATTTCTCCTATTTCAAATTTGAGTCTTCTATAGTTACATCGTATACTAAGACAGACGGAAAGTGAAAAATTGTGTATTTGTAGGCTGATATAACTAGGAACTATACTCTCAAAAATACTGAAACTCTTTGGTCATTTTTAAGCGTGATGCTAAACGGTCTAATCAGATTTAAGTATCTATGCTAAGCTACAGCTAAAAGTGCTACCGCCAGACCTGGGCATCGGCTGAATGGATTCAAAAATGGTAAAACTCAACGGTTTAACTCTTGGGAAGTTAGAAAATGAGATCTTCCTTTAACCTCAAATGTTTATTACTGTATATGCTACCATTCAAACGTTTCTTTTGTTTTTTGTTTTTTAAAGAAACCACATGTGAAAATGTAGCTTTGCCATTAAATGTATAAATTACATGTTTAAATAAAATTTAAATAAAATTGTCAGATTATAAAAGAATGGCATTACATTATAACATTATAACAATGTTTTCCAATCTTACTATTTTTATTGTATTTGTGATTAAAGAAATCTTCTTATTATAATATAATAAGAATAAATATAATCAGTCTTATTGAGACTTTTTTCATAAAACGTTGAATGGTAGTGTATGTGTGCATATGAGTATATGAACTAAACTACTTCATAAATGCAATGTAAGTAGCACATGTACACAAACACAATCTAGAGAGTGAGCAGTGGGGAAATGTTCCCATGTAGCTATGTGATTATGTGAATTAATGTGAAGAAAGAAAGGCAGTTAATGACGGGGAAACTATAGCAGGAGGTGGAAACTGGAGTAGGGAAACAGAGGAGGATGAAAGATGGAAGAAAAAACAGCGTACAAACCTTCAGCTTTAGGAAGCTCTGACCAGTGAGAAATTTAGAGAGAACAGCAGAGATCAGGTTAAAGCATTAAGGGACACTCAAAAAGACACATTGCAGAATCCCAAAGAGCTCAGAAAAAGACAGAAAGAGAACTAGCCACAGGAAAACTGCAAATGTGATAGTTCAAGCTTTCAGACTCTTTTAGAATTACATATTAGAAACACACTGGTTGTTTTATTTGAACATGCTATGAAACTCCCACCACACCGTGAACAGTAGGGAGACAAACCTTCCAGCAGCTGCGGACTGACGTTTACAAACTCCACTTTCTTCCGAAGGTAGCGCTGGTTCAGCTTCCAGATACATGAGATGAATGAATTCTTCTCTGCAGTGCTGCTCGCCACCCACCGATAAACCTTCTCGAAGTGAAGGTCAAACTCTGGGTTCTCCTGAAAGACAGAGAAGTCCAAGGTTTGCTCAGTAAAGGATTATTTTCCATGTCTAAATCATTTAAATACAAAACAATATAAATTCAATCAGCTGAAGTGCTATTTAAGTATAACAACATTATTTATTTTTTATTTTGTTTGCTAAAGATTATATTTAACAGCGCTACTCGCTATTTTAAATAATAATTTTAAGTGATGGTAAAGGTAATCTTAAATCCAACCGGTGTTATTATTGGAAACTAAACTAAAATACAAACATTTTGTTAAATTAAATATTAGATGAAAAAGTTAACCTTTCACATGACCTCTGACCTTATTGGCATCTTTGGCATCAACTTCTGTCAGGTCCCGTAGCTCCCATGCCATCTGTCTCTTATAGAAATCTCCTTTATCTGACTTCTTCACTTTCACCACCTTCACCTGCACGGGGCGTTCTGTAGTCACTGGATGATAAACAGAATTGACAGGTAAAGTGAACCCAAAAAAATGAATATTTATGGATATTCTCTGACATGGATCTCGGTCCGCTCTACCTGTGGCACACAAGAAACAGTTCTTTTTCTTTTTCCCTGCCTTGCAGACATTGACGATGCTCAGCAGACGCTCATCATTGGGGGTAAAAATATCCCTCTGAAGAGCGTGCTTGATGGCAGTCATGTTTAATCCTGAAATAAAAGCACAATTGGCATTACATTTGTTTTCACTAAGCGCCTTCTACTTGTTCAAAAGCATATTCTTTTGAATGCAACATGTTTAAATAACTTGACTGAAGCATACAGGCAAACAAAGGTGTTTACTACAATTTAGAGATCAAATTCATTCAATTGTATTCATGTAGACCCAAAGGTACATTTGCCCTTCATTCACAGCACTGCACAAGACTGTACCTTATTGATTTCATGTAAATATCACGGTATATGAATATGCTAATTATTCATTAATGAGACATACATCAGAATAATACCTCGTAATACAGTCAGTGGCAGAGTAACGTTAATACTTTTCTTAAATGCAGAGTTCGTTAAAATCCTTTAAACCTCAGTTTATATGACTATGTTTTGTATATAGATGAAGATATCTTTATTGTTATAGAAATATAGATGTTTTATGAAAGGTCAGCTGACAGAGTAAACAGCGCAGCTGCTTTCAGGAAGCAAAAAAACTGCGACGTTAGGCGAATCTTACCTTACGTTTATCCAAGTAAGCAACTAAATCGCCTTCTCTAGCGCTTTAACTTGCATTTGTTAAAAATAAAAGCTTTTTTTTTATGTAATATCACATCAGCTGTCAGGGACCCAGCCCTGAGAGCAGTGTGAACACGAAAACTGTAAACTTCCTGCTTCCGGTTAGCGATTCCACAGTAAAAGTCCCTTAATGCTATGTTGTGTATGATCATTATTATTGTGGATGATATTTTTACGATATATTTGAGAATTATTTTAATTAAAAAGATCCTGTGTGCATATAAAACTGATGATCGATAATAAATCAAAGCTGTAAGCATATCAAGTTTATCAGCTCTGTCCCTATCTCTTTAGATAAATCCTCTCATGGCCCATGTGGGTCAAAAATAAAAACTGCGAAAAGAAAAAAAAACCTTTCCACTTTTCAATGCAGTGCGTTTCAGATTTGTTTTAAATATTATTGTTTATTCACACCGGGAAATTTAGGCTGGATTGACAACTGGTTTGGTAATAAACTGACTTAACTACAGAAAATAGATTGTCTTATCAGTGCCCTGATATGATATAATGCTTATAAAAATAAGATCAGCTTGTGCTGATTTTCAGTCTGCTTAGCAGCATCTCAAGATGAAGTCAGAACTCCTGCTGGTGTTGGCCTTGTGTCTCTGTGTGAGCAGTAAACCCCTGTCCAAAAGGAGGACACATAATAAGTTGTTGCTGATCTCCTTTGATGGTTTCAGGTGGGATTATGACCAAGATGCGAACACACCAAATCTGGATGAACTAGCTAAAGAAGGAGTCAAGGCAAAATACATAAATCCCCCAGCGATCACCATGACATCTCCATCACACTTTACAACTATTACTGGTAAGGCTAGACTTTCTGATTATTAATATCTGATTGGCTTTATGTGTAGTCAGAATTCACAGTTACAGAGGAAAAAAATAGTGGTGGATTTAAACTTCACATATGATTTGCTCTGGTTGGAGTAACACTGCATGTTTTGCATCAGTAAAAAATAGACGCTGATAGAAACAACTTTTAAGTTTTAAATATTTCGATATTTTATTTAATTGTAACAAATTGAGTTTAATAATATAATGAATACAAAAATATAAAAAATGCATAAAAACATTAAATAACTTTTAAATGTAAAAATTGTAAGTTATATATATGTATGATAACATAAACCATTAAATATATATTTTTAAAAAATTAAAAATAAGTGCATAAATGCATGCACCTGCTTCAGCATAGTTTACTCTGTGTTAATGAACCTATTCTTTTCCCGTCTGCAATATCATGATGTTCAAAGTCTTAAGCTGTCTTCTGAGAGCTGCTGAGCACACACTTACAGGGTCAATTACCTCAACCTCATTAAATGACATGTGCAAAGTTAGCGCAAGCTCCAACTTCAAGGTTATTTACATAATCAGTGTTCCTTGTTCATAAACCTTGCTCAGTTGGCCAATTTACAGTCCTTGGTATTATGTGTATGGAGTCATGTAGAAGAGTATTAAGAAATGTGGGTTTACATGCACACTGCCATCATCTTAGTTTATTTAAATCCATCACAGAAAAGTATTGGTTTATCTAATTGAATTCATGTTAAATGTATGATGCGTATCTTAAACTTTTCTTTAGGGAGATGGATAGAGGACCATGGTGTTGTTCATAACCTGATGTTTAATGATAAAACTGGCCTGAGGGTTCCCCACAAGGCAACACTGAAAAGATCGGAATGGTGGGATAATGGTGCTTTGCCCCTGTGGATAACAGCCCAGAATCAGGTGAGCTTGTATGACACTTCATATTTGCTGGCTTTTCATTAAAATAACTTGTGTGCATTAGGGTTTTGTCTTATGCTGTTAAACGAATATTTATAGCATTATTTTATTATTATGATTATTTTGTATTAGTGTGCACCTTATATAGCAGTTATATAGTATTCAGCTCAGCTTGTGGAAAAGCTACATGCTTTCTCTTTACCCCCTGTGTTTTGCTGGTTATTAGTGTATTATAAAAGTACAAAACAGTACTTTAGTACTTCAGTAGGTTGGTACTGTATAATAACAGCTGTTGTTTTTTACCATAAATTTCACAGATGTTCCTTACAGTGTAAGTAAATATGTCCAGTGAAAACATTCCTCATTATAAATTATTTAACAAACAAAAACATACTGCTCTTTTGCAATATATATTTCAAAGGGTCTGAAAACAGCATCTTTCTTCTACCCTGGTGGAGGAGTGAATTACAGTGGCCAAGCTGTGAATCGCTTCCTGGTGGAAGATCACGGGCAACCTGATGACAACGAGACAGAGTGGCGCAGGAACATCGACACGGTGATGAGTTGGTTCACAAAAGAGGACTTTGACTTTGTTACCTTTTACAATGGAGAACCAGACAACGTGGGTCACAATTTTGGCCCCGAAACCCCAGAGAGAATAAAGATCATTGAACAGATCGACCGCACTGTTGGCTACCTCAGGGAGGCGATTCACAAAAACGGTTTGACTGATCATCTTAACGTCATCCTGACCTCAGACCATGGCATGACCACTGTTAAAATGGCTAGTGAGGTTACTGAGATAAAACTTAGCAATTACATGAGTTTAATAAATCTGTCCCGCTTTGACCTGCTTGACTACGGTGGGTTTGGGATGATCACACCTAGGGAGGGCAAACAACAGGAAATTTATGATGCCCTGAAGAACGCACATCCCAATTTGACAGTCTATAAGAAAGAAGAGATACCAGAACACTTTCACATACGCAAACATGAAAGAATTCAACCCATTGTTCTTCTGGCTGACCTGGGCTTCAATATTAACTCTGTAAGTGTCTTTGAATATAAATATCACTCATCTTAGCCAGTTTGAAAGAAGTCTAACATGATAATTACGTCGTACTAGCTTCACATTATTTAGCCAGTTTACAGTCTTGTGTTAGTAAAATATCAATAATTAGTCACTCACAATAGAGATATTAATTGAATATTAGAAACTACTTGAAGTTATGTATAGAGGCAGGATGCATTTATTAAACAATCTGTTGTCTACTCTAACTGCAGAGGTTAATTTTGCATATCAACAAAGGAGATCATGGATTCAGTAATGAGGAAATGGATATGAAAATGATCTTTCGAGCCTTTGGGCCAGACTTCAGGAACAATTTCTTGGCCGAGCCATTTGACAGTGTCAGCATCTATCCGTTGATGTGTAAGCTGTTGGGTGTAGTTCCAGAAGCAAACAACGGAAGTCTCAGTGACACCCAAGACATGCTAGTGGATAACTCTGATGCTGGTAAGCATTTGAATTGACTCTCAGAAGGGGTTTCACTCTCCCATCAGTCTAAATAAATATTTTAAGAATATTGTAATACCCAATTAGTGACATTAACTGTTCTTTTTTGCAGGTGGAAGAAACAAGGTGTCTTTTAGCCTTCTGGCACTAATGATAATTATCTTAACCTTAATTTGAAGAGATTTGCCAAAACCAACATGTTTGTAGCAATCAGCAAACCCAAAATACATTTAAACTAAGAATTTTAATCTTTAATGCCTATTACACAAAGACTTATTTCAGTGCTGTATGTGATAATGATAAGGGAACTTTTTCCTTTCGTATTTATTATATAAAGTAAGATAAAACAAGTTTATGCTAGAGGTTTGTTTTATTGTGCACACATTTATGAAATATAGCAAATATCAAACATGGTCACAGTAGTCACCAAAAGTGAAAGTGAAAAATTTGATTATGTTTAAAATGTATTTGTAATTTACTAAACTTCAAATTTTATTTACATGTTTTAATAAAAATCCCTTAATCCCCACATATTCCACTTCCCTTTAAGTGCATTCAAAACATAAATACACATTCTTTTAAGTTTAGAGTACTGAAAAACACACAATAGCATCAATATTTTACACAGTGTAATACACAGAGGTCAACATATATATTTCCAAGCATTTCATGCGCAAGAAATATTTCATTGAAATTGTCCTTAGGTACATGGGAAGGGGGTTTAGTTTGTGTTCTTGATTACATATTGCTGTATGTATATTACATAAACATGTTTAAAAAAAAATACTCACAAGTCTCTGAATTCAAACTAAATTTGTTCAGGTATTTTGATCAAAATCAAACTCGTTATCAGTCTGTTATCATATTTACTGCATCACTGTTTCGCAAGCATCACTTTCATGATGCTAAACTGATATACATCTGCACTTTTTAAAAATATATAGCAAAAGGAAAATTTGTATAAAAGTCTGGTAAAAAAAAAGAAAGATATTTTAGAAACCCTTATCTTTTTAAACATCCCATCTGCCCTTAAATGGGATGCACAAGTGGCACATTTTTGGTGGCAACTGGTACTAAAGTAGAGTACTAAAAGACTCAATGCCAGTCCTCATCCTGCTCATCATCCAGCTCTACTGAGCTTTCCTCAGCTCCACTACTCTCTTCTTGCCCTCCTCTTTGTGCCTCTTTCCTCCTTGCTGCCTCCAGCATCTCCTGCCGTGCCTTAGCGGCCCGCTCCTCCTCTTCTCTTTGGCGCTGTGCTGCTGCCTTCTTCTCCTGCTCGGCATGACTCTTCATGTGAGCGCTGCGACTCTTCACCTTATAGAACACCCTGTAAATACAGAGCTCATTATAATTTATTCAAGTTAAGAAACTGCTTTACATATGCTAAATAACATATACATAAAGCCAATAACTAGCAAAAAAAAAAAAAAAAAAAAAAAATTGAATAAATGGTATAAATTTTAGCCATTTTAAAGCATGGGCATGAGAAAAGAATTGAAAAAGCACTTTAAGGATTATTTTAATTAAATTTTTATGTCACCTCAGACTAATGAGACTGATAAAGTATTACATTTAATATTAAAATATTTTAATACAATGTAATTTTAATAATAATTTCAATTAATGCTATAAAATCTTTTACATATTAAAGTGAGTTGGAGACATATCCCTGTTAAGATGTTAATATACATTTGGAAATTAATTATTAAGTAAACAATATTTTGAAATACTGAATTGTAATATCATATATTATTATAAAACATTAATGTATCCTAATAATTGTAGTATTAGTAATAATAATAAAATAAACAACAACAACAACATGCTTAAATTTAAATGTTGATGCATTTAGTAATTAGGACAAATAATATTGGGATATTATCATTATATATTATTGAAACATTCAAATTAAATACTGACATTTTTTTAATAAATTAATTGTAATGATAATATTAACACAGGACACTTTTTAAAACATAGAAATATTACTTTCAATATTTCAGAGAAACTATATTGGAGATCAGAGGTAGAGAGAGAATACAGTGAGCAGAACTCTTCCTCTGGAACAAACCGTTCTCAACTGTCTTTTGAAGTAAGTGTACCTAGGACAAGCTTGGTTCCTTCAAATTTAATGAGTAGAAACTCAAAGACATACTGTTACATAAAAACTGACTCACCTACTGCACTTCTTGCACGGGAAAATACCCTCTGGCTCTCCCTGACTTTTGCTGGCAGTTGAAGCCTTGCTTTTCTTCCCGGTGCTGTCAGAATGAGGCTTTGGAGGTGCAGGAGAAGGAGTTTTGAAGGAGGATTGAGGAGCTGGCATAAGGCCAGAAGACTCCTCCGTAGAGTTGTTCTTCTGGTCCTCATGAACCACGTCTGCCCTCTCCTGGACGGATGACTAAACACAACCATGTAATCAGATTTAGCTATTCATTAAATCTTTAACTGAACATTTAGGACCGGTTTCACAAACAGGGTTTAGCTGGAACCATGACTAGGCCTTTATTTAAATTAAGATATTAAGAAAGAAAAATGCCTTATAAGAAAACATGGTGTGCATCCTGACACAGACATATTTTAAGATGTGTCAGAGCAAAATATTTTCTTTTGAGACACCTCAAACCGGGGATTATTATTCCAGCACAGAGATACATGATGGTGTCTTTATCATGTATTCACTACATCTATATATAAACTTTAATCCAAATACTCACATTCTTAATATTTTTAAGTGTCTTGGTCACATTTTGTACACTGTCATCCACATTGTCTTGTGTTCCCTCCTGTTGTCTCCCATCATTTTCTTCTTCTTGTTTTACTTTAATCTTGTTGGAGAACACACAAAGATGATATAGAAAGTCTCAAAGAGGCAAATATGACCAGCACTTGTTCAGATTGCTTTAGAACAGATGTTGTAAGCATTCATACAATTTCAAATTAATTTACTGCACATATGCCATTAGCTCTTTACACAAAACAAGCAGGAAGCAGTAATAGCCTTTACCACAGGGATGTTATCCTCTGGCTCTAAAGGTCCATATGTATATGTGCCATTCCGACCAACCTTTGCTTGTTTCTTATAGGTGTAGTAGAACTCCACACACTGTGCAACTGTTTTACTCCTCACCTGCCAAAATAGAAACCCAATGTCATCTTAAACAGGAGAAATTTGATTTATAGGAATTAATATATGACCAATAAACAAAAAGACTGTATACCAGTTTTTGCACCAAGAAGAAATCTTTCCTGTAAGCAGAAATACCCTTGTTGAAGTATCGTTTTTCATCCACAGTCCAGCAGTCTGATCCTGCCAGTATTTAAGGAACATCAAGATTTTTTCAATCCACCATACATTGCAAACATTCTGCTGCACTGCAATACTATCCATTTACAGTCACAGTGTGCAGAATCATTAATGGTAATGTTTCTAATAGAACACAGTGAGCTCTGCAATTAGATGTAAATACATTTCTACCTGCATAGTGGTAGTTTGCTAGATGATGGCTCATGGAGAAGATGGGATTCTTCATCAACATCATTTCCAGAGCTTCCTACAGAGTCAAAATATATTTGTTGTATATTCTTAAATATATACATACATATATACATACATACATACACACACACACACATATACACAGTCCTCAGCAAGTATTAGGACACTTATCAGAAGCATATACAACGGTTAAAACATTTGAAATTATTACGAAAAAAAAGGATGCATTACATTAAAATGTTAAATGAAAAAGAAACCTAACTTTTACAACGTTGTTATTTCTATAGACCTCTCAATTTATAAAAAAAGTGTCATATTTTCTGCAGATATGTTATTCAGCACAACAGTTTCCATAACTGATAATAATAAGAAACATTCCCTGAGCATCAAAACAATATATCACCATGATTTCTGAAGGATCGTGTTGACACTGAAGACATCACAGGAATAAACATAAATATATTAAAACAAAAAAAGGTATTGCACACTACTCTTAACAAACCTTTGAGTTGTAGTTTAAGTCCTGAATTGCATTTCATTTGACAAAACATCAAAGCCCATTTGTGAACTAACATGTTTCCTAACTGGTGTCAATGTAATTTTTAGATGTCTTAAGTCAGACATTTTTCAGTGTGACGCAAGTGTCCAAACAGTTTTGGTACCACTGTTTATTTAACTGTGCTCACCATGACATCCCCTTTGCACTCATGCAGGCAGTGCATCGCTAGCTCTGGGTTGGTTCCTCCTCCGTACATGACACTGGAGCAGACCAGGTTCACCAGGTCATCAACTGGAAAATAACGGGAATGGAAGGATTGGAATGAAAGTATGTGAGAAATAGGTCTTTGTTATATGCAGCTGGTGAGCATCAGCTAGAACTCTAAAGATAAGTTACGTCTCGTATCCTGGGAGGGAGTAGAATCAGCCTTTGAATTAGGAAGCCAGACTAAAGTGGCTTTATGCTGGTCCTTTAGAGCCAGAGTCCCATCCAATAGTTCTGGAATTTCTGCCTGATACTGAGAGCCAATATTAATGCGCCTAAAACGGGCAAAAGAGAAATAATATATTTGAACAGCGGACTGATTGTGATGAATAGTGTTTTTTTTATACATTTTTATAAATGCTTACGGTTCTAGGCTGACAGGAGCTGCTTCTCCGATCACTGAGAGCGCAGGAGGGGTGATTTCAGAACTGCCTAAAGTGCAGAAAATAAAGTCAGCAAGAGAGATATAGAAATTAATCATGTCAATGATGAACGACAATTCATCTACACTTGCAATTCATTAAGAAAGAATAAACACAAATAAAGAGTAAAAAACATAAGTTGCCGTTATTTAACACAAACTCACAGTAATACATTAGTTAACATTATTAGTTCATGATACATTTTATAATGATGCACGATGCATCAACTAATAAACTATACACTTACAACTTTTTATTTAGTTTTATTGTTACATACCCTATTGAAAAACAAATATATTCAAATGAATGAATTTATGTCATGCTAAGTATACAACAAATACATTAACATATTTGTGCATCTATAAAAAAATATCCTGCCATGCTAAATACCTTATTTTGAAGTATGCGCACTTTAACAGTGCAGAAGTAGTGCTGAAGTCCAACTGAAGTACATTTCATTGTGTTAGGTACACTTAAAAATAACTTGCACTATAAAGACCAATAGTATACTACTTTTTAATAGGGTATAATAACATCTTTAACATCAAGTTTTATTTACATTAAAATTAGCTAATGATAGTGCATCTATGCTATAAATGTACATTAATGATTAATAAATGCTCCACAAATGCCCAGTTTATTGATATCTATTTAATGTTAATTTCTTTATCTATTAATATGTCTGAATAATCAAAGAGTGAACTTAAAAAGGTTACACTATACACTAAGGTTGCATAAGATAACATTAGCTAGCACAAAGGTTAAGATGTTAATAGTGATCTAATAATGCATTATATTTACAACATAAAAATATGAATGCCATCTTATTAAAAAATCTGTTACAAACATTATGAACTATCAAGGAACAATACTATGTTTATACTGTAAATGAATACAAACTAGACTAATAAAATACTGAAGGAAATAACTAATGCATTAGCTAATGTGTAGAACCTTACTGGAAAGCATTACTAAAGTAAAAAAAGTCCTTTAAAACAAGAAGATATGGAACCCACTTAAATGTAGCAAACTTCGAGTGGCACTGCGGGGTGTGGATGGAGGTGGCAGGACCTGGCTGCCTGCTGCCATAGATGAGAGGACAGCAGAGAAGTACAGTCCAGAGCCTTCTCGCACAGGTGATAGAATAGGTGGAGGGGTGTAGGGCGGGATGATACTGGCATGGTCTATCAGGCGTACTGGGGAGCGCAGATTGCTCTGGTAAGAAGTGATGCTGGAGTACACAGAAGGGGTGATGAATGTGCACGGATGAGGTATGACCAGAGGCTCGGGACGTGGGCGGCGCCTGGATTTATCCTCTTGGCCTTTACCCTGATTCAAACATAAATGGGGGAACAGATATTTTAATTATAAGTATTATTAGAAGCCCTGAACAATTACACTTCTAGTGTGGAAAAAGGCATAAAAGTTTTGAGATGCATAAGAGAGCATTAACCAGTATTACCAGGTCTCACTAAAGAAATAAGCGACAGTCAGGAAAAATAAGCCCGAAAAAACCCAACCCCTAGTTTTGTGGGAGGGGCAGACATAAATCATGCCAACCTTATTGTAAAACGTTTCTGAAATATTTAATCAAAAGCAGCTTGTGATGGAATAAAGACATTGAATTAAATTACTACAAACGGCTCTAGCAAATATAACAGCATTGTTTTGATGAAAAAAGAAGGGAAAAAAAACACAATGTCACTGGCATTTACAGACAGATTAACATCATCCCACACTACATATTGATAAAGTGGTTTAGTCCTAAAGGTACCAAATTTATTCTATAAAAAGCCCTAAAAATGAAACCCTTCAGCTACCCAAAAAAGTGACTTCATAAATAAACAAGCCTAAAAATGCTTATAACAAGTGGATCTGGCAACACTGGCATTAACTTGTATTAACCTGGATGAAGCCCTCGGACGCTGAGTTCTTGATTGAGTGCCGGCGTGCTACAATAACCGAGGGTTTACGATCAGGCTGGTTTTGTTGATGCAAAATCTCTGAGGGCTGTCGAATATTATCCAGCTGTGTCCAGCTGCCCGGCGCTTCCATTTGACCTTTCCGTACTGGCACCGAGACTGGGATGACTAGGGGTGCCATACCAGCTGGCCTACCAGGGGTAATGTCCTCACACTATTAGGAGAAGATAGAAAAACACAGAATAAAATATAAATGGAAAACAGACAAACAAAGGATAGAGACGCACCAAAAAAGTGTGTAAGCAACCGGTGTGTGAGTCATGGAGCTAGTTACTCTGCCCTAAAAAACACCTTTACAGTTTTGATTTTTTTTTTTTTTTTAAACAACCATCTCAAACAAATAGAGCCATCTCTGCCCTGTTACTTTACATGGAAATATCTTAAATCTACAACATTTTACAGAATAAATTCATACCATCTTGTTTTGTGAGGCTTGGATCAGATTTTAGCAAATAGGGCTTGGTGAATCAGCCCCTCCCAAATCCAACTGAATGGATTTTGAGAGAATGTGGAATGTGAAGGTGTGCAGACACGCAGCCACTGCTTTACAATGCTCAATAACTCTATAAACTCTACTGTACTTCATACTGTATATTATTGGGGAAGCCTGATATCAAGCACTACTTTGAGTTTGTACAGTAATGTTTACTCTTATGGTTTGATTAGTCATACAGCTGGTTCACTCAGCTCCAAGTTCTTACTAGAGTTAGCAATAGAAATTAGAATTTTTTGAATTTGAGGTTTGAATGAACTAATTCATAAGCTGGTGCAAACAGCAAAGACAACTCAGGAGACCATCACAGCAGCAAAACAATCCAGCATATATTTAATGCATGCTAACCTTTCAAAAGTTTGTGGTCAATAAGATAACGGTTTTAAATTAAATACTTCTATTTAACAAAGACACATTTTTAAAAGTAACAGTAAATACATTTATGACATCAAAAAAAGATTTGCATTTCAAATAAATGCTATTGTTTTTTCATTACTGTGCATCAAAGATAAAAAATGTAGCAAAGTAGTACAACCTTTTTATCACTGATAATATCAGAAAATGTTTCCTGAGAACCATATCAGCATATTATTTCCAGCCCAGTATGTTCTAATGTTACATTTAACAAATATTCCACTGTTGTAAAAATAGGTTTCAAACAGATTTCCAAAAGAAACAAGCTCACCTTTGCTGGCAAAAACTCCATCTCTGAAGCCTTTTGAGCAAGCGTCTCAAGGTTGATCTCCTTTGAGGCCCTCCGTCGTCTCGGAGTGCTTTGAATGACCCCCACTGCGGGTCCTTGGACTCCACTGACTCCTCCATTCGGAGCAGAAACCTTGTCCTTGGATGTCTGGTTGCCTTGAGGAGAGAGTCCATCTTTGGAAAGGCGCCGAGAGCGGCGGGGGGGGGCCTGACGTTTGGTCTGGGTCTCCCGGAGTTCTGAAGTGGCCTCTGTGCGACCCGATTCCTGATAATTTGCTCCCTGAGGGGCAATATGTTGTGTCTGAGCGATGGTGAGCTGGGTCTGACTTGAATCTGTTTTTACCTGAGTACTGGCTAGATCGTGTGACTCAATGTCTTGTTTGACTCGCTGCTTTTCTATGGCCTCTGGGTTTTGAAAACCTTGTGCATGCTGTTGCAGTTGCTGCTGAATCTGTTGCAGCTGGTATTGCTTATGCATTTGATGAAGCCGCTGCTGCTGTTGCATTTGGTGGTGCTGCTGCTGCTGCTGTTGTTGTTGTTGTTGTTGCTGCTGCTGCTGCATCTGACGCATTTGTTGCAGCTGTTGGATCTGGTGCTGGCGATGCAGCTGCTGCTGTTGCAACTGTATAAGATGCTGTTGCGATTTTTGTTTCTCATTATAATTCATATTTAAAGACGCATTGTTGCCTTGGTAGACTTGTTGGACACCAGTTGCCTGCGATTGCTTGGTAGGTCCAAATGCCAGCTGGAAGGGTTGTAGAGTAGAGTCTGACATATCGTGATGCATTCCCTGAGGCTGATACTGGAGGTCTGCAGGTCTGTGACCTTGCTGGAGCGCCTGATATTGAGCATGATGCATGGCTGCCATCGTGTGATGGTCCCAATCTGCCCCGGGAATGTGAGTGGTGTCTGTGTAGGACTGTGAGGAACTTGGTGAATGCTTCTCCAACTCCATTTCATGACTTTTGTGAAAAGCTCTTGGGTCATCCATACCACCTAGAGAAGGTCCAAAGGTCTGTGACCACTTATTCAGGTTTGGGGCACCCTGAAACCAAGTTGTGGTCTGCACTGGGTTTTGAGGTGTCCACTTTACTGATCCCGATTGCTGAAAATGGCCCCGGACCTGATATGTTTTATCCAATTTGTAAACGCTCTGGACTTCAGGGCTAGAGTCTACCAAAACCTCGGGGCTGCTGTGAGTTTGCTCCAAAGAGGGAGCGCCTACATTGTAAAACAGATCTTCTGAATGCTGCATTGTCTCACCAGTGGCTTCAACATTCTGCTTGCTAATACTGTTTATGGTTCCTCTCTGGTGTGGAGAAAGACTCATGGCAATTGTGTGAAACAATAAGACAAAGAAAAACCCGGGGCTTTCAATACTTCAGTTTTAAGTAAGAATATTACAAGATGGATGCAAAAAATGTTTTGCAGAGCAGAGCACATGCAAGATTTTGTGGGGTCTAGGAGCCCCACGTCTCTTCTTGCTTCCAAACTGCAGAATAAAGGTGGGGTAAATATTTAGAAACTCAGTCATTCCTCAGTCACAGGAAATGTTCTAAAAACGAGAGAAAGACAAAACGTAAGATTTTAAACTTAATTACAACAGAGGTATAATGATGTCTGCATTATTATGCAAAATAGACAAAAAAAACGAAGTTAAATAGGATATGACACTTATTTTAATTTGTCTCAATGTAATAATTTATTTAAAAATATATTTTAAAAAATGCATCTTATGCTTACAACAATTTGCACACACATATTCTATGATGTACGAGTATGAGATTTAAGGAAAAATTATATTTTAATGTTTTGTGCAACATTGCAAAACATTTGATGTTCTCCAAATAACTTAGTGGCTTAGGGGCACAAAACTACAAATGCAGAAACACTGAAATATAATTTTTTTTTTTTTATGAATTAAAATTAATCTGAATATTTATGGGGGGCATACATTTCTAGATGTTAGTTTAAAACAGTCCTGAAATTAGAATGAAAAACATAATTAAAAGCATAAATTCACTTAAAAGAAAAAACAGAGTAGCTTCACATAATCCCTTATTTTATTTTTTATTTTTTTTAACCGCAAAACAACCACATGTGCATAAACTTATTTTTCATGAATGCTCTTATTTGTATCCCAGAATGTTTTTGCTGGTACCTAAATAATCAAATCTGATTTTTACAGCAACACAAAAGCTCAAATGAATCATAAATAGAAAAAGACGTCTTGTAAACTTTAGGTCATCAATAAGAAAACAGGCCAGAGCATGTCAAACTTAACTCAGATAATGATAATGCAAATACCTTTTGCATCGTTAATGAAAGGCTGTTTAGTAAGACCTGCGCGCAGAAAAGGAACATAGTGGCCTAAAACCAGGAAACTTGACAAACACAAATGCAGAAGGCGAGAGCAGACAGAACGGGAGGGGCATGAAAAGTGCAATGCAAGACAACAAGAATTACAGGAAGTGAAGAAGGAAAGGGAGAGAGAGATGTGGAAAGAATACAGGAGAGAGAGAGAACAAGCAGAACTACTTTTCAGCCCATCGGTGACCCCTCCCAAACTAGCAACTACTATGAAAACATTTGTTACATATAAAAAAAAAACATGTAGTATCAACGCTGCACAGCAAAGCAAACGACATTACTCACTTCCCTGTAAGACGACAACGTATCAGTATTTGCACTCTTTGCGTTTCTTGGTTTATTGAACGATATGTCGTGTATAAAAACAGCTGTAGCGTACTTACACTGTTGCAGTACGGTACCGACGTCCTCCTTCCTTTCTTTTCAAGTTCGGGTGACAGCACCTTACAAAACTGTTCCAACCCTGGGCAAAGTCAACAGCGTGCATGACCATATACTCACTACGAACAACACAGTCTGTCGTAATCTTCTAGACGTAAGTGCGCACATTTGATACGCTAGAATAACGTGTCACAATGCATCGAGAGGCCTTTCCGACATGCAGGCTGACAGATTTAACAACTTTTGGTTTCCGAGCACATTTGAACTCTTCAGCTGTAGTCACCAAACCTGTTTTCCTGTTTGCGTTCTGCTGTTTAAGCGCAATTTTTTTCCCCCCGCTACCGTAGCGTTCGAGGATCTTCTTGAAAAATAATCAATCCATCAAAGTTATTTATCAACAAAACAGTTCGCACTGACGCAGCCAATCAGCGCGTGTCGGATTGAAGGCGAGGCGATGCGAGGCGCAGAAGCGCACGCTGTGATTGGACGGAAGGAACTCCTCGCGCACTGCTGGAATGTGTAATATTTAATTAGTGAAAGCGAGTGAAACAGGAGACCTTTATATTTCCATATTGCTTTCAATTTTCATGACTTCGAAAGATATTGCATTTACAGTGTTATAATGCATATATATCATTTTGAACAATTATATCCCATCAAGCTCTTTACCACACAAATGTATCAAATTCAAGCAACTTCTGCGTCAACTTGTATGCTTAACATTTTAACCTTAAATCCTTAAACCTAAATACTAGTTTGTATAATAAAACTAGTTAAGTATAATAAAAAAAGTACAACCACTGACGAATATGTAATGGAATAGTAGTAATTAAAATAAGTGCTGCTATCAAACAAATCTGGTTGAAATTACATGGTAAGGCTTGCCACAACAACATGTACAGGCCTAACGTACTGAATAAAAGCAGGACTGAAACTGAGGGACAAAGACAAAACGTGTATAAAAAAATATATATGAATTTTTTTTCATAACAAGGAAACAAGGGGCAGAAAAGATTCAACGACTGTCACTGATAACATACAAAACTAACTCGACCCTCTACTGGGTCAGCGAAAAATCTGAATGAATCTTTATTCTTAGAGGATTGAAAGGAATCGAGTCATTAAACTGATTTGGACCGAAGAAATCTTCCCAGTGTAATATCCCGACTTAAATAAAGCTAAAACATATCCGTATTTTACCAACAAGTCACATTGTAGTTATGCATTAATTTCCTTAAATGAATGTGCTGTCACACTGAATGCTCGGCTGCTCGTATGATTCATTTTTCACTTAAGACGCACCTCTACGTTGAAAATCTCGGAAATGCGTCAGCTGGTGTGTCACATGATCGCCATCATGTGGTTTGCATACAGGGGAACGACCTGAACTCATCATCAGCAAAGATAGACACATCTCAAGACGGTTTGAGAGGCTGTCACTCAGTACCACACTCACCATGGCTTGGACAAAATATCAGCTCTTCCTCGCCGGTTTGATGCTCACCACAGGCTCTATTAACACACTATCCGCGAAGTAAGTAGCACGCAGGCGCTAGATGCTGTTTGTTTACATGTGGTTATTGCTTACTTTTATTAACGTTAGTTAACTTCTGCCTCT
Source organism: Enteromius unitaeniatus (assembly GCA_032359435.1). Classification (NCBI taxonomy): domain Eukaryota; kingdom Metazoa; phylum Chordata; class Actinopteri; order Cypriniformes; family Cyprinidae; genus Enteromius; species Enteromius unitaeniatus. The sequence continues at coordinate 9,891,271 of JAUMHI010000065.1, forward strand.
TCTAATAGGCCAGACAAGAATGCTTTCACGCTTTCTTTTACAAAACCCTCTCTTATTTTGCTAAGACGTGTACTTTTATTGTGGCATTTAGGGGTGTTTTGGGGTGAATAATGTGAGCAAAAATTAAATTTCCCATTTTCCTTTTGTCTTTCAGTGCTAATGTATGCACTTAGTTTATACATACTTTTTAGGACAAGATGACTAGACGACTCGCGTGCAGTTGAGATGATCTGACGTGTCATGACATATTGATGCTGCAAAATCAGCAATTCTGCCACCAAAACCCTTGTGACTATTAGTCAATAGTGCAATCGCAGCAATAAACATCTTGCACCAGTATTAGCTGGTCAAGCTGTCTGCTGCAAATGCTGTTAAGTAACTTGTAAGTTGATAGCTTTGTATCTAAAACAGAAGCTTGATGTTTCTAGGCAGACGGTATTTGATACCAAACTTTGCTCAGTGTCTGCTGAAAAACTGACATTGGTGTTGATGGTGATGCATCTCTGTTTTAACGCTAACATTGAAAAACACTATTTGTACACTTGGTTTTTACAGTGCCATAATCAGTTCTATTTGTAACCATTTTTTAAAAATCAAGCAAGTCAAATTAAATCGAAAGAAAAAGTTGTTTAAGACTTTTCTTTACTATTGGACTTTATGTCAGTTACACATTGTCATTTCATGGTTGTAAAAATGACATTAGTGTACCATGTGCATAGTTACTTATTAAACTGGCAGCTGAAGACATTTTTAATGTCTTAGTTTTTAGTGTGAATTGCTAAAATGCTCATTATAATTATCGTATAAAATATAATAATTAAGCTTCCTTAACATATTCAATAGTCATAACTGTTTGGACTCCCAAAAGTGCCTTATTGATTGCTATGCTGCATATTAATCCACATTACGTTGGCTGAATTGTAATGACAAAAAATGACATGTTTAATGATCGTTTAATGAATTTGTTCATCTCTTAGATGGGCTGATATGTTCTCTGCCCCTGGATGTCATGGTTCCCCAAATCATGCCTTCGCCCACCCTTTTGTGCAGGTAATGATATTCATCAGTCCTCAAAATAACACACCATTCATATCAAACTTCCCTCTCAGCACATTATTTTCAGTACCTCTAAGACGGAGAACTGAAAGTGTCATTTATGATTGGGTAAAGTGAGAACTTGTTTGAGCTCTGTGCTCTTTCTCCCACCTCTTTTACGTTTCCCGCAAGCATATTAATACTAAAATAAAAGATTGCTTCCTTCACCGCATATCTCCTCCTCTCACCCTTCCAGGCTGTGGGGATGTTTTTGGGAGAGCTGTCCTGTCTGGTGGTGTTCTACATTCTCCTTTGTCATGATCGCCGCAAACCAGAGCCTACAGTGGACCCGGGCCAAAGTTTCAACCCCCTACTTTTCCTCCCCCCTGCCATTTGTGACATGTTGGGAACATCCATCATGTATGTTGGTGAGTATCCAACATGTGAAGTATGTGTTGTCTTAGTTATTTAAGGGTAGGTTCACTGATTTATTACCAGACTTGTATCGTTACAGTGACAGCATTTTAAGTAAATGAACAATGTGTATTATCTTAATACCAGGGTTTGAAATTAATCTGCCAAACGCGGGTAAAAATCAGCTGTGAGTGCCGTTTGTTTCTTCTTAAAAAGCAGCATGGTTACAGTTATATTGGTTTGCTCTATTTCGCCAACAAAAATCATTCCAAACACAGCCACATCACTGTTTTGCGTCTCGGAGGAACATGATAGTGTTTCATTCCTGTATGAATCAACTGTTTAAATGAATTGGTTCAATCGCAATGACGGCGACTTACTGCCACCTATTTTCATTTCAAATAATTTCAAATTTTAGTATTCGACATGTTTAACATATCAAAACATTATTTGTTATTTGAAATGGTTTATTGCCATGTTTTGTTTTTGTTTGTTTTTTTGGCTAGTAGAAGTTATAAATGGCCGGTAACTTAAATATTTAGTAGCCAAATTCGCAGGTGAGAGAAATAGTTCATTTAAATCCCTGCTCATTGCATACAGACAAGTTTCGATTTATAATAGCTGAAACATCCGTTTTGTTTTTTTTTCTTGGATTGACTCAAACAGGATCTTTACTTGTGTTTTTCTTTCTCTAGCACTGAACATGACCAGTGCCTCCAGTTTCCAGATGCTGCGAGGAGCTGTGATCATCTTCACTGGACTGTTGTCTGTAGCGTTTTTAGGACGCCGACTGCAGCCCAGCCAGTGGGCTGGAATCCTAGTCACCATCTTTGGTCTGGTGGTGGTTGGCCTGGCTGATTTTCTGAGCGGCCATGGGGATGACTCCCATAAGCTCAGTGAGGTTATCACAGGTCAGTAGTTACCTGCTGCTGAACGCTTTTAATCATAAATAATGATTATTTGTCTTTTACAAATCAGAAAATCTTCTCATAGGCTGGATTTTTTTTCTTTATTTGATTTTATCTTTCATCTTAATCTGACTGAATTTTCTATTGATCTTGTCTTCTAGGGGACCTTTTGATCATCATGGCACAGATTATTGTTGCAGTTCAGATGGTGCTGGAGGAGAAGTTTGTTTACAAGCACAATGTGCATCCATTGAAGGCTGTTGGGACTGAAGGTAAAGTTTTAATGTAGTGACATATAAAGCCAATAACTTGTTAAGTCCAAGTATAATAATGCTCAACGTGTAAGTAATGTTGTCATATTGATAATGATGTGAATTTATCTTTTGTGACACACACTATAGTTTAAAAGTTTCAGGCCAGTAAGATATTTAAAAAACAATTCTCCAATAAAAATTTTGATGTTTTCTTCTTTAGAAAGTTCAAAAGACAAATATTTATCTATTTATTTAGTCCTTATTTTGTATTATCAGTTGTTAGAAAAGGCTAACTGTTAAAAAGATTAAATTTAAAAGTAGTATAGATTGATGAAACAAACAATGCTGATTGACTTAGAACCTGATGTTATCATTGTTATTATTATTATAGGTAGGCCCCATTCAGGAGAACTTTTAGCTCCCATGAAAGTCTGTAATTAACATTCCATTACAAATGATTGTTTTCTTTTACTTATTTTACCTTCCTGTGCATTGTTGCTGTGAAATCTGAAAAATGCGGCCACATATGTCTTTGTTAATGATGAACATCTACTGACAAACAGGCAATTTTGATTGGCCTAATTAAAAAGAAATGGTATCAGTCTAGCAACGCTTCAGTGACTGGTCTATTTTCCTTTGGCTTAGTTGTCTTTTCTCTCTTTCTTAGGTTTTTTCGGATTTTTCATCCTCTCTTTGCTTCTGATCCCAATGTACTTCATCCACGTGGGAAGTTTTGCAGACAACCCACGGCAGGTTCTTGAAGACGCATTGGATGCCTTCTGTCAGATTGGCCATAAGCCTCTTATTTTACTGGCACTGCTGGGCAACACCGTGAGCATCGCCTTCTTTAATTTCGCCGGCATCAGCGTCACTAAGGAAATAAGTGCCACTACTCGCATGGTGCTGGACAGTCTGCGTACTCTGGTCATCTGGGTCGTGAGTTTACTGCTGGGTTGGGAGGTATTCCACGGCCTACAGATTTTAGGCTTCATCATCCTACTCGTGGGTACAGCACTATACAATGGACTCCACAAGCCCTTGATGGCCAAACTGCCCTGCTGCCCTGGAGAGCAGAGAGCAGAGGAGGGAGAAGCCCCTGAGAGAGAGAGACTTCTTGATGCAAATCAGAGCTAATACTGGACTTGGAACAAAATGCTGCCCACAAAGCATTTCGTTTTTAGTTTTAACTGTTATTTCCATTTTTAAAAAAAATCACATTTTAGTATTGTTTTAGAATTCGATTCAACATGTGGGAGCCATCACTACTAATTGCCTACAGCCATTTTTGTGGGCATGTCTCAACTGTTTAAACAAAAAAAAAAGTTGTGTTTTTAAAATGGTTGAACGCACATTTTTATTTTTGGGAAAGGGAATCCTTTTTACACAATTTTAATGCCAAAAATCCTTAGAATAATATTTTTATGTGTTTAATCCTGTTTATAGGTTTCAAAACCATTTGTTTTTATGTGATGTGCTGTTGTTGGGAGGACTTTTTTTTTTTTTCTCTAACCATTTTATTGGAATAATATTTTGAGTGATCTGTGAAACGGGTATTGTGTACTGACAAGAAATCTTCTGTTAGTCCATGTTTATTTGGTTTAGAAAGATATGGAAGTAGCACCGAGTTTATTGCGAGTAAATATTACAGTGTCTGTAATACCGTAGTATCAAAAACGGTGTAGTTGCATAAATTAGATAATTTGAAATTATAAATGTTCTTTTTTACATATATTCATAAGTGTATGAATTTCTCTCACATTCTTGTTTGCACATTGTGAATTTGTTTGTTGTTAATGAAAACATGAAGAGGAAAGAACTGTTTCACTCAATGACTATTACATTATAATGGATTAATAGCAAGGAATGTCTCTGTGTCGCAAATGTAGTAATAATGTGTAACAACCCTATTATTGATTTCCTAACTAAATGTTTGACCTGCTTAATTCTTTTAATTAATTATCATAATGTTTCATATTTCGTAATTTACATATGCGCACCTTGAACAAACGTTTAGCTTGTGAGCTATATCCCAACGCAGATTAAAATGGCCATAATTATATATAAAAAAAAACTTAAAGGGACTTTGGCAATACATAACCTGCACTATTCATTCTTAAAAAAAAAAAAAAAAAAACTACATAAGGAATGCGTAGAGATACAGCATTTGGATTTAATAGTGTACTAGTAAATGCCGAGTCCGTATTAAATCTATTTAACAACTGAAAATGTAAATATCATGTATTTATGAATGTTATGATTACTCCAAAAGCCCATTCGCCGAGGCGTGACGTCACACATCGGTCGGCTCGCTCAGTCATCGCCGCTGCTGCGAGAAGTGAGGTGAATAACCTGCACTTCAGTCCTTATTGTGCGTTTAAACACGTTATGGGATTATCATGTCCAACGTTTTACATCATCATGGCCTATAGAACAAGAAAAGATGTTTTGAAGTCTTCGGAAACACCTTGGTCCGCCGCTGCAGACAGAGGTAACGGACTCACCGGGTCCCGCTTAGCGAGCTAAAGACAGTCCGCATTATTAGCGGGATTACAGCTGTCACAACATTGCGTTGCTGTTGTGTAACCTGGAAACTGTGAGTTTAATAATAGCTGTATGTATGTCGCGGTGGCGTTATTCAGTTTGGCTAATTAGCTAGCGCGGTGTCGCTTCAATGCGCTTTTTTTTGTTGTGGTGATCTGGCTGATGCTTTAGCTTTAGCTAAGCCCGTGTCCTGTGTCTCCCTCTGTTATCACGGGATGCGGAAAGGACAGAGAGCGCCTCGACCAGCATCTGCAAGACCGCTGCAGTTTTCAGCATAGCTTGTGGATCTTAGCATAACAATTCAGCAACACAGCCAGCCAATAAAGACGTGTAACAGGCCAGCTGCAGCCATCCTTCAGGTGATCCTCGTTAAAAACAGTACTGCATGAGGCTAGGCTGGTAGTTGCTTTGGACTGTCATCCATCAGTTCTGAGATAGTATTGCTAATGCAGTACAGATTTGATGAGTAAAAACGCTTTAATAGCCCCTTATAAATCAATAATGCCTTTTTAATGCAACCAGTTAATGATATTTTTAAAACTATAGCGTTTTTGTGCGCAAATTTAGATTTATTTAAATGTAAAATCTACATGTAAATTATGTTATATGCAAAGGAACTTGCATGCATGCATATTTATGCTGAGAACAAAATCAAAACAAAGCAAAATAACACATGCATACTTAACATTTTATGAAAAGAAATCTACATTGTTTTATATGTGTACATGTCTGTTTGACATTCTAGATTTATTACTAAAACTGTTTTGTGTGAGTATTCATAAATCACTAACACTGCAATCAAATCATGACAGTATAGGACTTTTATTGCATTGTACTGTGTTTGTGTATGCAATGATATATGTAGATCAAGATAATGCATGTATTTACCACTCTAACAGGTGTGTACATGACTTGCAGAATGTTTTGTTTGACTTCTTAGGAAATGGTAATGATTGCATTTTTATTTTTTATCATTGACATCAAACAGAGCCACATTTTTCTGTTTAAGCATGCATAAGAGATCGTATTTTGGAGCCATTGCAATGTAGATTTTCAGATTATATTTCCCTGAGTCACTGTCTTGCAGATATCGTGATTTTTGTTCTTGTTTCAGGCCTATGGTAAGCCTGTTCCTTAAGGATTTGACTGTATTTAGCTCCTTTAATTTCTGCACCCTAGCAGTGACAGTCTTAAAAAAAAAATCAGTTTTTTTCACAAAACATACCTATTCTGCTCAAAAGACAACCTTAGGACAGGTCAGATTCTTCACAGAAAAATTTTCATTATTTATGTGTTGTGTACAGCCCTGTAGGTAAATCTCCCTTATGTCTGCAAATGTCTCTAGAGCCTTTAATTTCTGATGCAACCATGCAGGTCCAACTAAATGCAGAATTTTTTAATTATTTAATTGTTTTTTCTGATCTTTTCAGCGAGGACCCGAGCTCACTGATGTGAGGTGTAGATCTTCTCTGAGTGTGCTCAGTCCACTCTTGAGCCTCAGGATGAGTGGGTCCGGGGAACAGACTGATATCTTGGCTGTCGGTAGCGTGGTCCGGGAGCGATGGAAAGTGGTGAGTTGTTTTGAAGGAGCTGTATTTAGGAGGACAAGGCTTCAGGACTATTCAAATACTCACTGTTAGTTTCTTAGAGATGTCCTGATAGCTGTCAGATTCTTTCATGTAAACCTTCTCTCAGGCAAGGAGTTTTTTTTTTCCTTCTTCTTTTGAGCTCAGTCAAACGATACACTGCAGGTGTGTTGAGCAGTGCTGACATCAGCAGAAAAAACTGTACAGCATGCTGACAAACAGTCATGAGACACAGCCTTTTATTTCATGACAGAAGTGTTGTTTTGCTAGGACATTTATTCAAGACAGTATTTCATGCCTGAACAAAACTTGTAACATCTGTTCTCTGACACAGGTTTAAAAGCGGTCAAGAAAAATATATATGCAGTACATTACTGTTCAAAGTGTATGTTTATGTATATTTTTATATTCAAATTGATCAAAAGTGACATAAATGCTGTTTTTCTTGCACTTTCTATTCAGCAAAGAATCCTGTGAGAAACAATATCACAGATTCCACAAAAATATAAGGCTACATGTCTGTTGACAACCTTGATAATTATAAGAAATGTTTCTTAATGTTTATCCTAATGTCAATCCTAGTAGCCAAAACATTTTGGCACAGTAGTCATTCATCAAAAATGTATCTTTCCTAACTAGTTGAAGAAAATTGGTGGGGGTGGTTTTGGTGAGATCTATGAAGTCCTGGACCAGGTGAGCCAAGTCTGTGTGGCTCTGAAAGTGGAGTCTGCCCAGCAACCCAAACAGGTCCTTAAGATGGAAGTAGCAGTTTTGAAAAGACTTCAAGGTAAAAAAGAACACAAGATTCAGTAATGTATATAAAACAAGCATGAAATGTTTGCACTGTGCATCCTACTCTATACATTGTCAAACACAAGGTCAATGTTATGTATATGTATATATGGATTTGTATGACACAAACCATTTTTGTCTTGATCCATTTCATAGGTAAAGACCATGTTTGTCGTTTTGTTGGCTGTGGACGCAATGACCGCTTCAACTACGTGGTTATGGAGCTTCAGGTAGGGCATCAAATGATTCACTGAATGTATTGATGTTATCACGCACACTTCAAAGTAACACAAACCCTGATTTCAGTCATCTGAAGTGATGTTTGTCCATTGATCTGCAGGGAAGGAACTTGGCAGACCTTCGACGCAACATGAGCCGTGGCACCTTCAGCACGTCCACCACACTCAGGCTAGGCCGACAAATCTTAGAAGCCATCGAGAGCATCCACTCTGTGGGCTTTCTGCATAGAGACATAAAACCCGTAAGAGTTTACTCTCTCGCAGACAGCCCTGGCCCTAAAAGCTTTTCTAATGTTGACTATAATTCATGTTTAACAGGGCCTCATTATTTCTTTATAAACTAGGCAATAATCTTGTTTTTTTTTCTCAAATAGTCTAACTTCGCAATGGGTCGACTTTTCACTACGTGCCGAACCTGTTATATGCTTGATTTTGGGTTGGCACGCCAATTTACAAACTCATGTCAAGAAGTTCGTCCAGTAAGTAATCACAGAAGTTTTTTTTAAGCTTATGTTTTTGAAATTTCATATTAGTATTACTGAAACAGACAGTTCACCCCAAAATGAAAATTCTGTAATCATTTACTCAAAGTCTTTCCAACCTTTTTTCTTCCGTGGAGCACAAAAGTAGACATTTCAAGCAGTTATTGCTGAAGAATTGCTCGTGAGAAAAGTAGTGATGTATGATTTGAGAATGATTTGATCTGTTAATTTCTTTGTCACAGAAATTATCTAAATGAGTTGTTCATGAATTGTTACATCTCAAACTCATGAAAAGGATGTCAAGATTTGTAAATTAACACAAATTTCAGTGTCAGAAATTTGACAGAATTTTCATTTTGGGGTGAATTATTCCTGTAATGTGTTTCTGTATGTTTATTTATGTCTTCTCTTTTTTTTTTACTCTAAAGCCTCGTCCCGTGGCAGGATTCAGAGGAACCGTCCGTTATGCTTCAATTAATGCTCACAAGAATAGGGTAAATTCTCTCTCTTACATTCTGAAGCCAATGGTGGATGCCGCTCAGGTGTTTTATACACAGCAGATCATGTTACTTATTCATATTTCACTAAAATGCACATACTGTTTGTTCTTTAAAAAGGAAATGGGTCGACATGATGACCTGTGGTCCTTATTTTATATGCTTGTGGAGTTCATGGTCGGTCAGCTACCCTGGAGAAAAATCAAAGATAAAGTAAGTTTTGCTCTGATCATATTTTTCCATGGATAAGAGATTTGCTGTCCTCAATTTTGCCATCATTACAGGAACAGGTCGGAAATATGAAGGAGACATACAATCATCGCCTCATGCTCAAACATCTCCCAGATGAGTTTAGCGTTTTTCTCGACCATATCTCCGAACTCGACTACTTCACTAAACCAGATTATCAAGTACGGAGCTTTTTTAGTTTCTCTTAACCATTGATTTTGTAAATGTAGACAATCACTAACTTGCTCTCTCAATGGGTTGCAGCTCCTGATGTCAGTCTTTGACAACAGCATGAAGAGCAACAATGTGGTGGAAAATGATCCGTATGACTGGGAAAGAACAGATTCAGAGGACACGCTTAATGTTGGAACCCTGGCAACCACAGCCCAGCAGTTGACCCGCCTCACACCGGCATATTTGGGGTAGATATCCAGCATCTACAATGATTCATTGATATAACGAGTCTCTGTATAAACTGTTTGAAGTCTGCATGGTTAAATGAATATATTCTCTTCCAGTATGGCCAATGCCTCCGTGATCCCAGGCGATCTGCAGCGTGAGAATACAGAGGACGTCCTTCAGGGTGAGCGCCTCAGTGAAGCTGATAATTGCGCCCCCATCCCAATGCAGCCTGCACAAGGAGCAGATATCTGGGAGGATATGGAGCACAGCCGCGACCGAAACCTCAATCACGTTCAGCCTCTAATCAGAAAGGTACCATTTATCACTCTGTTATTGATACACATGAAAACTATTGTATTGTAGCTTTTAGCTGAATTTAACTTGTTTCATAATTTATGAACTGTACAGTTGTTGAACTGAACTGAACCAACAGCTAAATAGCTATGAGCTAAATAGTGAGACTTGTCTTTTTAGAGATGCTTTACACCAAAATTTATAGTCATTCTGCAGTTTAGGATGGACACTGATGTTGTTTCAAAACAATGCAACCTAAACAATATATAGTTTTTATTCAAATATAAAATGGTCCAAAATGAATTTCAACTGCTTTATTTATTTACATTTTTAGATTTAAATGAGTAGGCCTATTGTTACTCCATCACCTTTTTTTTTGCCTGTCTGGAGTTTACAAGTAGTGTTTAAGTTGTATCTGATTCAGGTGGCTAGTGAGGAGGAGCGAAGCAAAGAGGGCAACCAAAGCCCCAACAGTGGCTCGGTCCAGGGCTCTCCTAGACGTGTGCGCTCAGAGACCTTGCTCATCGACCGTGTTGCTCCTCTGCTGAGACGGATGCGCCATAGTCAGAGCATGGGACTCGACAAAAGACTGACCCCTGAGCCCAAACCCACCATTGAGCGCTTCCTTGAGGCCTAGTCAGTGGACAAAATCCTAATATTCTTCCTTATATACATTAATTGGTCTGAAGACATCATAACCACTTCTCCTTCTTCTTATTAGTTTAGGGAAGCAACGTCCATGTCTGCCCCAAGACAGGTCTGTCTGTCGGGTCGAGCAGGGCTCGTTGGAGGACGAGGAGGGTGCGGCCAGCAGCGGTTACGTTGCCGTTAATCTCAGCCCTGTCCCACAAGAGGGTGACTCACAGGAGTGGGTCCTAGTGGAGCTTGAGGGTGGTAGTGGTTCAGCAGGATCTAAACCAGATGAGGAGGAACGCTCAGGGATCTCACCACGCTCCTCCAGCCCCCTCGCCCTCCCTCGCACCTGGTCCGACCCCTTGCCTCAGCGCGCTAGCAGTCTGACTGGTTCAGCAGAATTCCACACAGGTGTCTGCCACACTGGACCCCCATTCGCCAGGCTACCAGGTTTGCCTGGAGGGATAGGCCTGTCAGGATTAAGAAGACTCCCCACAGTACAGCCTGCGTCAATGGTCCTAAGCAGGGCTCATCTTGAGCAGGTCAGTATCTGATCTATTCAGCATCTAAATAGATGTATTAGCATTTCTAAACATTGAAATATACAGAAGGAATTGAGACAACAATTATATTAACAAAATTCCTTGTCAATACTTATTAGTTAAATGTCTAATTATGTCAGAATATGTGACCCTGGAGCATATAAATGGTATCGGGTCACAAATATTATAAAACAGCTGTAGCAGGTAAGCAGTGACTGTTTATGGGTGCATTGCAGTGGTTTCACTGCAACATCACTATGACTCAGATTTTGGCCAGCAACTTGGATTTATACATTACTATATCAAAAACATCAATAGACTGAGAGTCAAGCTGACACAAAGCTTACCCGAACTCAGCAGAAGATGGTACCACTAAGAAAAAGAGATGTATAAGGGTTTTTCCCTACAGAGCTCCATTAATAATGTCCTGTCTCTTAATGTTATTCCCTTCACAGTCATCCAGTGCAGCGCTACAGCCTGTTCAGTCTCAGCAGAAGACAGGAGATGACTCTCAGCCTGACAATCCATCAGGCCCTGCAGAAAAAGAGCACAACCACGTGCCAGCTATTGCACCCTCTAAATGCCCTAACAAGCAAGACGAAAACATTATTTCTGTCAAGGCCTCTGACAGGGATGTTGAGAGCGACTCGGGCTGTCCTCACGGTGGGCCTTCTTCAACCCCCAACCAGGGTGAGACGACTGGATACAGTGTTGATGCAGCTCCGGCATCACCTCGTGAACTCTCACCCCGAGCCAGTCGCATCCCCATCCGTGACCCAGACTCTCCAACCCGTAGGGGCTTTCCAGCTCCACTTTCTCCATCACTGTCGCTGTCATGTGAGCACTTCCCCTCAGCGCTGCTGCGCGACAAGTTCACTTTCCCAACTGGTTCTCGAGGGTCAGACTGGCAGGCGGAGGAACCACTCTCTCTGTCTTCCTCCTCAGGACCTGTGTCGAGCAGGAGCAAAATACCAAGACCCATAAGCCCCACACTACTGGCGGATCAACTGTCTGCACGATTTATTCCACGACCACCACCAGGCAAACCACCCCTTCGCTCAGGTGGCGAGAACAGGTGAGAGGACCAAGAATTTTAAAATGTATACTTTCATCACGTACTAAGTTAGAAGTTTCCCTGTGTCAGTGTATTGAGTTGTATCTTCACAGATGAATTTAGAAGCCACCCAACACTTCCACATTTTCCCTATTTAAAGACGGATTTTTTGTCACCATACTCATGTAACTAGTCGTCACGATTAAGTGCATGCACTTAGACGGGAGAGATATAAGTTGAAGGAAGAACATAGTGGATCAGTGTAATTAGATTCATGAATGAATGACTCTTATGAACCAGTTCTTTTTTTACTCTATCCAAAACATTTAGTTCAACCAGTGTAGTCTGATTCACAAACGTCAACTCTAGTCTGATTCAACTTTCATTCTCACCTAGTTCTTTTAGTCAACATAAAACAATAACGCAGCTAATGTAGTCCAATCCCTTAATATAAGTCTAACACGATCAGTGTGATATTAAATGTTATTGTGTTTTCAGACGTAGACGCTACCGCATTCGTGCTAGTAGCACCGGTGACACGGACCTCTTGGACAACCTCTCTCAGCTCATGCAGGAGCGAGGAGCACTGGCCGTCAGCACCTCACGTTACCAACGCACCACCACCTCCTCTCTGCAGCGCTCCTTAAGCTCCTCACCTTCCCGTTTTGAGGGGGGCCACAGCCAGTCACCAAGTAGCTGCTCAGCCTCCCCGCCACCTCGAATCAGTGACTTAACACCTAATCACGGGTCAGGGTTCTGCCCCAGAGTTAGAGCAGGAAGTCCCGAAAGAAAAACCACAACCAAAATAAGCAAATAAAGAGAAAAGCTCATAACCGATGGCGCGAGATGTCAGTAATTCGACAACCAGTTGTAAAAGTAGCGTCTGATGAACTGTAGCGTTTTTACAAGTGGCGTTTTGATAAGGTGAGCGATAAAGAATCACGTAAGATATTAACGTCTAATCAAATTGGCCATTGCATTTCATTGCAGTCAATTTTATTTTATTCTATATAGTTTGTGCCATATATTCCTCATCATTTTGCTATGTAAATGATCCATTTATTTTATGTTTTTTGTTTTTTTTGCACTTTCTGGTTTACATACATACACTTTGACCCTTAACTATCAGTTGCTGTCAGTGAGGATGTTTGAAATCAGAAAACAATGGGGTTTCACTTAGTAACCCATTGTATTCTGTCAAACAGATGCATGTTTTGTAGGCACTTTAGATTTTCTGTTTCTCAATCATTGGTCCAAGCGTTTAAGGTTAAATGCTCATTTCAACAGATGGCTATCTATACAGTTAATATCATTCATGTATAGGTACATATGGTGCAAGCAAGCATGTGTATATATGTGTTTCAGGGAATGTATGTAAACTGTATCATCTATAGAATGTATTTATTTATTTATTGGATGTGGTTACGTACCTGATGATGTAGCTTTATTACTTGCTACTGAGTTAATTCGCCATCACATTAAGGGTCAGCAACCTTGCAATTGCCAAGTATAATCTCTTCCATGCCTGCAATATCATATTAACAATTCCTGTAAATAGTCATAACATCAATAAGCAACTTACGGATATATTGCAGCGAAACACTAACGACCCTTGATTCAAACATTATAGTTCCATTAACATATTACTTAAACACATCAGCAAGATGTCTGTTTGACGAGTTGGCAAGAAGCTTCTGCCATTTTTGGGATTGCATTCTCCTTTATGGCATTTGTTGAAAGTTGTCTGAGGAGCGCGGGACCCATGTGATGTACAAAGAAAGGATTGTAACTACCATGACTTCATTGTGTGCCGTGCAGCTAGAATAGATCTGTTCTGGATCATCTCTATTTTGTCCTCTGGAAGTACTTTTAGTTTAAAAGCATCAGTATAGGCCCACAGCTGTTGGTACGACGGATGGTTTATCTGAGGAATTGTACATAACCTGAATTGTATATAGATATAAATATATTAGGAAAAAGAAATTCCACCTCATGCTTCATGTACTGTATTTTGCTAACAAACATTTCAATCATGCAAAAAAAAGTTACCATGTTGGAATGTACATGTATTCATATCAATGGAATAAATAAGTACTCTTAAGTACTTGATGCTTGATATTGTTGCAATATTATTCTGCCATTAGTTAAATAAACATATAATGCATTGTTTCATAGTTTATTTAAACAAAGCATACAAAATGTTAAGTTGCATTAACACTGGAAATACAGTGAGACATATTTGCTTTAAATGTAAGTAATAACGAGCAGGAATCTTTTTTTTTTTTCTTATGTGTCCATGTATCATTCTAATTCAGTCTTGGCTTATGTATATCTAAGCCTGCATAGAAACAAAAATCCTGTCTGTGGTTAACAAACCGATTTTCCATTCAAACCTATCCTTTTTTGGTCTAGCAGATAATCCTACTGTAGACTCATACAACTGGCAAGAAAGCAACATTATCTATATTAAGACAGGATAAAAGAAGCATTTTAACATGGGAAACAACACTTCTATAAAAGCTTGTTTCAGACATGGAACAAAATAGACAAGGTAACTTTTTATGAATTGTGCCAAAAACAAAAAGTCTGTTTTTTATAACGCAACAAAAAAAACACCAAACTTTATTGCAATTATGAGTTAACATCTCACTTTTTCTCAAAATTGCAAGAAAGGTCTGAATTGTGAGAGAAAAATTGCATTTATTTTTGTCATTCTATTTGGCAGAAACGGTTCCATACACTTCGAGTGAATAAAACATAGGCTGGTCACTAGATAAACAAGCGACTCCTAATTAGGTTTAATATTTGTGAATGACTCGTGTATCTTTACAAATCAGAGCTGTGCTGTGAACCTTAAAGCCTCCCTTGAAGAAATAAAATTCTGCTGTATATTCTGGACAGCGTGTCGTCCTCCAGTGCTGAGCGTATATAAAATGTGTGCACCTATCATGCATAACCATGCTCTTTACACACAAGTCAATTCTACGTCTCTTGTGTATATATACACAATACTCTAAAACAGAGGCGCTGTTTGTCTGGGATCATCTGGCAGCACACTGATGGAATCCTCTGCTTTTCCACACAACATGCACAACATTGTGTATTCCTGCAATATGAAATAAGCGCATAAATTATTATTAAATAATAAAATTCCCTGTAAATGTCTAAAACTATTACACTTTAGCATGCATGTACTATTTATATACATATTAAACTTTTCTCACCTGATAGTCATCCACCACAGTGAAGGTGTACTCGTGTCTGGCTATGACATGATCACAGTTCTTGCACATATCTGAGGAAAACCAGACGTTAGTGATGATACACCGATGGCAAATATTACAGAATATTTACACATGCTGGAGTCACGTGACTCACGCAGGTAAGTGACGATCTCCTCCTCATCCTCATTCACCATCGTCCAGTCGCTGATCAACACAAAGTCCCGCTGGTGACAGTTCGCACAACCGAGAAAGTTCATAAGATACGAACCGTTCTCCAGACAGGTATGACCCTATGCACATAAGAGAGGAAATAAACACCAGAAATAGTCCAGTTATTCATGCACACGACATAAAACACCCAATTAAACTCGTGTCGTGCTATAAAGTGGCATTTTTAGAAAGAGGTAAATAGTTAATGCGAGTGCATTTGGGTTCCAATCAAAATAAATTGAAAGTATTGAGCACTGCATTTGCTTCTATACACTTTAATGGCATTCATGGAGCAGATAGCGAGTAAGTTAATAGCAGAAGAAGAAATAATGAACTCACCCTGTCAGGATACTGTTTCTGCACACAGCCAGTACACATTTCGTATCAGACAAGTAAAATAGTATATATATATACGGTACAGATTGGAAACAGGACGCTTCCGTGTTCGTCTTCTTCTTCTTCGCTGAATTCTCTGCTCGAGCTTTAGTGTAGTGCCTCCATCGGTGCATTCATCACCGCGGATATTACAAATAATAGTAACTTTGGTTGCATGTAAATAAATGAGAAGAGGGCAAAACGATTTATACAGCAGATTCTGCATTACAAAGAGCTCAGACCATTTTATAGCGTACTGTAAGGGATTCAGAGAAAGGAATTTAATGCGCGTATTGCACGAAGAAATAATTTTAGCGGATTCGCAGCAGAAATGTTAAGTAACATCAACAGCATATATCCTGTTCATTCATTGTAAAAATTAATTTCAGCCGCACCGCTAGGGGAAGCATTCTCCGGGTCTCGCGATGTTTGTGTCAGTGGAAGTGAACGTTGACTGCTATGTTGCCATGTCTGCAGAAAATAAATCGTTTATAGTCGTGTAAAGTCACTAATTACACATACCCATCTTTTTTTTTTTTTTTAATTTTCAAGTCTTATTTAAATTAAGTTTGATTGTTTATTTGGACTTTTTGTGATCAGAAAAGTTGCATATGTTGAGCACTTAATAGTTGTTTTTAGGAGATCTGGCAACAGCGTCCAGTCAACATGAACTGATTCGGCAGCAAACACGTGGACAGGGATCGCAACACTGAAAACTCATAAAAACTGCCCTTTCAAAGGACTGTCTCTGTGACTGTTATTTTTCAAGACTAATATAAAATTGATTTCTCAGTTTGTCACTTTCTGTGGGTGGCCCGGTTAATGTTCCTGACAGGAGGCATGCTTCCAGCTAACGTTAGAGCTTACCTCTGAGTGCCTAGAATTGATTAAAATATAGAAATATAAAGATAGCTTTATTTTGGGACTGTGTACGAGGAGTTTCCGCTTGTTTTCTTTTCATTGAGGTTAAGAAACACCACAACGATGAGCAAGCAGACCAACAAAGCCAACCGTGGCGTCAAATGTTTTATCTGCGGTCTGACGTACGGACAAAAGGTTTGTTTGTTTGTTTGTTTGTTTGTTTAACTATGTCTATTTGACGCAATTGGGTGTTTAATCTACCTCTTGTTCTCTGTTGCGTCCTTAAACAGGGTTCGACCGCTGTACTATTGTGGCTTCAGATACTTAAAAAAAACCCTAGCCTAATTTTAGCCTGATTTTTTATTTGTTTTATTTTTTTAGTGAAGGATGTGTCGAAAGGCCCGGGTCCTGTTTCATAAAGCAAGTTTATCAAATAAGTCAGGCTTCAGTTGATTTGGGTCAGAATAAGCTTGGCTTGGTGAACTCGTTTTATAAAACAGCTCTTTTGCGTTTTAGATTTTAATGTGAAAGTCATGAACCATTATTCGGTAGTTGTTAGTTTGTTGCAGATGCTATAACTGGGCGGGGTGCTGTAGATATTTGATTGGACCACACCAGTGAGTGCAGAATGAGTCATCAAAAAATTTGGTATATTTTTTTTTAGTTTAATAAATGGAATGCAATACAGGAAGTTCAGAATGAAGACATTGCACGAAAACAATTACGTGTTTTCATTTATTCCTCTTACTACTTGATGACTACTTGAGATGTATACTTATTTATTTATTTATTTATTTATTTCAGGTTATGGATATGCATATGCATTCTTATTTCCATCATGTAGCAATTGAGAAGATCAAGGGCAGGTATGGAGTTACACTGAACTGATTGTCATGTCTTTCTCAGCAATATTGAATTTGAAAATAAATAAACACTTTTGATGTTGCAGTGAACAGTTGCATAAGTGTTGGGCCTGTGATGTAACTGTGATGGGAATAGAGCAGTACAGGGAGCATATCACCATGCGCAAGCACAGTCGTAATCTCTCTAAACTTAAAGAAAAAAGACACAAAGGAAAACCTTTAAATGTGGACTACGATATTAACCTGACTGAGGATGAAATAAAAGCCCTTTATGATCTAAAGCAGCAAAAACCGTAAGTTTGTTACTTTATATGTTCAATGCACCTGTCTGTGTTGTTTATAATGCATCTTTTTAAAATGTTTAAACAATTTGCTGGTTAAAATGAAAAAATATTTGTATCTATGTACTAGAGATTCAAAAGATCTGGAGAAATGTACTATCTGCCTTCATTGTTTCCCAGCAAAGGTCAGTTATTTTGCCCAAATGTTTAAGCTGTTATATTTAGGCATATTATGGCTATGGATATATATCTGTTATTTTATAACTAACTTTGTCTTTGTTGTAACAGGAGTGGGACATACATATGCACAGTATGATTCACCATCAGGCAATTAAGAATTTGAAGGGCAGGTAAAAAAAAAAAAGTCTTGTTTGTCATGCCCTGCTTTAAAAGAAACTTCACACAGAAATGAAAAACTAATTTAACATTTACTAAAAATGGACAGTTAAGATGTTTCAATAATCTTACAAAATTTTTTGTTCTTTTGAACTTTTGATTCATCAGATAATCCTGAAAAACGTATATGACGTGTCCACAAAAAGCATTTAGCAGAACTGTTTTCACCATAGTAATGATATGAAATACATATTTCTGAAGCAGCAAAAAAGCCTATTAGAATGTTTTTTTTTTTTGATCAAATAAATGCAGCCTTTGGTGAAGCTTAGACATTCGGCTTAATAACTCTTTTTGACTTTCATGGAAAGTGTAAGTAAATGATTACAAGCTGAACTTGTAAAATATATGCTTTTCTTACAGTAAACATGAGCATAAGTGTTGGGCCTGTGACACGACTAGGACAGGACTAGCAGACTTTAAGATGCACATTTCCACAAATGAAATCCACAAAATGAAGCTATCGGAATTGGTGAAGAACAGAGAACTTGGAAATAATATAATGGACTACAGTGTTGAATTTGATGAGCTTAAAGACCTTTGTGCCCAAAGAGACAGAGAAAAGTAAGCTGATTGTCATCTCTTTCATGTGATTATGTGTTTAATAATACATCTTTTGAACTGCTGTTGGTTGAATTATTCAAATGCATTTGCCTTTTCAGTTATTTGGTCAATAGCATTCGTTTTGTGCTGGAAGACTTAATGTTTTTTCTTGTTAGATTTCTGAAGAAGAAAGAGAAAATCGAGAAGTGGAAAGAAACAAAAAAGCAAAAAACAATGATGTTCGATCAGAGACGACTCGCATCTATGAACAACCATTGGAATACACCTTTTATGGGGAATGAGGAGTTTGAAGCTGAGCAGTTGCCACCACCATACCATTTCATGCCCTTTTGGGAAAATGACTATCCACCATCTACCCAGCATAACCAAAACCTGCCTCCAGAAAGACAAGAGAGCGTACTTGATATGGACATATTAAATGGGCCGCCTGTGAAAAGACCTTGTCTTGAAAGACCATCAGAAAATATTCCACAGGAAATGTCTGCTCGTGGCCCTCGACCCAACACTGATGGAAAAACTACAGATGCTTGTGTGAGTGACGTGACTCCAGAAACTGAAGATGGTGCTGCTGCTGAGCTGACATGTGCCCCAGGACTGGTCCAAAGCACGATGGAGGCCAACATACCCAATTTGACAGCAGCAAAGGGAGTTTGTACAGCAGCTGGGAATGAAGGTGTTGTTCTTAATCCACCACTACACACTGATTCCAAAAAGCCTACGTTGAAAGCAAACACAGCGGCACCGCCAAAAAAACTTGTCACGACCAGGTGAATAAATTATTTGCTTAATAAAAATGAGTTGGCCATAAAATTGTATCCGAGAGCATGTTTGCTCCGACCCAAAATGAAAACCCATAAAAGTTTAGTTCATCTTGAGAACACAATTTTAAGATATTTTGGATGAAAACCAGGAGGCTTGTGACTGTCCCAACTGCCAAGAACATTACACTGTCAAGGTCCAAAAAAGTATGAAAGACATCATCAGGATACTCGTTACTTGTAATGTTATGAAGCTACGAGAATACTTTATGTACAGAAAGAAAATTGAGAGAATTTTGGAGAGTTTTTATGGTACGGTCTTCTGTGTCAACCACAACACAAGGATATGTTTTCTATGTGTAATTCCGCTATGATTCGAATGAAAACGGCCATGTGTCGCGGGTGATACAGAAGAATGTCCACAGTCATTGTTTTTGTTTTCTTTACATACAAAAAGTATACTTGTAGCTTCATAATATTATGGTTGAACAATTGATGGCAGATCTGACAATGTCTTTCATACTGTACCTGACCCTTGACAGTGGTAATTGTTTGGGACAGTCACAAGCCTCCCGGTTCACCTCAGAAATGTCAGTTGTGCTCCGAAGATAAACTAAGCTTTTATGGGTTTGGAACGACAGAGGGGATTAATGACAACATTATCATTTTTGGGTGGAGTAACCCTTTAAAAGTCTTCCTAACCTTAAATGAAAGTCTGCTGTCTCTAACATTGAAACTATGATCTCCTTAATATCTTTTTTTCTCTAGAGATTGCATGAGTGGACAAGAACCAGATTCTCTTCCTCCTATATCTGTCCCAGCTGAGATGATCCCAAGCCAGGCTACAGAAGAGTTGGAGACTGTTGAAAACATTCAGCCTCAAACTGGGCGTGTTCAGAAAAACAAGTCAAAGAAGTGTGAGACAGAACAGGGAGAAACCTCACAGGAGCATCATGACAGCTTTAAAACCACCTCTTGCAAAGCCCAGAAAACCAAGAAAAAAACAAAAAAACAAGTAAAAGAGTTTGAGAGTGATGTTGTGTCTAACATAAGTATGTGGAATTCATAGAAATGTGACTTTGTTTTATTCATTTTACAGGACGAGTCACATGATCTGAATTCTGAGACAAACAGTAAAATATCCAAAAAAAGTGAGCATTCCATTTTGTTATAGCTTTCATTAACATTTTCTTATTTCAATCAGTTTTTAATTGCATTTTTTAAGTGCAAAAAATGCTAATTTAGGTTTCCTATCATAAATGTAATTATTAATCAATATAATTATTGATTACATGTTAAACCAGCTGTAACTGATAATTCAGCAGTGTCTCTTCTAGTAACATACTAGCACATATAATAATGTTCATCTTTGTATATATGATTCTCAGGAAAAGTGAATAAGTTGATAACGCTGTCTTGCAAAGAAGACGAGTTAAACGGCTCTCTGGAGAATGTAGGTGAGCAGCTGTTCCAGGCGTACTCCACCCTACAGAACGCATACGCGGAAGTTCAGCGTCTACTGGCTGTTAAACAAGAGGTACATGGCTGTTCTCTTGATCTGCATTACACATACTTCATGAGTAGCTTTGCTTATAGTAGGATAAAGATACGTTTCCCCACTTTTTTCTAGCTAATTAAACTGCAATTACACTCCTAAAATGTATAATGCACTGTGATGTATATACAATTGAAGATCAGATTATTTGTCCCCCATAAAGTATTTAACTTTTTTTTTTTTTATATAATTCACAAATGCTGTTTAACAGAGAGAATTTTTGTAATACAAATAGAAACAAAATTATAACCAAGAATAAAAGTGTAATACTTTTATCTTCAGCTCTGTCTCTCTCTCTCTCTACCCATCTATACGAATGCAATAGAATATTAATTGTACTATGTAATAAATATTTTCAAACCATAACAAAATTCCTCTGTTGTCAGGTAACCTCAGAAATGACCTCACTCAGGGCAAAGCGCATAAAGATTCTGCAGGACATGAAAAGTAAGAACTCTTGTAACATTTTAATATATTTATTCAGTTCAACTCAATAACTTACAACATATTCCCAATTTTTTAAGGTCTGTAATATTAGTAATTATGCATGTTTATAATACTGTATAATTAATTATTGTTTGTACTTGTCAGATCCTGATGACAAGCAGGGGGTGCAACATGAATCTTGACAGGATTGATTTTCAGCAACCAATTGAGCCTCTCAGAGCAGCTGCAACACAGGACCCACTTTCAGACACATCTGATGCTGAACATACCTCTCATTGCACAAAACTGAGCTCTGTGAGCAAGTATTGCATTGCAAAGCCCATAACTGCACTATTAAAACCGATATTAATTCTAGTTATAGTAGTTTTATGGCAAATCACATTGGATAGTGAATTAATTTCATACTACAGATGCAGACTATTTCTAAAATGAATCTTCTCTATGATTCTGGCATGGAAAAAAATCTTTTCTATCTTGACATGTTAAAAGTTCAGCAAAACATAAATCTAAAAATTCAGGTCACTTAAAAGATTTGCTCTTGGAGTTTAACAGTTGTTTTATTCACCGCAATCTGAAAAATATTCAACACATTTGGTTGTTTTTATCATTTGTGTACTTGATGCTTTGTTCATACTCATGGTTAAATCATATGTTTGTCCATTGCTGGCAGCCATGACAAACATCTGTTGGAATATTATGTGCTGTTTGTTTATGCTTTGCAAATCATGGCTATTGACCAAATAATTAGTTTTACAAGGCCTAAATGAACCATCATGGTCCATTCAGTAGCTCCTAATCAATCCAGTTTGTTCTTGATCAGCATTTGCTGAAGAAAAGAGCTGCAGTGGTGCACAGTACAATTGATTGTGATCCAGATCCTTATCCACTTAATGGTGGTTGAAAACGGGAAAAGACCGCTGACTTTGTGTCTTCAGGCATACATGGTCAGTTGAAGCCACTGTATAGAGTAGAAAACAGGAACTTGTTAGAGTGTAAATAGCAGGGATCAGTTCAAAGAATAATGCAGATATGATTAAAAATGATGCTTCTTGCTAATCTTTATTTTGGTAATATTCAATAAAAAAAGATGCTGCTCACCTCAAAAACACTGAGCTTGATGATGCCATCTCCATCCCTGTCAAAGGCTCTGAATGCTCCTGTAGAATAATCTCTTTTACTAGAAGTAGCTACAAAGTCTCATTATGGTTGTAAAGCCTAAATGAAAGCAGTGGTACTTTTAGAAGAAGAATATGTCTGAATAGAAATGAGCATCACGCTTACTGAACATTCCCTCGAGTCGAACTAAGCAGCTAATGTAGCTGTCGAAATCCATCTCCATGTGTTCGTTGGCATATCGCATACAAATAATGTCATACAATTGATTGTTTAGTTGAAAACCTGAGGTATGGACAAATATCAGTATCAGACCAAATAAAATAGTCATGTCATCAAATTAGAGTAAAAAAAAGATGCCTGACCTGCTTCAATAAGAGCGTTCCTCATCTCAAAACTGCTGATCGTACTGGATTTGTCTGTGTCAAATTGTGCAAACACCAGCTGAAACAAATAAACAGAGAAGCCATGTGTCTATGGCTTTAACTAATACAGTGTAGTGCAAAACAACATGACTGGACATGCTTTATAAAGGCAAAAACAATACCGTACCTTCCACTTTTTAATCTTGTTCCATAAGTGTTTAAACTCTTGCAGGTTTAGGTGGCCTGTCCCGTCCGTCTAAGGTGTCACGGTTAAGTTACATTTCTGAGCCTTTGTATGAATGTGTACCATCATGCATGTGACAAATGTTGAACGATGATGTTGAAATGATCATCCAGGCCACAAAAGGCAGAAAGAAGGATGGGAGAGGGATGCATATGCAAATGTTCACAGAGTTAGCAATACTTTGCATTTCAAATCAACTTCCTAACAGACAATACAGTTTAATTATTGTTGTGTTTCTAATTAAGTAATAAAGTACAAATAATATGAAAGTGAGTGAGCTAGTGGTTGTGCATACAGTATATAAATTATTTGGCGATAATGCTCAGCGAAGGATACATCCATAAGTGCAATCATACTTCTGCAGCTCTCCAGACTGAAACCCTCTGTTTTCAGCTCTTTATCTGAGGAAAGGAAGGGGTAGATGGTTACACTTTATATCGATATCCGTTTAGACCAAGTAATTTTGGAACTACATGTCAATTAATAGTGTATAGTTTGTTGTGGACCCCTCAAAATAAAGTGTTAGGAGATATTAAGCATATAGTCTACTAATACTCTTAATGACTTACTAGTTGACATGTAGTTGCAAAGTTAGTTACTGTTAGTAGAATATCTAAAGTGGACTATCAAAATAGAGTGTTACCGGATAGATTATCAGACAGAGACATAGATAAGAGAATCAGTAGCAGAAAATAATATTTTACACACGTTTGGCAATCACTCTGTTAAGGACAGTTCTGAGTTCGTTGGCATTAATCTGCATGTCCTGCAAAAAGAAACCGAGTCACAATGTGAAGTGAATATGGCATTCAGAAGTACATCTCCATAACTGCACTCACGTCTCCGGCTATCTGCTGAAAGATGGCTCTGAACTGCTTTTCTTCTTCAGTCTCCTCCTCCTCAAAAGGCTAAACATAAAAAATACTGAATGTAAACTAAATTAGTGGGCATCCTAATACATGTGCATGTGCCTTTAAATAGTAGTTTAGTTTATAGAGCAATTCTACTTAATCTTAGAAGTGGTTTTAGATCAGAGATTTCAAGGTTTTCCTTTTCTAGAGCTGTTGCAAGTAAAAACAAGGCTGTTTCATGGTGGTTATTACGATTTTGAGTGTCATTATGAATTATAGTTTTGACAAACTGTACCAGCTCATTCTGTGAGCATGCTGTTTGTCGTTACTGAAGCGGAACTGAAGATGAAAACAGAGCTGCATGTATACAGCAGTGTGGCTAATTAACAGAACACCAGATTTCTCATCTCCTTTTCCATCTTTTTTTGATCCGTCATCTGACATGGGCTGGCATGGAATATCAAAACGCAAAGAAATGGACAGAACATCTTAATCTCATTTCCATATTTACCTTGATTTTCTTCTTGACATCTGTCTGTTGGTATAAGAAAGTGAAATATTAGGTATAAAAATCTTTTTTTATTCTCTTTTGTGATTATGCAGAGGAAGAAAAAACTGAACTGAACATTAGTTTTAGGTTGCACTAAATTAATGATCCTCTACATTCAAGAGACCAAACCACTTGACATAGTGATTCATAGACAAGCATAGAGATGGGATGAAGTACGAGGTGCCACAGAACATGACGGACAGAGACAGGTGTGGACTCACCACAGGCTCCACCTCGATCTCTCCATCTATAACCCTGAGAGAAAACATGCAGCTGTCAGCCAAACCCACGAGCATTAGCAGGTCAAGAGGTTCTTTTAAAAACACATCTGACTGTAACAAGCGCTTTTAATTGAAAAGTCTTTAGAATAACATATGCATACATGTACATTTGTTTACAATATATATATATATATATATATACAAACATGTTAATATTTTATATAAAATTATGTATTGGTAAATGACTGATTTAACATATTGAATCATTGTTAAAACTCACTCTGAAGTGCTCCTGTTCTCAGCAAAAACTCTAAGCAGAAACTCAGACTCCTTGTGAGGATCGAAGGTGGATGGAATGATGACATACTCGCCCGGTTTCAGGCAGAAACGCTCCGTCACCTCACGCATGTTGACATAAGACTTGCAGCGAGCTGTAGACGCATTATACAGGAAGAAATCCTTTGGCAGCTGTTGTTGGTTGCCCTTCATCTAAAATCAGGATAGCAGATCCAGAGCATTCAAGGCAAAATATGTGACTTTTTTTTTTTAAATAATGTTCAAGTTGTTCCTTATTATTTGTAGTCCAGACAATTAAAAAAAATCTGTATTCTATTTAAAAACAGTATTAAAGTACACTTAAATTCAACTTAAATTTAATGAAGTGCTAGCAATCAACAAAGATGTGTCTGTTTAAATGAAGTCACGCTGATATGATGTCATCACTGCAGTCTCTTCATGATGTAGTCATACCTCTTTAGGAACCTGGGAAAGATGGATGAAACAGTGTTGAATTGAATCAGCAACCAATTTAATTGAAAAACAGTGGGTAACTAAACTGCTAAACAAAATAGCCTTGCATAGTCTAAAAATTAAGGTTCCAAAAAAGGCTTTCACACTAATGCCATAGAAGAACCTTCCAGTGAACAGTTCTCAGTTTTTAGTGTGAAGAACATAACCTGAAGTAACTTTTTTTCTGCTATAGAGAATGTTTTGCACGTTTGAAAGGTTCTATGGGTGTTAAAGGTTCTTTATGGAACCATAGTTGCTGATAAAGGGTGTTGATTATGTGTACTGTATATTGAAATATTCTTTGTACTGTGGGTGTGTTTAATTGATCGCACCTCATAGATGGCGAACCCAATGTTGTGCAGGGTGGCACCTGAGCAGCGATCTTTTCTTCTGCCCTTCTGCATTAATGCCACCACCACAGTGCAGGTTTTCTCTTTAGCGTCCGCCTCCAGAAGGATCAGACGGAACTGAGGGTTTGTCCAGTATGTATCTGTGACCAAATGGACAGAAATGGATTATCATTATTATATATTATTATTATGGATGAATGAATCAACTTAAAAACCTTAAAAAATTTCCATTACTAGAAATACAAATTAAAAATGAGAATAAAATACATAGAATAGAATGAAATATTAAAAAACTAAAACTAAAAATTATATATATAGCATATGTACTGTCAAATCCAAAATGAAAAATAGCAGTATTGTTAATGAAAGGTGCTTTAAAAACCATTTCATGAGAGCAAAAGAGTGTACTGCAATAAATGATTAAATACCTGGAAAGTTTCTGCAGCCACCAGCAGAGCAGCCTTTCACCCATCGGCCCTCATGTATGGTCACATTCCACTTGAACATCTGGTCTTCCTCAAGAGTGTCTGGGGTAAGATTACAGATCTCCAATTTGGTGAAGTTCTTCTTAAACTCTTCAAAGCACATCCTTGAGTGACGAAAAAAGAGCAAAATGATAAGAGGTACCGGCTTCCATTTCTAAGTATTAAATGAAGTGTAATAGACAGTTTGAGACTTTCTGGAAGCCTGGTGAACTCATAAAGCTGTGAACTAACCAGAACTCCCCTTGCTCTGTAGGACGGAGTCTCTCCTTGTCTTGCTCAGATGTGGCTAGTGCAGCCCAGTCATTAGACTTACAGGTAGGAGGGGGGGCAACTCCCCAGGGGTCTCGCACACGAACCAGACGGATCATTAGGTCTTTACCATCCTTACGTTTACCCTGTGAACAAGGATTTTGCTATTGCATTGAAAGATGCAGCTAATGCATCTAACCTAACACCGAAAAATTCAACATTTTGTTACTTGGAGTAAAATCAAATTACAAATAAAAAAAGCATTTTTAATGTAGTTTCCTCAGCACTATTTCTTAAAATAAACATAATTAATAAAACGAAAACAGAAAATATAAAAATAATAATATTCCAATATTAATAAAACTATAATAGTATCTAAACAATAATAAAATAACAGTGATTGCATGCATCCTCACACAATGCTCTATATTGTGAGGTTTGACACACGTGACAAGCCCACCTGCTCAACTCCAGTGACTGAATATGCGTGTCCTGTCACAAGTCCAGATGCTGTTTTAGTCCTTTGAGCAGTTGGAACCAAAACCTGTGCAGAAGCAGCAAATTGGAATAGCATTTCACATAAATGTCACATTAATGCAGGGCTGACTTGGGCTGTGATTGTGTAACAGTTCACTCCTTTTAGAATTTTACTTCACTGTTTATTTTTACTTCATCAATGAAAATAGTTCAGAACTTACCCCAAGCAACCAACCATTTCACATTTCTGAGCAAACAAAACATAACAGTGTTTCGTCCCTAAAAGGATCATTGCATTTGAATGAATCCGGTTGATTACAGACAGTAGCTGCATTCAAAATCTCATGCTTTCCCTACTAGACAGTAGATGAAACATAGTAGGCCTGTGTGAGACAAATATTATGATCAAATTTATATCATTCATAAAACAGTAAAAGTGCACATCTACTAGACACTTTGCTATGCCATAAGCCTAAGCATACTTAAGCATACTTTTTTATTTTGAACAGATACTGCTTTTTCAAACAGCCAGTAATTTGTTTCCTTCTTAAATTAATCATACTTTTTGAACGAATCGTTTGAATGAAGGTCCTGCAGAAAGTGTGAGCTCAATATTTTATTTCACCATACACAGAGAAGGATCAGATATATTTATCAGCTAGTTTCTAACCAGAACAGCATCCAGAATACGTACATCTATGGCACAGCTCATGAGGGATCCTCTCTTCAAAGCCTTTCTCATGATGTTGTACAGCTCCTTCGGGGCCTCTGTAATCTCATAGAACTCAGTTACTCCTCCAGTGAAGTCCTCCATGGCTTCCAGTGAGTTTCCTCCCTTCAAAGCCTCATAGGAGCCGTGTAGTCTAGGATCCAGAAGTCAAACCATCACGTTTAGCACATTGGACTGATTCTTACATACACTAAGGATATATAGAAAAGTATGAACAGGCCTAAAATGGCAAAGTATTATAGTGTACATTTTTTAAATAAAACAAAACAACTTACTTAGCATATGCCTTCTCTAGAAGAGCACTCCAAAATTCATTCTTCTGCCCAGACCTGGTGAACACCAGCTGGTTTCTGTATGTAGGAAGTCTATCATCCACAACCACATCTACCCACTCCCCATAGCGCCAGAACTAGAAGAACAGACAAAGAACGAGTTAAGTTTGTGCTTTATTCATGAGACAGTAAAGGATGGTCCAGTTTTGACACTCATACCTGGAAGTGGAAGATGCCGGCATAGTTTTCAGTGAAGCTCTGGTCATGAGGAACCACCCTCTTCAGAATGATATCATTAAGGGTCAGGCAAGCAATGGCAGCCAGCAGCCAGCAGTCTCCTGCAAAAGTCAATAAACCACTGAAAATAACGTTTTAGCATTGCAACACAATTATTTTTTTATTAAATGTACAAGAGTACATTTTATTTTCAACATAGAAATGTAAAGTAAAAATGCATGTGTTTGCTGTAAGCTATTGTTTTAGTGGTTTGGACCACCTTTTAATCAACAGCTTTAAATGATTAGTTAACTTGAACGTAATAAAAACAGAAATACAATATCTCATATATTTCGATTTTTGATTTTTAAAAAAAAAACAAATACTCAAACTGCATTCATATTAATTCTAACACATTTTGAAAAATGTTTTTGACTGAGTTCAGCATAACAAGACACTTCAAGATATTAGATATCAGTTCAGTAAGATCTTGTATAATATAAAAATATTTTATGCTTGGAATATAACACATTAGGCATGTATTTGAGTAATGTGCTATAACTCACCATTACCACAGTACAAATTAAAAACACATTAAAGGTTTACACAAACAAACAAAAATAAAATGAACTGAAAATCCTTTAGACATACAAAGTTGTATGTCACTGTACAGGTGCAGAAACGAAGGCCTTTGCTCTATGCGCCTCTTGCATGCACTGGATGCCTGTGTGGAACACAGCACCGCAACACAGATACCACAGCAGACATTTTATTCATTTCTTCAAGCCTTCTGTGTCACGCAACCAATCTATTTTCCAACAGTATTTAGAGACGCTGAGAGAAAAGGAAATCCCTGTATGCAGGTCACAAGCAGGTGCTACGTACAGTAGTTGGATTACCTTTAGTAATCTTTGGAAAATGTTTAAATAATATCCACTTTTCATGCTGTGCCTAAATTCACTCATATATCATCCCCAGAAACATTATGTGTTTTATGTATTTAGAACGTCATGAATTTGCACTTTCATACCCAGGTCTCCTTGGCAGATATCTGTCCTGTTGGCTCCCCCAAGAATGAACTGTGGATTGCTGCAAATTTCCTGTTTAGTAAAGAGAAACATATATTTATATTTGTCATTAAAACATGTAACATAATAACTGTATTTTTAGACTAGCTGCAAAAAAAGAATATGACTATATCTGTGAAGATCAGCACCACCACAGAAATTCAGCAGCTGTCCATGGGTCATAAAGTTTGCTGACCGGAAAACTTCGCTAGCGTGTTTTTATGAGCTGCATCTCAAAAGAGGTCAAGGCATGATAATGTACAGTATGTAAACACTTATTTTTAAAGTGGCAGTAAATGCATATAAAAAAGCATGACTTGACTTTTTGAAGCACCAGTCCAAAAATGTATTTAACGACCTAGCAAAGGCTACGCAGGCCGTGTCCAGTAACCTGATTCTCTTTAGTATTATAAAGTAAAGCTAGTAAATGTCTGTCACACATTAGTCGAAACAACTTTACATGAGTAGTTACATGAGATGGACTGACAAAAAACACCACATAAATATCCACTATACTATAATGCATTCTATATGTAACAAACAAGATTCAACATCTTTATTTACATTATTTAATACTGATAATAAGAAAATATAGCCACATATCAAATCTATTTACACAAGTCCATCACCTGGCAGAGCTCTGCTTTATGAAGCACTGGCACAACATAGCATGCATGATTTGGCCAGAGCGTGCTAAACCACAGCCATGTTCCCAACACACACACACTACAGAAATCCTCCCACATTCTAATTGCATGCATGCAAAAAATATCTTATGTCACGCTCATGACTGTTGCTTAGTAAACTGACTGAAACACTGCAATGAATTATTAATCAACAGCTAGAGTAAATACATAATTTTTGATGCATGTAAGGGAGAAATGTATGGAGGTGGTCATGTAAGGAAATAGAGTGACAAAAATAAAATTCTATTTAAAGTACACTGATCTAAAATACCTCATTCATTCAAATGAAATGAATTGAAATTAAAATATATTTTCATTTTGAATAAGTCAAGAAGACATCTCTGTTCCACCTGTTAGTGATCTCATGCACAGTGCCACCTTACGGTAGGTCACTCACCGACGGCCGCTTCCATTCAAGCTTCAGAGGGAACTTTTCACTGTAAAAGAGAGAGGAATCCTGGGCAGGGAACAGTGGGTCTTCAAACAGCACTTTCTTAAGGACATATTTGTCTCTGAGCTCCTGAAAGTCCTTGAGACGCCTAGCATCTCTAACAGCCTCGTTGCGGCTTAAAATGGCTGAATAAATGTTTCCCGGGGCGGTAAAACCACTGCCCACAGTCTGTGGAGCAGCTTCAGTCAGTTGGACAGATGTTTCTGAGAACTTCCGTTCTTCTGCCATATTGCTATTTGATGACAGATGCCAAAGAAGCGAAGAATAAATAGGGCTCAGTATCAGTATCCTCGGTTTTCTCTTAGTCCTTAATCCTTATTTCACTCCTCAGTTGCTTTATTTTCTGGTGGAGGCACACCCCTGGTCATGTACACAAATAAACACTCAGGCTAAGGCAAATGCTCTACACCGGTTCACACACACACATGTGCTTGCAACTTTTCCCTGTTCCTTTTGGAAGCTAGCTCTATTTATAGTCCTCCTGCAGGGACGTGAGGGTTTCTCTTTTTCTGCCTGTCTAATGGGGGCATGATTCCCAGCTGGTGACCTCAGACATTTTCAACGCAGATAATGGGAATAACATAAGGTAGTAATAATAATAATAAGGTCCAGTCAAAGATTAGAAAAGTGAAACCCCTTAGCACTGTACCCCAAATCTCAAAGTTTATAGATGGTGTTAAAAAGTAAATTCTCCTTCATGGAAATGTTACTTCTAATACATCTACAATACCTAATATACACTTTGTATATTTTTATATATTTAGATCTCTAGATAGTATATATAGATTAATACTCTCTTGTATTATAGAAACGAAAAACACAAATAACAATAATAATAAAAATAAAATATCCCCCAAAATAAGTGCTTTGGACTAATTAAAAATAAATAAATAAATAAATTCACACAGACAGAAAGTTGCATTTTACAATATGTATTTAGAGGTGTTCTTTTGTACACTCATATCAAATATCCATGTAAGCTATATAGACCAAACGCATAATATATATAATATAATACATAAATACATTATATTTAATAATCTCTCTATTAATAAATATTAAATTATTATTCCATCTAATAATCTAATCTATATGTAGGGAATTAATATACAAACTACTATAAGGCCCGGTTGCACAGACAGAGCTTAGCCTAAACCAGGATTCGGTCACAGCTCAATTGGGACATTTAAGTAATTTTTATAAATGCATCTTTGAAAAAGCATTACTTGTGTGCATCTTAAGACAAAACAAAGGCACTGACATGCTTTAAGATCAGCCAGTGCAAGTTTATTTGAGATTAAACAGCTCAGATTTATATTTTAGATGTAAGCCTAGTCTGCGAAACCTGGTGTAAATGTGTTTGTTTTCTATGCAATGCTACTTGAGGGTTAATCCTGAGCTGTGGAAGCGTCAGGGTGAGGTCCTCCAGCAGATGGCGCTGTGTGAACTCGGTCCTGCTTTATAACCACAGAGCGGTTCACGGAGGAATAGGCAACAGCGCACCACAAACCTCGGAGCTGTCGCCATTTACCTGTAGCTTTTTCAGGGATATCGGTGTTTACTTCACTCGAGTCCGTTCGTGTGATAGTATATAGTTAAGTGTTACGGGAGAAACAAATCGTTCTGTGAAGACTTCGGTGAAGAAGGCGAATATCCGGGAGTGTAGCATCCGCGGCTATCGGACTAAACGCATCAAATTTGACAAGGCAGCTAGTAATATTTGCCTCTGTTCTAGCTGATTTCGCCGAGCAGAGGGTGTTGACATATTGTTTATTTTATTTAAAGTTTAGCATATCGTCCAGGGAAGTCTAGTTATCAGATAAGTTATAATAATCGCGAAAGCTCCGGAGGCCGCGGGGCTGAGCTGCTAGCTTCTCTCGAGTCGGCAAAGGGGAAATTTCACAGTCCTTTTCATATCTTGACATTTCTGTGGAGCACCAACTCTCCCCTCGACAGCTACACCCTCACACGGACTCGTACTGTTTGAGGATTTATCATTTTTTTTTCTCTTGTCTGAAGATTTTCCTCCTCCTTGTCTTTAACTTCCAACGACTAGCTGCTTCCGGCGAGCTGGCGACGCCGCTCATCTCAGGATAGACTAAAGTAAGATAACCCACAGTGTTTGTTTCTGTTTGGAGAGCTGGCATGATCGGTATACTATGTTTTAAATACTTGAAAATAAACTGAGGCCTGAGGTTGAGTTGAGAACAGGACTGTGAGGAGAGAGAAGTGTCTGTTCATGCCTCAGCAGCAGCTGTTTACTGTCTCAAAATCACCTTAGTTTTAATAGAAACTGACACAGTGCCACTGAGTTAAGTTCAAGTCATTGCTGTTTAAATTCATCCTTCATTTGAAGTTGTTAAAGTTTAGTGATTTTATTACTTGTTGAGATTTGGGCACACTTTAAATATATAATTTACATGAGATATATATAGAAATGTTAACAAGCAAAGTGGCTCGGTTTACCTGTATTTAGTTTACAGTTGTCTTGTAAGAAAAAACAGTACAAAGTAAAATAAACGGTAACGCTTTGTCATTTCTTAATATTAGTTCATGTATTTGTTAACATAAACAAACAAAGAACAGTGCATTTAATACACAGATATTAGAAAATTGTTTGTTTGTTCGTTAAATAACACAGTTCATTAACAAACACAACTTGTGATTTTAATAATGCGTTGAGGTAAGTA
>JAUMHI010000065.1:9924608-9952429 GCA_032359435.1 Enteromius unitaeniatus
TTGTTTGTTTGTTCGTTAAATAACACAGTTCATTAACAAACACAACTTGTGATTTTAATAATGCGTTGAGGTAAGTAAATGCTGTGGAAGTATTGTTAATTCTTAGTAAAATTACTTCTAGTGTTGTTAACTAATGAGACTTATTGTAAAGTGTTACCAAATAAATAAATAATAGTCATTCTAAAAATGTAAGTACAAATAAATATTTGAATAGTTTCAAGTTTGTTTTATTTGTAAAGCGCAGTGACCAAAGTGCTGAACAGATGAAGACATACAACACAAATATCGAACCACAGAATATAAACCATAGAATCACAAAGAATTAAAAGCCCAAGTAAAGAAATGGGTTTTAAGAGATGACTTAAAACGGTTAAAGCTGATCTAATATGGGCTGGAAGGCTATTCCAAAGCAACCGCAAAAGCTCTTTCTACTCTATGCTTTAAGAGAGAAGTCTTTGATCACCAGACCTCAAATTAAGTGTAGGATTATGTGGATAAAGTTGATCAGACAGATGCCTGATTATTTATAGATTTAAAAACAAAAAAGACTTTTAAACTCAATTCTAAAATGTGCAGGTAACCAGCTTTTTTATTGCGGTTTTCATTTATTAAAAGTAATATTTTGTTTTGATCTTGAGTGCGTATACTGTTTGATTACTGTTAATGCTCCTTGTGATGAATCACTCTTGATTTTGCAGCTCTCTGCCGGCTGCCTTTGAGGTGTGAGTCTGCCAGGCTTCTTCTGTGTGGCGGTTCAGGACAGGGCTGTCAGTTATCAGTCAGTGATGTCAGAAGAAGGAAAGCAGAGCGCCGCACCTGCCCCTGCATCCACTATGGACACAAAGTCTGAATCCACAGCCTCCCCACCTACCGGCCAGGCGGTTTCATCGGTGTCTCCTCCAGTGTCCACAGTAACACAGCCTGCTCCACCTGCGACTGAAGATGAGGAGGAGGAGAGCGAAGATGAATCTGAGATCCTGGAGGAAAGCCCCTGTGGACGCTGGCAGAAACGGAGAGAAGAGGTTCGTTCCGAGTCTTCCTGTAGCTTTGTGTAAAGAATAGATCAAAATTTGAGAAAGTATTCGTTTATGAAATGTCCCTCCTCATCAGGTTAACCAGCGCAACGTCCCAGGAATCGACAATGCTTATCTTGCCATGGACACAGAGGAAGGTGTGGAGGTGGTGTGGAATGAGGTCATGTTTTCTGAAAGGAAGAACTTCAAACTACAAGAGGTAATTTTGTGCGTGCTTTGTTGTTTCTGTGTTGTTAACGGCTGATAACTTCAATGATGTTCATTAAGAAAAAATGTGAAGTGTGACTTGATTTTATGTGTCAGTTACAAACCGGAAATTAGATTGCTTGCAAGTTTGCTAAAATCTGCTTTCATATATATTTTAACAAAGTCCAATAGCATGCACCTGAACAATGCCGTAATAGAAGGTTATTTCAGATTAGGGTTATCAGAAGTCTAGGGTCAGTATGCTTTTTTTTTTTGAAATTGATAGTTTTGTTGGATGGAAGGATGCATTCAGTTGATCAAAACTGACCGTAAATACTGTAATAAGATTGCAGAAAATTAATGTTTTGTACTCTTGTTTATTAAAAAATACAAACATTATTAACATATTAAGCAGCACATCTGTTGAACACCAAAGCAGCATATTAGAATCTATTTTTAAAGGGTCATGTGACTGAATGGCTGCTGAAAATCCAGGTTTGCTATCATAGAAATAAAATGCAAAATATTAAAATGGAAAGTTATTTTATATTGTAATAATATTTTACAGTATTAAACTCTTTACTGTATTCTTTTGATCAAATATGCAGCCTTCGTGAGAATTCTTTTTCAAAAATCTTACAGTTTTTAAGGAACGTGCGTTAAAGTAAATAGGGTCAGGTTTGATATCGTGTTGATCTTAGTGTGAATGAACTGATATTTTACTGCTGAATGTTTATTTAAACATGTGAGGTGAGCATTCTGGTGTAAAAGTTCACCGGTGATTGTTATCTTTATGCATAGCCACAGACTCAACTGTACTGCTTCCTGTGTTCTTGTTTGCTAATATGATAAGCCGTGAATTAGCAATACCTCTGAGTGTTAGGACAGCTTGATTGCCTCACAGAATAAGTGTGCTTGCCTTCGTTTCTTGGGTGTAAGTTCCTTACATAAAGTGATCTGACCTGTTTGCTGCCAATCTCGCTCAGAGCCTTCAGCTACTTACGAAAAATATTGTGAGAAAAGCATTCTCTGTGGTTATGTAACAACCTCTTAAGTGTTGAAATATCTAAAAGGTCATTCTTCTCTTTCTAATATAGCACACTTCACTCTGTCATTGCCTGTGAGCGCTTTTAATCAAACTCGATTCATTAATGCCTGGCATAGAGTCGTGGACAGCCATCTGTTTGGCCCGTCCACATACTGCGCTCCGCTCTGCTTGGCAGACACTCTTAGTGGAATTCAATAAGTAATTTTAGATGTTTCGTTTTGACAAGCTTTGCCGTCTACGCTGCTGATTGCATATTCCCATGTGACTAGTGCAGTGAGTCCAGCAATAAAAAGTTTTTCCCTTGATCTTTGAAATAAGTTTGCTATTGTATAATAAAATAATAATGCAAGAGTTCACTATTGTGTTCGTTATGTTCGTCTAAAAGTCAAGACGTTATGTTACATATTTTTATCAAAGAGCTCCCTTAGGGTTAATTTAATCTCATTTTCCCTTTATATTTCTCAGGAAAAAGTCAAGGCGGTGTTTGATAACCTCATCCAGCTGGAACATGTGAATATAGTAAAGTTTCACAAGTACTGGGCAGATGTGAAGGAGAACAGAGCCAGGGTATGAAACGCAACATCACAAATATTTTTAAAAAATAACCATTTTTGGAGTGTTATAATTATTTATTTTTTTTGTCACCCCCTTCAGGTTATTTTCATTACAGAGTACATGTCTTCTGGGAGCCTGAAGCAGTTTCTAAAGAAGACAAAGAAGAATCATAAGACCATGAATGAAAAGGTAGCCTAATATTGCTAATATTCAGACAAATAAAAAGCAATTAGGACACCTAAAAATAAAATTTCCTAAATTCACCTAAAAGACTAATACATATGTTTTGTCTTAAATTACTATCAGTAGTGGTTGATCGGAATGGCCCAACTCATATTTGTTTAAAACTGTAAATGATATTTTCTTAGAGTGTAATATTCACTAGTAGTATTTTGGTTCAATATTAATAACTTCAAAACACTTCAAATGTGTTATACTTATTTGGCATTAATGAAGTAGCCATGTGTTCTCAATGGCGTTAAATCTTTCTGGGACTCTTCTAGGCATGGAAACGCTGGTGCACTCAGATATTATCTGCCTTAAGGTGTGTGTACTTTTCTCTAGCTATCTCTTTTTTTGTGTGTGTTTTTTTTTTTTGTCCAAATACTAGGACATTTACCAGTAATGTGGAGATATAATTGGAAATGTTGACTAAAATTCCTCATTGGCTGTTATAGCTGTCCATTTCTTTTTGTTTTTATGTTCTTGTGGAGAGCTCCTATTACACTCATATTTCTCACCGTTCTACCCCCAGCTATCTGCATTCATGTGAACCTCCCATTATCCACGGGAACCTGACCTGTGACACCATTTTCATACAGCACAATGGACTCATCAAAATCGGCTCAGGTGGGTTGAAGCACACTGTTTAGAATGATCTTACACATTTTATCGTTGCTGATGTTTTTGTGTCTTTTTGTAGTGGCCCCAGACACCATTAATAACCATGTGAAAACATGTCGAGAGGAACAGAAGAGTTTGCACTTCTTTGCTCCAGAGTATGGAGGTAAAACTATATTAGTTTCTGTTTTAATGTACTTAAATAAACATGACTTTTTACAATTTTCAAATTTTCCCTTCATCTGCTTCAGCTGTTGCCAATGTCACTACAGCCGTGGACATCTATTCCTTTGGAATGTGTGCCTTGGAGGTAAGTGCTGTTTATTGTTCGATCATCGGGATATCAGACTGAACAGACCAGTGATTCAGGTTTTTCTTCCACTGTTTTAGATGGCTGTGCTGGAAATCCAAAGTAATGGAGAGTCCTCATATGTGTCACAAGAAGCCATTAATAGTGCCATCCAGTCTCTGGAGGACCCACTGCAGAGAGTAAGTAAAGATTGCCAGTATTTAAGTCTGCATTCAGTAAACATTTTAATATTGCGAAATATTACTACATTATAAAATAACTAATTTTCTAGTGTGAATTTTTTTAGTAGTCATTGCTTTAGTTCTTAGTGTTTTAGTGATTCTTCACATGATTTTTTAGAACTCGTTCTTATTGCTACTGAAGAAACAATTAGAATCATTGTTTTTAAACACTTGTGCAGCTTAAAACTGCAAAACTGGCATTTTTATACAAATATTTTTTGTGAACTTTTATTTAAAAACAATATCAGGGTTTTTGATGACTACTAAATAACCATATATATTTGAAATATGTTTTTGGTAACATTATAATGTCATGTTTTTGAAAATCCATTGAATCTATTAAAATGATCCTGATTCGTGGACTAAAACCTTTGCATGATAGTGAAAGTAGTATTTTTTTTTTTTACAATTAAATAACTGAAAAATTATGTAAGATCAGATGCATGTAAAATGTGAAAATGCATACCTGCAACAAACTTTTCAGATTAAAAATAATATTCATTCACTAGTGTTTTTTTTTTTTTTTTTTTTTTTTTTTTTTATAAATAAATAACAATTATACATTTCCATCAGTAAATCCACCAGTCTTGCATTATATCTGAACTATGAGGAATTATACATACAGAAGCAACATAGCACCTGACCTCTCTTTAAGAATTTGTGGTTAAATAAGGAAACAATTTTTTCCCCCACACCCCCCCGACTGTGTCTGTAAGAGGCGATCAACTTTTCAACATAATGTTATTCTGAATATGTAGGCCTATGTTCTAATGGATGTGAAGTGTCATGTTGCTGTGTGTGTGTTTTAGGAGTTTATTCAGAAGTGTCTGGAGGTGGACCCCAGTAAGAGGCCCACAGCCAGAGAGCTGCTTTTCCATCAAGCTCTGTTTGAAGTGCCTCTTTTGAAACTACTGGCTGCACACTGTATCGTCAGTCACCAGCGTGAGTCATAAGCTAATCTCATTATCATTCAGACATTTCATTTTATGTCAGCTTCATGAATGGAATACAATGAAGCTAAACACATTGAAACCATTTTCCCTTTTGGCTTCTAGACATGATCCCTGAAAATGCTTTAGAGGAAATGACCAAGAACATGGACCCCAACCAGGTCATTATGGAAAGGAAAGAGGTCCAACTAAAGTGAGTCTCCTCCTGTGATTCATTTGTGCCTTGTTTTTGGATTTAGGTTTGAAATTAGCCGTCATGCCACGTAAATGGCTTCCGTAACCTTGTCTTTTTTTTTTTTTTTGTTTCATCAGACTTTCGCAGTTTCCTGCTTTAGAGCTTGACAAGTTTCTTGAAGATGTGAGGTAAGCAAAAATATAATCTTGCCAATTAAAAAAAAAAAAAAGGAACTAGTTGGGCCAGATTCAAATGTTAAGAAAGCGTTCACAGTGTTTAAACAAGCACAAATATAATATTGACATGTGCTCTTGGTGTTCTCATGTTGTAGGAACGGGATCTATCCGCTGACTGCCTTTGGCATGGCCTGCCCACAGCAGCCTCAGCAAGAGGCTGTCAAGTCCCCCATCGTGCCACCCTCTGTCAAAACGCCTACGCCTGAGCCTGCAGAGCTGGAGACCAGGAAGGTGAGAAATGGACTGATTTAAGAGACAGCGACTGACTATCAATGATTAAGAATGAATCAGTTTTCTCACTTTTCCCCACTGTCGATCAGGCTCTCTGTGTGGTGTATTACTACTACTCTCTCAGACAAACCTAGATGGGTGGTTACAGTCAAAGTCAACAGGATTTGCAGTCATTTAGCATTGTATGTTTAACATAATCTCTCTCCTTTAAGGTCGTGCTAATGCAGTGCAACATCGAGCCTGTGGAGGAAGGAGCAAAACATCATGTAAGCCATTTTCCTGTTTATTGCTGGAATGACGTTGAAGTTAGACGATAATTCTGTGTTTATATCTCCTCTCTGCTCTTTTTATAGCTGACCTTACTGCTAAAACTGGAAGATAAGCTGAACCGACACTTGAGTTGTGATTTGGCACCAAGTGAGTACTTTATCAGGCCCCAAACACACTACACAAGCATGTAAACGCTTCCAGCTACACAGCTTGATTTCACATGCCGTTGTGTTCTGAAATGCGTCAGAAGGAAGCACGAGCATGCGCTGCACTCTCAGCTGTAAGAGACGCAGCTATAATGGGCATCAATGCGGGGTCGGTTTTGTCTTTCAAGTGAAGTTGCTCAGAATCGAGAAGCTCGCTGGAGTTGGTTGAACTGTCAACATGTTTATAGCTAGCTACCTAAATACACATCTGATTTAATTCAACACAGATGTTTAATACCACCACAAAAATGCAAGAATCTGTTACATAAACCATTTATAACGACCATGTGGTCATTTGCGTACTACCTGCATCATTTGTTTTTGGTTTAATGTTCTTATTTGTGACTTATGAAATAATTAACATACTGCACATTTCCACCAGCAGAATTTTGACTTTGCACCAACAGAGTTTTGGTGAAACTTAAGAATCTTGTCCTCTGTGTTTTAGATGAGAATGTACAGGAGTTGGCTGTTGAACTGGTCCAGCTTGGCTTCATTAGTGAGGTAAGATGTTTAACTCGAGATATGATACACAAATGACCCTTTTTATATATATATATATATATATATATAAGTTACAGTAAAGACAGTTTCAGTTTAAAGGAGTAGTTCACCCAAAAATGAAAATTACGGCATATTTCACTAACCCTAACCCCCAAGCTATCCTAGGTGTATATGACTTTCTTCTTTTAGACGAACACAATCACAGTTTTTTTTTTTTTTTTTTTTCCTGGCTCTTCCAAGCTTGGTAATGTTGGTGGATGGGGGGGGCTTTTTATTTTGCCTGAATTTTTATTTTGGCTGAACTATTCCTTTTAAGATTTGAATTATTGTAAATATAAATATTACTAGACACTTTGGCAATATGCCAATGATAACAGTAAAGAGAAAAGAATGATCCAGCTGTATGTCGGCGCAGAAATAGATACTACTTTTACTTTTAACTAGAGCGTTTATTTATAAGTGGCGTTTAATGCATGAGATGCTGCAAGAGAAGCTCAGGAGTCTAACCTCTTCATGTTTACGTTTTAAAAAAATGGAAAAGCAGCACAATTACTTCCTCTTACTGTGTTTAGTCAGTACTGGTGAGATCACACAATGTTCTAAAATTTTTATTTAAACATTTGTCACCAGCTTCAAATTTACAACGCACTAGTCAGTGCCAGCATGAATAAAATGTTTCCAATCAATAATTCAGTTGCTTGAGTGAATGTTTGATCAGTGGTGGCTGATTCCTGGAAGAGTGGGAAAGGTGCTAAGACGATTTGAGCTAATCAGAAGAACAGTTGATGGATAAGATGTACAGTGGGTATGGAAAGTATTCAGACATTCTTTGGTATATTGCAGCCATTAGCTAAAATCATTTAAGTTCTTTTTTTTCCTCATTAATGTACACACAGCACCACATATTGACAGAAAAACACAGAATTGTTGACAGATTTGCAGATTTATTTAAAAAAAAAAAGAAAAAACTGAAATATCACATGGTCCTAAGTATTCAGACCCTTTGCTGTCACACTCCTATATTTAACTCAGGTGCTGTCCATTTCTTCTGATCATCCTTGAGATGGTTTGCACTTCCACTGCAGTTTAGTACCGCTTTAGAGTGGGCGGGATTATTCACGTGTCGTTATAGTTACGCCGCCTCTACTGCCGTGACATCCTCGTAAACACGCTACAAACAAACACACAACAGTGGAGCATTTTTCTTTCTGCGTCGCCCCATCAAGCTCTCGCTGGATCCGCTCTGCGGCTATCAACGAGAGGAACGTCTGTACTTCCTCAATAGACCACGAAACAACCATTTTTGGTTGATACAAAAAGGTGCGTTTCTTCAAACAAAAGCAAGAGCAGAGCAAATGAAAATCATGAGGAACTGCCTGAAGAGCTCAGAGACAGAATTGTGGAAGGCACAGATCTGGCCAAGGTTACAAAAAATTTCTGATGCACTTCCTAAGAGCACAGTGGCCTCCATAATCCTTAAACGGATTTTAGGATGACCAGAAGCCTTCCTAGAGCTGGCCGTCCAGCCAAACTGAGCTATCGGGGAAAAAGGAGCCTTGGTGAGAGAGGTAAAGAAGAACCCAAAGACCACTGTGGCTGAGCTCCAGAGATGCAGTCGGGAGATGGTTGACTTTCTACAACTTTATCCCATCACTGCAGGCCTCCAGCAGTCAAGGCTTTATGGCAGAGTGACCCGACGGAAGCATCTCCTCAGTGCAAGACACATGAAAGCCTGCATGGAGTTTATTAAAAAAAACACCTGAAGGGCATGATGTCAACGTTTCTGTGTTTTTTCTGTCAGTATGGGGTGCTGTATGTATATGAATGAGGAAAAAAAATTAACTTGATTTTAGCAGATGGCTGCAATATAACAAAGAGTGAAAAGTTTAAGGGGGTCTGAATACTTTCCTTACCCACTGTACTAAAAAAAAACAGAAATGGGGGGAAAACATTCTCTTTTAATGCATAAACCAGGGCCAGACCTCTCAGAGAGAATACCACAATAGAGCTTGGCACTATAACACCAGTGCAAATTAGCATACAGCAGCTTTTTCATCTGCACCACCATGGCTTTTTGTTAGGTTTTTCTATTACTAACTATTTCCTGCAGTTCACAGCCAGCTTTTTTCATTTAAAGAGATTTCCCTCCAATCTTAATGAGCAATCCATGCGCTTTCTTGACTACAGGCAAGGAATTTTCTCAATTCATCTCATTCTGTCAGATTCGGCACTTTTGTAAAGACTGTTGCTGTACCATCTGTGCTAACTCCAGTATTTTTTTTCCTATTTAATTTCTCTCTGCCTTTTAATATCGGACCCAGCACAATAGTTAATTCAGCGTTTAACAGCCACTTTCTTTGACCTTGTTCTACACTAGGGATTCCAGTTCTGTTCTGTTCTGAGATTTCAGATGAGCTTTGCTGCACCCTTTTAGTTTAGTTATTTAGTATTTATTTTTATTCCTATTTAAATTTTGAAAAAGTATTTTCCT
This sequence comes from Enteromius unitaeniatus, assembly GCA_032359435.1. Classification (NCBI taxonomy): domain Eukaryota; kingdom Metazoa; phylum Chordata; class Actinopteri; order Cypriniformes; family Cyprinidae; genus Enteromius; species Enteromius unitaeniatus. Next base: position 9,933,866 of record JAUMHI010000065.1, read on the forward strand.
TTCAGTTCCTGGTGCCACTTGGTTTTAAACTTCCTTTTTTTTTTGCACTGTCAAGGGTGATCAGCCACGTCTCACTACGGTGCTGGAGGAGGCGTTCTCTAGGTTCTACAGCCGTAACGGCTCTCTGAATCCTGTAACCGTTTCCTCATAGCAGAGGTCAAGTCAAGTCTTCCAGCTCCTCTCCACCATCCTTTATCTTCATGCACGGGACTGGACTGGACTGGACGGGACTCTCTCATCACTCAGAGGATCGTGTCATCAGAACGCCTCGAACTGAGCCTTGAAAAGAAAAGCACCCCTGTGCTCTGTTCTTCACATGGCTTTAGGTGGTGGAAAAGCATTGGCTGATGGTTCCCGTGTACATTTATTCTGTCAGTGTAGCAGTCTGCTTCTCTGTTTTAAAAGAAGAAAAAATGACTCTTATTATTTAAATCAGTATTACGAGCTGTATTTTGGAACGTTTTTGCTTACAGTATGTGTGGGATGGGTTACTTCTGGTTTGCACTGTAGCAAATCTTTTTTTTTTTGTTTGTCTTTTTAGGCACATCACATGCATCTTTCACAATCTTTTATTCACACTTTCAATCCTTCATTTATTATGTTTTATTGTAAGAAGCGTTGCGTTACTGTGTTATTTCGAAATTACCAAATAACATTGTCTTCGTACCTTTTAAGGCACACATTAATTGTGGTTAACTTTGGTCTGCAATGCAAGATCTACAACGACTGTGAAAGGAAAGGGGTTCTCGAAACATGGAAAAAAGCAAACTGATTATTTATCTATATGCGTATGGTCTATCTTAAAGTGTGTTTCACTTTCATTGTGGCGGCTGGGTTTTTTTTTTTTTTCTTCATTACCTGTGAATGTATACTGTAAGTTTTCATTTTAATGGTTTCTAAGCGAAGGGCACTTGATTTGACTTGTCTGTTTTCCCTGTATGTGACACAGTTAAGAGTTTCAGTATAAAGAAATGATCTCCAGTGCACCAGATGTGTTAAAATGTGCCTTCAACAGACACAATCAATCCATGTTCAAAAGACCCATAAACTGACAAACACATTGTATTTTTCCTTTTTTCCATTGAGCAGATCCTGTTGTGTTTTCTTTGTCAACTGGTCTGCATGCTAGTATACTGTAACAATTTTTTTGCCATATTTCCAGTATATAAAATCTCTGAGGGGTCTCTGGTGGTGTTTTTTTATTTTTTTGGCAACGTTTCAGTTTGCACCGATTTTGTTTTATATTGATGGCAATAAATTTCATATTTACCTCGATGGTACATCAACATCTGTTACAAGCGGCAAATTTTAAATTATGCATGAAATACAGTTTAACAACTGAGAAACTCCAGTTTTGTCCTGATTGATAATTGTGTTGCTTGTTTCTTTTTAATTATATAATGGTTCGAATTGCAAATTGCTTCGGATATCAGACAGCGGAGTGGAAATGATGTCGGAAACATTGATTAGCACACGACAAACAATGCTTTTTTTTGTTAATGCAGACCAGCAGTGACAAATTAGAAAAAAAATTTATGGATGATTCATTCTGTGCTTGTTTTGAAAGAAACAACATGCTTTGTATCAATGTTTCATCTGTCTAACGGGAGGAAACTATTGCCCAGAATCATTTTGAATTGCCTAGTTTGTCTCATGCAAAACATTCAGAAACTCGTAACTGCTTTTACTCTGTTAAATCTTTTCAATTTGCACCATTCATTGATATAAAGATGAGATAATGAGTACTTTTGTTTGTCTGTTTCATTTTAGCTCCTAAGTACAGCAGATTATTAAAAGTATTTATTCACCATTATGTCATTCTAAATCGATGTTACTTCCTTTTTTCTGTGGAATACCATCCATATAGTAAAGTTGATGGATGATACTAAACTGCATTGGCTTTCACTTCATATAAGTTTGGTAAAAAAAGTGAGTGAATACTGAACTTATAGGTTTTTTGAGTCAAGTCAAGTCACTTTTATTTATATAGGGCTTTTAACAATACAGATTGTAGCAAAGCACTGAACATTAAGTAGGAAAATAAAGTGATGGTAATGTATAATGACAAGATTAAATTAAATTTATCAAATGCAGAGACGGTCTCCGTAATCAAAAATGACAATAATCACTAGAAAGCCAGAGGCGACCGTGGCAAGGAACCAAAACCCCATCCATAAGAGAACGGGGAAAAAAACCTTGGGAGAACCAGGCTTAGTTGGGTCCAGTTCTCCTTAATCTTCTCTTTAATCTAGATTTAAACTGACAGAGTGTGCCTGCCTCTCGAATGGTATTAGGTAATTTGTTCCAGAGTTTGGGTGCTAAATAGGAAAAAGATCTGCCACCTGCAGTAGATTTGGATATTTCTAGGTCAGAACGTCATGTAGAAAAGAATACAAGATTATCATTGAAAATGACTTTATTACTGCTTCCAGAATTATTGGAAGAAAACAGCCCTTGCACAAATGCACAATTAGACATCAAAATGTTTTTTTTTCTCAAAACAATCAGTTTACATAAATTGGCATGCAGACCAACAAGTAGAATTACAAAATTAAACCATTATTTCATTTTGGTTTAGGAAAAAAAAAAGTAGGTCAAGCCAGAAAAATAAACTTCTCATAAAAAACATCCCATTGATACATAAAAAAGGCAACAATTTCAGAAACATGAAAACCTACAAACCTTTTTTTTTTTTGGGGTGTTGGTCACTTCTGTTGTAACGTGTGTAATGTAAAAAGAATACAAAACGGTACAAAGCACTTGAATATTCACATACTGACTTACGTTTGATATTGGCTTGTTATAGAAATTGAATTCACATAAATAATGAGGCACAGAATGACCAAGTGAGGCATTGGCCTGTTATTGTCATGGCTGAAGAAGAGCCTCTTCATTTCAAACCCAACACGGGATATCCTGTCCTCATGTTAAACTGTGCTCCTCATTAAGTTCACACATTTTATTATACTGATATCTTGCCATTTACGCAGCTTGCAGCGGTTTGCTCAGCATTCGATGGTCATCCGCTGGTCAACAATGTATTTACAGTCAACTTTGATTTCATCTGGAAAGAATCTCAAAGCAAGGTCACCTAAAAGTGGCCTCAGTGTCTCTGCTGAAATCAGTAAACACAGCCGTAGACGCACCAGAGGCTGTTGGCATTGTCAAAAAGGCAAAGTTTTTGGGCAAACCTTGAAGCAGAGATGCCCTTGTGTTTGGAATGTCGAGTCAAAACAATCCTTCAAAAGCCGTCCCGTCCGATTTGTCCTCGCTGGTCTTATTTCTTAAGACACTGGTACATGAGTGCTCTGGGATTCAGCATGTAGCGCTCAGAGTTGAAGAACTTGAGGTACTGAGGCATAGAGGACCTGGGGGCCATGTATGACATACCTGGAGCCACAGCCATCGCTTCAGCAAGCTTCTGCTTCATTTCTTTGACCTCGTGGTCTTGTTTCAGAATTTTAACTGTAAAGAAAGACATTGCAAAATTTAAAAATACTGATGAAGATAAGTTAGTTTGGTCGGGGGGAATGTTAAACCAACCAGTATGTTACCAATATATACAGCATATTCCTAAATGTAAAAAAAAAAAATGTAATGTAGGTTTTGTATGCAACAGGCGTAATTTGAAAGGAGTGAACCTTGTGCTATCTCTAGCTGTCTGCGTGCATCTCCGAGCGCAGAGAAGAGGTCTAGCTTTAGACGGGTTTCTGCACTCAGGTTGTACTCTAGATGCTGAGCCTTGTCCTGCAAGGAGGAGAGAGCCAAGAGCAAAGCGTCCGCTTCCTGCTCCGTGCATCTGTTCCTCTGGAGGGTCTGGGGAGGAGCAAGAGAATATTGCATATTAGAGACATTCACACAGCAAAACAGTACAAAATAAAGGTGATATGAAAGTTTTGGGCGAGTATGAAAGATTCAGGTGAACATTTGAATCCCATTTGTGTGGTTCCAAGAAACTGGGCTGTCAACCGTATAATGTTTAAAGAATTAGTACAGCTAGAAGTCATCATTTACTCTCCCTCATGTTGTTCCAAACCTGTGTGACTTACTTTGTTCTGCTGAATGTTTGTGACCAAACATATTCAGTTCCCGTTGACTTGTAATTGTAATTTTTGTCCATACAAACAAGTCGATGTGAACTTAAACTGTTTCGTCACAAATATTCTTCAAAATACATATTTTTTTGTTCCACAGAAGAAAGTAAGTTAGTTAGTTTTGGAACAACATGAGGGTGAGTAAATGATGACTGATATATGTTGAAAAAAAAAACAGCATATGCTAGTTAGGAATGTTTTGAAGCTAGTTTATGGTTGTCCTTTTTCCTATGTCCTTTGGTTGATTTATTCGATGCAAATAAATCACACGCTTCATCTTTAAAGCAACTGTATGTAGTTTTGTGTATTTTTGCTACTTTGGAGTGGAATTGACTGTCGTAATCAAACACGACATTTGTTGCGGTCATAAAGCAATCCGTCCATATCGGGGAATTTTTTACCCGCTTACCAAAAAAAACAAAAAAGCGTACGTTTTAAATGTTTGTTTCCAGCTCAAGGAGTCATTAGAGGACTATACTGTTGTAAAATGGCTACTGAAAAAATAGTAATATTTATGTAATTTTGTATGCACAAATTTAGTTTAATAAACATCTGCAGCAACACAACACACAAAAAATATTCTCAGGTTGCTCAATAGTCTCTGAAAGATGTGTGGTTTCTGTTTTGGCATGGTTTATAAAGCAGATGGCAATAACAGCATTTAAACTGGACGAGGAACAAGAAATAATGACGACTAAAAGGAAAAAACTCAGAATCAGCATTCGGCACAGAAACTTTCACCCACACCAAACAAAGAATAAATAAAAAGAGCCACAGGCTGAACACCACAGACAACAAGCTACCGGATCCACGTGTGTCAGAACACGCAGAACATATAAAATATGAACCACAAACATCCAGCACAGCACAACTATTCAATGCAGTATGTAACTGAACAGATCTACGAACCGCGTCCTTTACCTCCACTTCATTCTCTAGAGCTATCATTCGATTTTCTTTCTCCTGATATTCCAGCTGTAGTTGTTTGTACTCTGAGTCTAGATCTTTAGCTTTTTTCCTCAACATTTGAGTTTCACTGTGTTCTTGCCTATAGTGGATGGAAAAAATACAACATTTTACAGGTTTATTTTGTCATTACTATTTTGCATTAAGAATTCTACTGCCAATTATTACCATCATTAAAAAGCAGGACATTTAGACCTAGTCTCAAAGACAAAGATTAAGCAAGATATCCAAAAATTCTAAATCGCATTGTCAAGATATATAATATACACATATGCACGCCTCTTGCACTATTGCTTTATTAATACAATTACCTGTGTGATGCGCTCCGAAGTAAAATCGTTGCTTCATCAAATTTTTGGGCTCTGACTTCTGCAAGTTGTTTTTCTACTGCAGCTCGAGCTTCTGTTTCCATTCTGATTTTCTTTTCCAGCAAGGAACAGTTTTGTTTGTCCTTCTGTCTGGATTTTGTGAGACACTGAATCCTGCACAACAGAGCAACACAGAATTTAAAGGAGCAGCGTTATATTTGATCAAGTTGCACTTACTCTCTCTTATGGTAAGACATTTGAATATATTTTAAATAAGTGATGGCTAAGCTGGATTTTTTGCAGCCGTCACTCCAGTTTTCAGTGTCACATGAGCCATTAGAAATCATTTTAATAAGCTGATATGCTGCTAATTTCTTATAACAAATGTTAAAAATAGTGCTTAATATTTTTTGTCAAAGCTGATAAGTTCAAAAGAACAGCATGTATTTGAAATAGATTTTTAGATTTTTAAACATTATAAATGTCACTTTTGGTCAGTTAAATGCATCATTCCTGAAAGTTTACATTTTTAAATAATATGTTTATGATGTATCTCACATAGAAGTCTAATGAGACCAAATATCAAACAATCCAGTCTATACGTAAAAGCTGGAAAACGAAGAAGTAAGAAACACCCATATGTTTGATAAGTAAATGCAAATATCAGTCAAACATCAAGCGGCGTGACCTGACATCAACCCAGATCACTAATGCCAAGAGCAACAGGAAGAGATCAGAGGACTCACTTGTTTTGCAGCAGTTCATTTGCATGTCTGAGCAGAGAGACTTCAGGGCGCAGACTGTGCTCACTGTTGGTCAGATTACAAATATGACTGTGCAGCTCCTGCTCACTCTGTTTGCTCGTCTGCAGCTCTCCCTTTAGCTTCCTCATTTCTTGCTCCAGCCTGTGAAGCAGATGGAGATCACAGTGTAAATGTACACCATATACATCAACCATCTTCCACAGTTCGTTGCACTTTTGCAAACATATGAGTTTTAAGCTTAATTAGTGCATATAGAGATGAAATAACATGAACGTACTTCAGCATCTGCTCTGCATGTGGATTCGGAGGACTTGGGGAGGTGTTTGATGAGCACCTTTCAGCAGAATCCCCTGTTGTGTTGATGGCTTTGGGGGCTTTCTGCCTCTTCTCCCCTTTGCTGTTAGAGATATTCACTGAACCTCGATGCACTTTGGGCAAGGAGTTCTTGGAGGGTCTTTGAGCTTTGCTGCTCTGGTCCTCCTGAGGTAGGTTTTCAGTCATTTCTAGCATGGACGCGGAGTCCAAATGAAGTTCACCTCCACGGGTTTTGGGTCCTGGAATTTGTGGATTTGTGTCTCTTTCGGGTCTCGCAGGAAGTCTGTGGATTTGAAGGCAGTCTTCCATGTTTTGTTTGTCCTCTGAGGTGATAGAATCGGATGGACACTGGTATTGCGTCAGCCTAGATTTGGCCACCTTATATTTGGGATCTGTGCAAAGACATTGTTCACAATCGTCATATTATTTTGATTTATTTTTGAACGCATTTTATACGAATGTGAAAACGAAAGAGAAGAAGTTGTTAAATAAAGTTGTTATTTATGTTTATTATTTGTGCAAAAAAAGCATTCACGTAGCTTCATAATATTATGGTTTAACACATGGACTATTTTAATGATGTCCTTATAACCTTTTCTGGCCTTGTCAGTAGCATTGCTGTCTATGCAGGGTCCGAAAGCTCTTGCGTTTTATCTAAACAATCTTAATTTGTGTTGAACAAAGATCTTATGGGTTTGAAACGACATGAGAGTGAGTGACAGAATTTTCTTTTTTTGTCAACTATCCTTTTAAACATTTTAGAAAGATAGCTATATTATGTACATTGCAAGAAATGACGCATACCTTCCATCCACAATTTTGGGTACAGGTGCATGTAAGGAGGTAGGGATTGTTGCAGGAGATCCATGTGGACGTCATTCTCGCTCTGAACTGATTTCTGAGTGCGCAGTTTAAACATACTGGAGAAGTAGCATGTTGCATCAAATCCCATATACACTAGCGGATAACCAATGCTGGAAGAAATAATAATAGCTTGTGTTAAATTACAGTATGAAACACAGCTGGTAACATTAGTGTTAATTTAAAACCTTATATTACATTCAGCACTAAAATAAATTGCCAATCTGAACCTACCAGTGTGCAGCAAATAGATGAGACAGATTTGCATGAGGGCTTTTCAGGTCCCGCAACCGTAGAGAGGCCTCCATATACACTAAGAGTATCCATAATGTCACAGTTGACATACAAATTCCTTTTTCTGCAAATAAATAGGGCATATATGTAAATGAACGGATATATATATATATATAAGGGCACAGCATTTTAATTAAATGGAAACCTGATGAAATGCATTTAGGGCTCACCTGTATGCCACATATAGTTGAGCAAGACATATGTGCTGGCTGCAAAAAACAGCCAGTGTAAGGGTACAAAAATTAAACAGAATAAGTCCAAGGTAAATGCTGCGCACACGAAAACAACACAGATGGCCTGTAATAGAAAAGCAGAGGTTTGTTGGTTTAATAGGACTATTTATATGAAATGTAAAAAAATGCAACAATGAAAACGGAGCAAGAAAATTCCCTGAATCATAGATGGGGTTTTGTTATTATTTTAAAAGTAAACAATACAGCTACATGTGCAGAGCAGAAAATTGCCTACCAGTCCATGACAGTGAAATGTTGTGTAGACGGTCCCTAGAAAGAGCCAACATGGCCAAAGGTATTCCAGTCTGAACTCCAGAACAAAGTCAGCTAAAAGCACCAGCATCCAGACGATCATGAACTTCAGAACAGAGTACGCACTGAAAACAGGACATTTCAATAACTTAACATTATTATAATTAAAAAAGGGGGGGATGTTACAGATGCAAAGTGATATATTTTTAATTACAAATAACATTTAATTAAACGTAACTATATATATATATATATATATATATATATATATATATATATAATGCATCTTTCTAAAGTCAAAACAGAAGTCCTTATACAACTACAAAACGCGCATCCTCCGTGTTTATACTTTTTGTTTATAACTTCACGTCGACAAAAAGACCAAAAAAAATATTTTCTCTGTTTCTAAAGAAAAATGAAGCAGCATATACGTGAGACGTGAAGGCGCAGAAAGTAAGTTCTCGAAGACGTTACAATCCATGTTTTGGTCGCACAGTCTATTGTGCTCCATTCCTTTGTTCAGGCGTTCTGCGCTCCACATCCCTTTGTGTTTGGTAACCATGGCAACATTTCATCTTCTGCATCAGCACCTAAACGTCGAATCTAGAGTGTTGCCATGGCTATTTAAAGAACAAGAACCCGTTTCAGGAGAAATCTGCGCACGTTCATTTCACTATGAAGCATATAAACACAGGAGGCTATTGTCCAGATCACAACACTATATAAATAAGAGACGGGGTCCGTTCAGACTACGCTGTCGTGTGTTTACCTCACTAGAAACAATAGTCTGGAATCAGCGAACCCGATAAAATACAAAACGCACCAACAACTTACACAGCTCTGAATACTATTAAATATATTTTATAAATGCATAAATATTTAAATGAAAGGTACAGCAAAATTACCCCCGCGAAAAATGTCTTGCATAAAGGACATTCCTGCGCGCATATTGTCTCGTCAGAGGCCCTTGTCAGTTTGTCTGTGCTTTCAGACATCGTATTGTCATGAAAAATAACATGACTACTTGTTAGCTGACGCTGCATCAAATTACATTCAAATAGAAATTACGTTAATAATAAGAGAAATACTGTAGCGTTTGTAACATGCAACGCTAAATTCAATTGGAAGCATATGTTGTTATTAAAATATTGTGTTAGCAACATGGCCCGCTGCACTGTTTTTACAAGAAATGTTATAGATTCGGCCTTGTTTGCATCAATGCGAGCATTAGCTCGGAATTAAACCCTGTTTCGTTATCAGATGCTGTTTGTTTATTGTTTGCGTCAATCCGTTCAGCGCGAGCCATTCAGGTGCAAACGAATAAGAGCAATAACAAAACAACAAAGCTGCTCGCGGTGTGTCATACCTTTCGGAAATCTTCTCTGTGAGTTTAATCTTTTTCATTTTCCGTAGCCTGCCTATATCCATGTAGCGTTTCTTCATATTATGGCTTCTGGTCCTCCTGGCTATTTAGTCCATTAAACAGGTAATTGTAGTAAGACTGGAGGTCTCATTTACAGTAACCTGAGCAGAAGCGCTTTGTGCGTTAGTGGAGGTGGATGTGCGCACGCTCGAGAACTTCACACACAACCCAGCGCCACGACGAGCTGCGTGGAAGTACATCTGCGCTGTCTGGAGAACAAGAGGCTCGCGAAAATGTTGCAAAGACGTGGCCAATGATAGAGATGCGACATTGTGCATTAATCAAGGGTTGTTTTGAGGGTTTATTTTAGGTTGACACAGATAAACAGATAGATGTAACACTACAAAGCTGTGTGTCTGACTCAAAATAATACTCCCCACTTCCACATGATCTTCTTAAGAGAGGAAATGCCACCTTATTTTCAGATTGTGGCATTGTATAGTCAGTCAGTTTTACTGGTGAACTACTAGGTACTTCCAAGAGTGCACCGCACTACTTTCCCTTCCCTAATCAAAAATATTTTAGAAATGTATTGCTGTAAAACATTTGGATTTTGCCGTTTGTTCCCCTCACACCACGAGGTGAAGTCTTTCACCATTTTCCTGATTACTGACACATCTCAGTTGTCTGAATGCCTCATCATACCCTTGTGCATGTGGCTTGAGCTGTGTTTCTTTTATTTGAGAGAGAATAAACAGAAAAGGAAGGGAGCTTGGAATTTTGCAAACTGGCACCTAACAATGCATCAGTCTTTTCATTTTTAAAGCTAATTATAATGTATCCTAGAAAAATATTAAACACATTTTGAACGCATTTAAATGTTTTTTATTTGATGGTTTTATATTATGCATATATATAAATCCCACTGTCCTCAACCATCTGTTTTTGTACAATTAGAAATACTGAAAAAAAACAAAACAACTTTCTTTCTGCAGCAAAACACAATACATTGACCATACTGTCATAACAGCAAAGAAGCTGTCTTTGAAACATGTGCAACGTAAAGCGTGTTACTCTGTCAGATGAACAATGTATGCAACACAGTCAAATTAAAACAAGGATAACAGGCATCATCCCGGTAGCCAGTCATCTATAAATTTCAGTTACATCTGTGTTTGTGCAATTGCGCTGAAAGAATCTCCACATCCATCTGCTCCCACAGATTGTAAGGTCTGCTGTCAGATTCAGGCATTTATTTTTGGGTGATGGGGAATGAATTCTGGTCCATCAGTTCTCCTACTCGCTCCTGGAGAATCTGGACAACTTCAGCTAGGATGAAAACATGCGTGTCGTCCAAATCCTGGATGATAAATTTCTTCCCCAGTGCCGACGTCTCATCCAGATATAGAAGAAATTGCTTCATAGCTGGGTCACTGTTTCATATTTTAAAAGAAGAATGGCGCAACTTTATATCAAAAGTGCACAGAAATAAATAAATATATATACTATATATAGACAGCTTTCATTTATAGGTAACAATAAAGAAATACTCCAGTAAGTCAAGCACAATTAATATATTGATTCGACAGACAAGTATATAAGCTGTTTCAAGATTAAGTTGAACTAAAACGGCTTTAAAGTACTCGTCTCTTCATATACTGCAAGTCCATATAACTTCATATTGATTTTTTACAGTTTTTGTTTATTTATAAGTATATCCATAAGTTTATTTATTTATAACTGAACGCACCTTTTAATTTCAGGCCTATATTTAAAACTTACCATTCAACGAGAACTCCTTTCAGGACATTCACCATTTTGGAAGGGGTGTCTTAACACTTCTGATTCTCCAGTTAAAGCCTTCGTATCTACAAAAGACAACATTTTCCTGAACTTTAGAAATAATAACAAAACGTTAGCGCGAATGTTTGTAAACGTTACATTTCACGTGCTTTGCGTATCTCCAAACATATATGAACCAACCATATATATCTTAAAAGCAAACGGTTAATTAGAAAATTAGAAATATCTTACTTGTTTTTTTATTGTTTATCTGTCAAATGTTTTAGTCGTACAGTGTCTAGTCTACTAACAAAGGTCTTCCTCTAAGACTGATGTCCGGTCAGTGCGCTCTACTGCACTCTTCTGGCCCGGAGCACACTCTTCCTCACAAAACAAAACGCTGTTATAGTAAAAGAATATGATATCGAGTGGAATATAAAGTTAGGACACACAACTTTATTCGGTATGATAAAGATTTGGCAATAATTGTATCTTGCACATACTCTACATCGAAATAAAATTAGTATGGTCCTATGCAAGTACTACAATTAATCCATTAGTACAAAAATAGTGGCAAATTACAGCCAGCATCAGTACCAACCTGTGAGTCTGAGGTAGGGATACAAAGAAGGCTGGTGAGTTAAGAAAAAGGCTAGTTTTCAGCTTCCATCGAGAAAATAAATAATATAAATACAACGGACTTTCTAGAAATGATTTTTAAAATATGCATTGATATTTTACCTATAATATACTTGATACTCATTTCTATTTGTTGTAGCTTCCAGTTAAAATCAATGCAGAAAAGTGCTCATTCCAAATTACTGAAATGAAATACATTAGAAGGCAAGGGTGAAGCGGGAAAATGACATTATGGCCCGGTTTCACAAACAGGGCTTAGCTTAAGCCAGGACTACGCATTAGTTAAATTAAGATATTACAAAAATGCCTTATATGAAAATATTACAGGTGTGCATCTTAACACAGAACAACGACACTGACATGTTTTAAGATATGTCAGAGCAAGATATTGTCATCTGAGACAGCTCAAACATGCAATTTAGTCTGGGACTAGCTTAAGCCTGGTCTGTGAAACTGGGGGTAAAAGTTTAACCCAGAGGTTTGACAAAAGAAAAAAAGAAAAAAATCCAGTTGCAATTTTTGTACTTCCTTGTATTCAAAATCATCTTTTAAAATGTAATTGTTGAACCCTCAAGAGGCAGTGAAATGGCAAGAGACCAATTCTGGATTGTGGACTTAAGAGTTCACTTAATTCTCTGTCCTCCAAGAGCATCCTGAATAAACTGTAAAGTACGCTTATAGAGAAAGGAGTCCTTTTTTGCTGGCTTGCAGATGTTAAGGTGATCAACATCCACCTGAACGAGATCCCCAATACCCAGATCTGAAAGAGAAAAGGAGAGGTTTTGTTTTCAGATAGCAAGTACCTAAAACAGTGAATTATGTAAATACGATACATCGAAATGCCGCTTCTGACCTACCTGCTGACTGCGATGAAACTACCAACATTTTAAGCATCGGGCCAACGTGGGTTGGCAGCGATTCGGCAAAGCTAAGGACCTTGAACTCTTGTTCTTTAGCAATGTTCAGAAAATTTTCATTCAAGTCCCGTAACGCTGGGGAATCTGAGTGAAAACAGCAAACAATGTGCAAATTGTATTTAGTATCTTAATCTTAACAGGAGGAATTAATAGGGTATTAATATTTAAGGACCAAAAATAAATCACATTATACCTCTACATAGTTCTTTTACTTCAATGGAGGGAAAAAGAAGGTATCGGACATTCACAGAATACCCTGCCATGAACGTGCCGTGATGAGGAACACTGTAGAACAAAATTCCCTTTGTGTTCTTAATCAGTGGACTGAGATCAGGATCTTTAGCAGCATCTAAGAGCATCTTTTTCACAAGTAAACCTGTGACACAAGTTTTGATTTAGAGTAACAAATGGATTTGTTAGCTACAAACAGGGCTGCACAATAATTTATAATACTGAAATCACAATAAGGCCTTGTGAGATAATTAAACCTCTAAAAGGAATGCAGTGTTTCCCATAGCGGGAGGCGCTCTGCTCACAAACGCACATTACATGCCAGACGAAATAAAAATGATACCCCACATTTTCTAAAGACAGTCGGTTTCCTTCTGAATTACAGTGATACAAAAACACTCACACCAGGCTTTGATTTTGAAACATGCAGTCACAGTGGCTCATGTTTATTCAAGTCAAACCTTTTGAAAAATCTATTTGGTCAGTTTTGATATTGTGGTGAACCGCCATAATTAAATCAATGTATGGTAAACACTGGAATATTAAACTCTTACTTAAACTTTTGAAACTAAAATTGCATTTTGCTATATAAAGTTGCAATATGCCATTGTACAAAACTATTGCATTGCTAATAATTATGACAGCAACACAAATATGATGTAGAAAGATTTAAAAAATTGCTTCAAAGTTGGGTGCTGGTTATTCTAAGACCCACCATGGACTAACCTCCCATACTATGGGCTACCCACACCACAGGCCTGTCCCCTACACCTGCATCCTTCAATTTCCTCAGCAGTTCCTGACTTCTGTAGGCCAAGGACTTCCTGTATAGCACACAAATCAGGGACAAACATGCAGATTTGGTATGCTACGTGAAGTTAATCAGATAATCCAGTAATCCACAGCACACAACAAAAAAATCACTGTTTACCTTTGGTTTTCAGCAGGACACTTAGCCTTCCAGTCACTTAAATGGGTGTCATACTCAACCGACAGGATTCTGAGGTTTGGACAGTCTGCAGCCAACCACGACTGTGGAAAATGCAAAAAAGGTTTTTACTGACTTTAGATTTCAGCCAGACTTTCAAAATACCTCTGATGCCCTGTAATGCCATTTCAACTGCAAGTAATATTTGGGTACTCATAAGCTTCTATAAAACACACATATATTTATGTATGTATATGACCTTAGGCCAGCATTCAGTGTAGTCCCCTCGAACCCCTTCCACCTTGTCATCTTCCGTCACATCAAGGTCCTTTTGACGCCAAGTTTTAAAAGCTGCTCCCAAGAGGCCGTGCACAAAGAGAACATCGGCATTGATTGGCTGACTGAATACGAAGAACGAAAAACATAATTAATCCTCACTAAACAAAAGACATTTCAGACATATTCAGCAAAGATGGATTAAGCTGATCTAAAGTAACTTTTGTAGGACTTTTATAACAGATTTCCCCTCTATATTAAGCAGCACAATAGTTTTGAACACTGATTAGATGTTGCTTGAGCAGCATATCAGAATGATTTCTTAAAGATCATGTAGCACTGAAGACTGCTGAAAATTCCGCTCTGCCATCACATGAATAAATTCCATTTTAAAATACATTACAATAAAGACATTTACGGTATTCGGATCAAATAAATGCAGACTTCGAAAGCATAAGAGGAAGTTCACATATACATGCATACTTAGTGCGGCATTGTGGATGCAATACGTAAACACCATCCTGGTACTTCTGCCTTACTGCATCTCTGTCCAAATTGGCTAAAGCACGGGCAGCATGAGATGCCTGCATGATATGTGGTGACTGGATCATCTCAGCCAGCACAGCCACCCAACCTGAAGGTCAACCACAAAAGAAAATAAAGAACTACTCTTTTTCAACATAAAATCAGTTACTCTAAAATATAAAGCTAACCTGACTGTACTATGGCTGTGTGCAAGCTCTCATTCAGGGTGAGGTTTCCAATTATTCGCACAATGTTGCGCTGAATTTTCGGAGAGTCTCTGCGAAGCTGATAGACTCTTTGCAACAGCTGCAGTCCTCCATTAGCAACAATGTGGTCACAATGGCTTTGGACCTGTGAACAAAGAACAATTGATTCATTTAAGGCCATAAGTGGCTTAAATTCTTAATACTAGTCAACTGAAGGTACGTCTCAAGAATATAGTCACTCAAAACATCACTGAACACACACAAGCATCCTGTTTTCTTTGATCAATGCTTACTTCCTTGCTACACAAATAAATGTTGCTTTGCAGAGTTTGTAAATCTTCACCTTTGAGTGCTGCACCAGGGCCTGCAGGCAGAATGTCTCCACCTTCTCAGAGGGGGTGGAAGTCAGACTTTGGGCATAGGGCAACCCGTTTCCTCCAAAACACCATAGCCCTCCCTATGCCACAGTGGCATTTTTATATGGATAGAAATTTGATTAAATGAAGTACAAAGCCTAAAATTAAAGATAACTATATGCACAGACAAATATTTAGCTAGTTTGAGATCACAGGTTATTGTTAAAAAAACTATGGAGGAAAAGGCTATGATTTTTTTAGGAACAGTTGCACTCTATAGTTTGACTATGTATGTCTCACCCGTTGAGAGGCTAGTGATTGGCTGCTCTCTCTTAGTGCCAAAGATGTGAAGTACTGCACACACAGGTCCACCTCTGACTGGGGCAGAGATGCCAGTAACTGCCTAAGCCCATCCTCTATGGATATATCCTATACATGCACACAACATTAGCGCAAAAATCTGACAGTACAGAGCGGCTCAATCTGGCTATTGTCTGAATGATAGCTACCCACATCGTCAGTGTGCGGCAGTGAAGGTGGAGGGAGAAAGAAGCGCAGGTCCACGTCAGGTATGCGAGCGAGAGCCACAGCTGTGCGCTGATCTATCGCCTGTGCTGCAGTCTGGTACTGATAATCTGTGACGGAAAAGACAAAAGAGCACTCAAAACTTCTTTGGTAGGCAAAGTGCTCTGCGCAATAGAAATACACAAGAGCAAGTTTTCAGGAAATTCAACAGAACGTGACAATTTAATAACGGAAAAAAAAGATCGAAGCGTGCTGCCATCTCTCACCCTGCCAGTGGTGATTCTGGGCCAGTTCCTGCACAGCCTGCTGTCTCACGGCCCGGTCGGCAGAGCGAGTCTTCTTTAGCAGCACCCATAGCGCACATTCATGAGGGTCTGCGTCTAGATGACTGAGATGCTCTGATGTAAACAAACATCAACATATGCACACTTCACATAATTGCAAACACAGAAATACACTGTAACTAATTTATGCAGCACATTTAAACACAACTGAGGTTTACCAAAGTGCTGTACAATGAATACAAATGAATTAAAAGGGAACAAGATAGAAAAATTAAAACAAGCAATAGACAATCAGTTTAATACAAGAGAGACCCAAAATAACATACTTAAGTGATGTCAAAAGCCGAAGGAATAGATATGTCTTAAGACAGGATTTAAAAGCAGTGATTAATGGGGCCGGTCTAATGTAAATTATGTTAAAATTTATATACAATGTTGTGATATGAAGAGTTTTTTTGGCAAATTCTGGGGATGTAGTCTGGGGCCTTCTAATCAGCTCTCTACACATTTGTCTACTGACATTGCTTACTCTGCAAAACTTTGTATTCTAAATACACACTACCTTTAGGGTTTAGAGTCAATAGGATTTGTAATTTTTTTCTTTCATCTTACTGACCCCAAACTTTGCACAAGTAGTGTATATTATAAACTACTCTTCAGCCTCAAACCTGGTGCCATGTATGCTGCGGTTAAAAAAGAAAGATCAGAGTGTATTAGATTCCATCTGTAGAAGAACAGAACAGACATTAAGGTACCTGCCCTATTTAAAACAGAACAACATTCCATGTCAGTTCCTCTTTTGCAGACACAGGTGACATCTAGGTCAAAAGTACAGTCAAGTTAACTTTCCACAGAAAGCAGATGTTTCCTGATATGCAATAACCATACTGTCCACAAATGTTTTTTCGAAGCATGTGCTCAATTATAACCATGCTGTTTCACACAGTGCCTGCCGTCAATCAATATTTTGAAACAGGCACAGACGCTTGTCAACGCCATCAAAAAGAGATGAAACTACTCACCATCCAATGGACGAAGAAGAACTCTTGATGAAATTTCAAGAAACTTTCTAACTGCTTTATGAAGTTCCTTCCTGGTCTTGATAGTAAAGCCTAGAAAATAAATATAGTCTGTTGTTGGCAATCAATATGTTTGTATACATTGACTGTAAAACAAAATACATTAACGGGCGGTTTTAATGTCTAATTGTGCAAATTCTCTAACAATATATCTAAAATATTTCAGCAAAAAAGAAAATCTGAGGCATAAATATAAAGTTTCTGCAAGAAAGGATGAAGCGTTTATGGTGTAGTATTCCTCAGTTGCTTTCGAGAAGTAAATGTAAATGCAAATGAATCTTTTGGCTCACTGATATTTATACATATTTACTCTCTCAAGCACAAACACACAAAGTAAAGATTGATCCAGAATGTACCAGAAGCAAGGCTCTCCTGTTCTCTATTAGTGGTGTGAGTCAGGTATATGTAGGACTTGTGCTTCTCCTGCAGTATGGCACTGGTGTCGATAGTGAGAGCCTGGTTCAGAGTAACCACCTCGTATGTGATGAAAACACAGCCTCTGTGTAAGCAAACTTTAGTTACAATGTGTTTCTGGAAAGGGTAACAAACATGGTTTAGAAGGTATAGCACTAATACAGCTGCTTCCACTCTCTGAGTATGTGCTGCATGACACTGTATACTGTCATTTTATTGATGGCTTGTTAAGTCAATGCAAAAAAGAAAAATAATATAATAATAATAAATAATAATAATAAACCTACCCCAATACAATTGCTCCTGTCACTTTTGCTATTTTTCCTGAAGACAAAAAAAGGGACAAACGTGAAGAATTATTCAGTTATGCATTTAGAATAAATCTGTCAATTTATATATAAGAATGCATAGGCAAGTAGTAGGACAACAAATACACGTTTTTAATTTATAGTATATATATGTGACCGTTAAAGTATATATATATTTATATATTATATAAAATTTTTAAAGTGTATATATATATATATATATATATATTTATATTTATTTATTATTTTATTTTTAAATTTAATTTAATGTTCATGCTCAACAGTGCTGCATTTATTTGATCGAAAGATCATAGAGTAAAAACATTAATATCGTTTAAATTAAATGCTTTCTATTAGAATATAGTTTAAATGTAATTTATTCCTGTTATGGCAAAGCTGAATTTTCAGCAGTCAACACTCTAGTGTCAAATGATTCTTCAAAAATCATTCTAATATTTTGATTTGGGGTTTAAAAATTTTATTATCAAAACTGTAAGCAGTTGCGCTGCTAATTTTTTGTGTGTGGAAACCTTCACATTTTTTTTGGATGAATAGAAAGAACACATTTATTTGAAACAGATATCTTTTGTAAAATTCTAGAATATTTATCATCACTTTAAAGTGTAATAAAATAAAAAAAACTT